>OX465248.1:6605004-6820916 GCA_949987775.1 Aproaerema taeniolella
CATTAAAAAGTTTGAAAGTGAATCAAGTGGTCTAACATAAACCACTGAACTTGAACTTGACTAAAAGGACTAGTATCCATGCCATAAAAAAAAAATAACTCGTACTTTGAAAGACAGTTGTACGCGAGTGTACATTTTACTTCGGGTAGTCTAAGAGCTCGATGTCAAAATATTGTACATATAATAGTGATCGAGTTAATCATTTAAGTAATATGAAAATGATACTAACATCATTGAAATTATTGACTTTTCTCTCACTAAATACTGTAAAACTAGTAACGTTACACTCTGACCAAAGAAAATCACGCCAAATATTAAAAATAACAGTTCTGTGCGCACTTTGGGCATCTGGCTCCTAGACTATTCACGATAAAAAAGAATATTTTTTTTCTCTAGAACGGGACACCGAGAAACTCAGATTTTTCGATGATTATACTCGAGAAATTCTCGAGAAATTATCTACGCAAGCAGATTTCCCCTACGTCATCCCGTTTTCGAGATCCAGGTGGCTCAGCTGTAGTGACGCGTCACTGCAGCTGGGCCCCAACGAATGTCTTATATCTTTTGAACGCGAGACCGGATAGTTTTCTTATTTTGGCGTTTGTCTCGAGAAATTCACGAGAAATTTTCTACGTAGTCAGATCTCCGCTACATGGTTCCATCTTTGAGATACAGGTGTGGCTCAGCTGTAGTGACGTCACTGCAGCTGGGCCCCAAACAACCCCCGATAACTTTAAAACGCGGCCCCGAGAAATTCTGTTTTCTTTGCCAATCGTATACGACAAATTTTGAGAAATTCTTGGCATAGTCAAACATTAAAATTTCGATTGTGGCCCAGCTGTGGTGATGGACTCGTAGAATAGAATAGAATAGAATATTTATTAGTGTAATACAAACAAGTTATACATTTGCGGTTGTAGTTGCTTCTTAAAAGACACATTGAATGCTGCCTTTACAGGCGTGTACACCTTCGCTGTACAACAACTTAACTCCATAGTTGTTGTACAACTATGGAGTTAAGTGGCCTATCACTATCAAACATAATTTTCTTGGCACCGACTTCAAACAGCTCAGTAGGTAGGTAGGTACTACATAGCACATCAAATGATATTGTATTTACTTATTTTTCGCTTTTTTGAAGTTGGTTCTATTTTTTTTGAAGTTTTGTTTTTCCATTTTTAGGGCAAATTATAACCTCTTCATTTTTTGAAGTCGGTTAAGAAAACGAAGAGTTAGCTTTGAAAAGTTTAAGCGAATTTTTGATTTTTATTTTACATACATAATTACATACAGTTTAAACTGAGAACCCCCATTTTTTGAAGTCGGTTAAAATACTAAAACCTTCTCCTAAATGTAGCAAATACTTTTCTGAAAACCGCATCAAAATCGGTTCAGCCAAACGCGAGATAATCGCGGACAAACATATATACAATACATATACAGGTCAAACTGAGAACCTCCTTTTTTTTGAAGTCAGTTAAAAAATGGGCTACGCAAAAAGAGATGGCGTTAAAGTAACTTATCTCTTACTATCTTGTAGGAACTCACATGTTTGCATCTCTTTCAAAAGTGCTTTGACGTCATAAGTACTCCGTCTATAGTGTATGGTCTAAACACGGACACGGACACGTTTTTCGAGATTTTGATGCATCTATGTGGTAAGCCATAGAGCTCATGATTCTTAGGTCTCGTAAACAAACGAGCTAACGTGTTCGGGCAATTGATGTTTGGTCAAACGTCATTCGGTTTCAAGTAGGGAACCCCTGAAAAATATAGGGAACCCCTGCACTATACGGGTTACAGGGAAAGTCGTACAGAATATTAAAGGACGTTATTATTCAGGTCATTTCTGATCGAAATGGTCCTATAATATGGTATGCGAAATTTAACCGTTATGGAGATATTGAATTTTAAAGATATTTTTAAAAATATTTTATTTTTTGGCTTTTCTATCGATTTTTTTGCGATTGGAGGTACTAGGGTCTGGTTTTTTTATGTTTTCAGTTAGAAGACATGTCAATTAACAAAAATGATCAAAAAAACTGAACCTATTACTAACAGCTTCATAAAACTGCTCGACAACGGTAGGAAAACGAATGAGAATTTGTATTAGAAATAATGGGGGCCATGTGGAACACGAATTATAAAAATATTACTGATTTTTTTTGTTTTATTTACCTATTTTAGCTATTTTTACCTCAAACTAAAAATGTACCTTCCGTTATCTTAACTGTTATTTGGTCAATGTTTTGCCTATTTAATAGCAAGTGTTATACCTTTCTGAATAGCTTAAAACACGTAGAAGTTTTTAAAATTACTTGCAGGATAGGTTTTATGATTTTTTTTTTGGAAAAAGGTCTTCAAAGTTAAAAACACCTAGTGAAAATTCTTTAATTCCAACCGTTGTCGAGCAGTCTTCTGAAGCTGTTAGTAATAGGTTCAGTTTTTGTTGATCATTTTTGTTAATTGACATGTCTTCTAATTGAAAACATAAAAAAACCAGACCCTAGTATCTCCAATCGCAAAAAAATCGATATAAAAGCAAAAAAATAAAAGATTTTTAAAAATATCTTTAAAATTCAATATCTCCATAACGGTCAAGTTTCAGATACCATTATTATAGGACCATTTCGATCAGAAATGACCTGAATAATAACGTCCTTTAATATTCTGTACGACTTTCCCTGTAACCCTAGAATTGGTTTTTACAAATTATTTTTTATTGTATCAACAGTCAACACCTATGAATTCAATTATTTTTATTTTTGTTATAAGAATACTTTTAGTAATTAATGTAGTAGACAAAATATTATGTACAGATTGTAAAATTCACACGTCAAAATACAGTTTTACGCACTTTTTACTCGTTGCCACTGATAAATACCTACTCGCGAAAACAAGGATTTCGGGAGTAAGCACGCGGATTGCTCACCTGACAGCACTAAACTGAATTGTCTTCCAAGTACCCTCGAAAGCATATATGACAATGTATCTTGGGAACAAAAAAATTCTGTAATCTAATAGTGGTTTGATTGTCAACTAGCTCTCGCTCCCAATTCGATCTTTCATGATATCAGGCTCATAATGTGTTATTCCTTCTCTAGCTTCACAGATGACGTCCTCATTTGAGATATCTTTGAATCGCCCCAGCGGTACGCGAGACCATGAACACTACGCACATGTTGGTTGAGACAGCCAGAATATGAAAATCTCTGTGAACAAGTTGGACAGGGGTATGGCCTTTCACGAGTGTGTACACGCTGGTGAGCACGCAAGTCGCTTTGTGTGTACACTGCTTTGTTGCAAATATCACATTTGTAGGGTTTGTCTCCTGCATGCCTAGAAATAAAAAAAGTTTTTTACAAATACAATTAAAAAGTTGAACCATGACAAGTTATAAGTTATGCACACTGTATTTAGGCCAGACAACGAACGCTCAAAAAAAGGTGTAGAGGGAAACGCTTGGAACACAATTTTTGACTTCGTAACTTTGTTTGGACTAGTTAGGAGGTAAATATATCAAAAGTCCCCGCCCGTAGCTGTTAAGTCGAAGGAGGAGGGGGGGTTTGAAGGTCCCATTTTTTGGTTTTCCAGATATATCTCGGAAACTATGCGCCCTAGCGAAATGATACTTTAAACAAAATGAAAGCTGATTAAATTTGCTACAAGTTTTACTCACTCAAGTTGTTCGATATCTTGTATAGTTTTCGAGATATACGCTCTTGAAAACATTTTTATTTAATTTTTTTATTTCAGCCCGGGACTTCGTTTCCGTGAAATTTCGGGAAAATTATGTAGCCTATGTTACTAAGGGATAATGTAGTATTCTAATAGTGAAATAATTTTTCAAATCTGTCCAGTAGTTTCCTATTCAATGCAAATAGGTCAGATGGTTTAATTTACTTAATTAAAGTTGAAATATCCAAAATATCCATTTTATAGAAAATAATTTGTAGTTTTTAATTTTTATAAAATAATTATAATAGATAATAAATAGATATAAGACTAAGTAAAAACAAAAAAATGTTGTAGTGCCCCAACGGGGTTCGTGTATGTGCTTCATTAACTAATGTAACATATATAAAAAAAAAAACTCACGATGCAATAAAGAATTTTGAATTTGAATTTGCAAACAAATAAGAAACACATATTTTCTCTGTTCTGTACCTACAGGGTTAACGGAAACTCGACGTATTTCTGGCAGGCCGTGATAGGGCAGCCAAAATGCAACCCGCATTATGTATGGCCGAAAGTTAAAGTTTTCGAGATTTTCTTAATTTAAGATTTTTTACGAAAATACCCAGATTTCCTCATTTTAACCAAAATTTTAAAATAATTGCTTATTGGATGAAATTACATTTTACTTTTTTTAAAGTTGATAGTAAAACAAAGCTACGAAAGTCATTCCCACCCGAAATTCCTTAACAGTTTTAAATAATGATCCGAAAAGAAGACTTAAAATTTTAAAATTTTCTTTGTAACAGGTTAAATGACATCATGTGTACAAACCGCTTAACTAACCATGGCCCTAGTCGCATCCGAAGTTAAATCCCTACTAATATTATAAATGCGAAAGTAACTCTGTCTGTCTGTCTGTCTGTCTGTTACCTTTTCACGCCTAAACCGCTGAACCGATTTTGATGAATTTTGGTACAGAGATAGATTAGAGCCTGGGAAAGGACATAGGCTACATTTTATCCCACAGTTGGGCACGATATAACCTGTAGTCCAAGCGGGCGGAGCCGCGGGCGGAAAGCTAGTTATGAATAAATGATCACTTGCAATAAAAATCAAAATCATAACTTAAGTAATAAACTTATACCAAACACAAGACACAACAAAATTCAACTGCTCGTGACGGCACTTGCTTAATAGTTTTATGCCCATTTTTGAAATCGGTTGGACTATTTACCGGCCAGGGTGCTAAATATCGAGGTCCAAAAGGGATTCGGTCTGTCACTTCAAAAATTGTAAGGCAAAAATGTTTTTTTCCAAGATTACAGACTTTCAAGAGCGGATATTTCGAAAGCTATACGAGATATCGAAAAACTTGAATTGAGTTAAACTTGTAGCAAAAACCAGCTTAGTGATTAGTGATATGGGCTCCCATTTCCGCACTTAAATGGCCCTTTATGCGTGTGGGTCCGTGGCTATTCCAGCCACTTCAGCTCCGTCCAGAAGCTCAGAATTCTCCTGGGGACTTCGCAGGCTTCGCGCAGCGACCTAATGTCTGCAAGGATTTTTGCCCGGTGTTCTGCCACTCCCATGCAATTCAGGATTACATGGGCGACTGTTTCTTCAGCCTCTAGGCAGCCCCTACAGAAGGGGCTGTCGGTGACGTTTAATACGAATAAGTGCTTGTTCAGAGCACAGTGGCAGTGACCCACCATTATTCGTAGGTTATCTCTGGATAGGTTTAGCAGTCTGCGCGTCAGGCGCGGGTAGGGTCCTGTAAAGGCTTCCTTCGACTGCCGACAGGTGGTTATGATTTCCCACCTGTCTTTGTGTTGCATAAGGGTACGTGCTCTGATCCAGGTCCGTACTTGGCTAAATGGAATTTGGATGATTGGCACAGGGCCTACCAAGGTGGTGACTGATCCCTTGCTAGCCAATTCGTCCGCCGCATCATTACCATTGGCGTATCTAGGGTTATTTTCTGGGGGGGGCCGCGGGCCTGTCGAAAATTAAATGTACTCTAGCTTAATACGCTGTGTATTCAAAAGTAACTAATACTGTATTATAGTATGTAATAATAAGTAAGTATGTAGATTTCTCAGCTGTAGATAACTATATATATTTTTGTGTGAAGTTATCAGTATTATGGCATCAATTATAGTATTTCGAATTGGTAGCCCAATATTCTGGGGTGGGCCCTACACCATACTGGGGTGGGCACGGCCCACCCGGCCATCCCCCTATATACGCCTATGATCATTACCCATGGAACCGCTATGCCCCTTAATCCATTGCAGGACGACCACAGGGTCGTCAACAGTGGCTGAAGATATTTTATTCAGCGCTTGGTGGCATTCGGTGATAGTCCGGAAGTATATGAGTAATTTTCTTAGATTTTTTTTTAATTATAAGATGGGTTAACTCTTGACCTCAATCTTGACCATAAGGTCAAAGATGAGGTCGACGTTGGAGCGAGTTAACCCAGAAAATGCCTATAAAGGCACTGGTACTTCCACGCACCAACGGAACACAGCAAGCTGTTTGGCGTCGGACTTCGGTAGGAGGGTCGCGAACCAGACGGCTCTTTACAGAGCCTACCACACCGCATGAGCCCATAGGACGACACTTCAGATTCAGAAAAAAAATGAAGTTTCGTTGCCTGGGATGGATTACTAGGAGGCAGGCTCATTTGTGTTTCCTTAGTCGCCTCTTACGACACCCACGGAAAGAGATAGGGTGGTGTTATTCTCAACCGATCACCACAAGGCTTGTAGTACTGATGCGCTATCAGAGAGTATCCTAATGTTGTAATTTTGGATACCACTACGTACAACTGCGTTAGCTGCTTCCTTGATAGCCACGCATTCACATTGGAAATCCATTTTCCAAGAAATGCATGTATCCCCAGAGCTAGTGATATGTGGATATTCAGATCGAGAGAGAAGACCTCGGCTCCTGAGCCGGTTTTCATTTTGGACCCGTCCGTGTAAATGCGGACTTAATAGATACCAGCGTGGTTTTTCTCCTCCTCCAAGTTGTACATATATAATACTTTTTCTTAAAAGCATAGAATTTTGGAGTCTTTTCACACGGGGGATATTGCAGGGCCTTGTCTAAAATAGACATGTGTGTGCTCTTACAGGTGTCCCACAGTTCTAGTTTCTTTAGTCTAATCGCAGCCAAAGTCGCCTCCTGTTGTATACAGGGTGACTGGTTGAACGACGGACGCGTTTAAGGAGGCATACTAGTAACCCATGTACATTCCCTCTATGAAATAAAAAGTGAAAATTATTTTGAAATATGTGAGATTTTTATTTTTTGATATGTGAAGTAGACTAGAAGAATTTTTGAATTTTACGACTTTGAACGGCATGGAATGTAACAGTTTGACACCAGGTTTTTTTAGACTAATTCGACCCTGCTGAGCGCGATTTTGCTCGGTGTCAGAGCAATTCCCCCCCCCCCCCCTTTTCATAGAAAATATGTCCCTCGCAACAGTTTTCTCTGTTTTGTACAAAAACTATTAGATCTAGAAGAAAACTGTCAATAACAATATTAATCTACATTAAATTACCTACCACATGATATGAATTTTATTTTTATAGGTCTTACAGTTTTTGAGTAACATCTACTCAAATTTCAAAGTTTTTAATTTAAACTATATTTTCGCCATTTTATAGGGAAACCGCCTTGATGTATTAACCTACAAAACAAGACCCCATTAACAGTCGTATGAGTTTCTTTCACTTTTGACAACTTACAGCGCCAACTTGCGAATATGAACAACAATTAACCCTCATAAACTACCTACTACCTACAACAATACTCGCATAGGTTATTATTGGTCTTATTACGGCTGTATGCAGCCACATCGTGATTTTCGGAGCTAAACCCTAGGTTCGTCCTATGAGTCTTCTGCACTGCCAAAAGGTTATGCATGCTCTCTCTAGTTTGTGATCAAGATGCTTGTTCCACAATAATTTGTGGTCTAAGATGACGCCCAGATATTTCACCTCATTTGTGAGCATCAAGACAGTATCAAACAACTTAGGCAATTTAAGGTTGCCAAGTTTACGTTTCTTGGTGAATAGAATGAGTTCTATCTTCGTCGGGTTAACTGATAGGTATTGCTCATTGAACCATAGTTCGAGGACTCTCAATGCTGACCTTATAAGGTCGCATAGGGTGTTCTCAAAAGCACCGCTTATGAGTATAACCAGGTCGTCTGCATAGCCCACCGTAAAGAACCTACGACTGTTTAGTTCGCAGATCAGATCATGAACAATAAAATTCCATAGGAGAGGGGATAGGACACCTCCCTGGGGGCATCCTCTCGATACTAGCTACTCCTCTTGTTGTTGAGCTGACGGAGCTGACGGTGCCTTTTACGCAGCATGCAGTCTATCCACCCGGCAATCGTGGCATTGACATTATGTTTTGCGAGGGCTCGGCTTATGCTTGTAAATCGTGTTTTGTCAAATGCACCCTCTATGTCAATGAAGATGGTTGATTGTTTGTTATTAATAGCGTTTTCAATGCGCGTGACTACGCTATAAAATGCCGATTCGGTTAATTTGCCCATACTATAGGCATGTTGGTTGCGATGAAGTGGCTTAAGTCTTAGGATGTTGGTCCTGATCTCCCGGTCACAAAGTCTCTCTAGAGACTTCAGGAGAAAAGATGTTAGGCTTATTGGCCTAACTGACTTAGCTTGTGTATAGTCACTTCTGCCGGGCTTGGGTATAAACACAACTTTGACTTCCCTCCATTTGAGTGGGACGTGACGAAAGGCTATTCAACCTCCAAAGATCATTGTCAGATGACTGACAATGGCCTCATCACTCAACTTAAGCAGGCCCGGGAAAATTCCGTCTAGGCCGGCTGATTTGAAAGGGAGGAAGCTGTTGATTGCCCATTTGACTTTGTCAAAGTCAACTATGCTTTGGGCGGCTATCCAGTCTTCGTGATTTGGAGTTACTTGAACATGATCATCCCAGTTGGTCTCGTCTGAGATTCTACAACCTGGAAAGTGTGTTTCTAGAAGTAACTCGCTAGTTTCAGCGTCGTTTTTTGTGTAAGGTCTTTTTAAACATCCTAGTGTCCTTTCGGGTTCACTAGATAGTATGTTTTTAATTCTTACAGCATTGTTATTGGACTCGAGGTTAGTACAGAAGCGTCTCCAGCACTCGCTCTTCCTGAGGCGGATCATCTTCTTGAAGTCCCTACGGGCTTGCGTGTACTCACTCCAGTCGTGGTAAGAAAACACTCTGGTGTTTGTAGCATTATTGAACAGTTTTCTTACCTTACGGCGTTGCTTTTTCAGAGCCAGGCTCCACCAGTAGTTCCGGTTTTTTTGGTTTGCTATTACGGTCGTAAGTGGGCATGTTGTTTCAAAGGAGCTATTAAGTAATGAAGTTAGGTTATTAACATGGTCATCTATATCCTTGTTGGAAGTGTAGGTGAGTGGAAGCCCTAATTTTTCCACTTCTGTCGCCATTAATGCTCTGAATTGGTTCCTATCTGTCTTCCTTGGGTTTCGTCTAGGTTCAGGTGGTTTAATGGTCATATGTTAAAAAGTATCCTTCTGTGGTCGGAGAATGATGCGTCCTTAGACACATGCCAGTCCGAGACGCATTCAGATATAAGTTCCGTACTCAGGGTTATGTCAACAATGGTTTCATCTCGAGCCGTCAGCTTTCATTTTATATAAAGTTTTATGTCACTAGGGCGCATAGTTTCTAAAATACAAAAACCAAAAAAATGGGACCTTCAAACAACCTCCCTCCTCGGCTTAACCTTTACTAGGCGAACTCTAGGTAGTGCAGGTGCACTAAGTCAAAAGTGATTTATGTGATGTAGACCAGAAGTTTGTATTGACATTCATACCTTTTTGGATAGCTTATTAAATGAGGAAGTTAGTTAAGCGGTTTGTACACATGGTGTCATAGTAAAGTTTTTACATAGGCATCGGTATTTAACCTGTTACATCAAAATATTTATAATTGAATCTGTTTTTCGGATCATTATATTTAAAACTGTTAAGGCGGTTGCTGAGGTGTCATTTTCATACAACACGTTTCACCAATACACGCCGGACTGAAAGTATATCAGATTCTCCAAGCTACTTTGAAAAATTGTTTGAAAAATCTAGTTTTCGGCAACCGAATAAAATTATTAATAAATCAAACCATTTTTAAATTATAAGTCTTCGAAATTATTAAAATTTTTGCCTAGCTTCTGTTTGTGTGCGTTACATTTACACAAATTGACAGATACATAGATAGGAAATGTTTCCCGCCATTCATAAACTGGCCGTTCTGAGACGTGATACTGTTTAACTTTGTTTCATAAAAATTAATGTAAAATGAGTTAAACATCGCGTTATTTTAATTAAACTTAAATTTAAGGTAACATATATATAACAAAAACTACTTAGAAACGCTTATACTTATTTATTTTAATTTTTTACAAGGCTTTATCCGAAATCTATAGTTTTCAAACGCATTTTGATTAATGTCACAGACAGATTATGAAATGTGTCAAGTTGTCATTGATTTGTTTGTTATGATTAATAATTTTTGTAAATTTTGTATTTCCTCTAATTTGAGAATGGTACAAATGGTTGTTCATAAGAACGTCCGATTGCCATTAAATTGAAATAAGCAAATCACCTAACAGCTTACGCGTGACCGAGGCCGAATCCCAAGCTGTCTCGAACTATATTTTTCGTAAAACATGAACCAAAAAATGCGTCGTAAGTATTTGTAAGCCGTAGGTAGGTATAATAAGTGAAAATTCTAGTAACAGTAATCTACAACAAGTTTTTTTTTGTTTTATTGTAGCCGTAGAAAGGGTCCCGTTCTGTTTTCCCACTAAACTGAAAAGCTTTCCCCAGGGATCAGGTCAAAATGTGAAAACAATAGTTTGCCTCTACATTCAACTCAGTTATCAGCTGATTTACCTACTAAATAGGTATGAAAATTTAAGAAGTCGAACTTATTTTTAGAATTTCAAATAGGTTCTTTGAGGAAAGTTTTCTGTTTTAAAGAAAATTAGCCTCTAAACTCTAAAGGTTCGTTTACTTATCAAAGTCGCCTTATAAAAAGAAACGCCATAAACAAGCCCCCCGCTTTTGAGTGTTTTTAATATGTTCATTATTTTAAAAACTTCATTTTTGCAATCAATGAGCATTGGACAGGCTCATTCATTGCCTTTTTCTAGAGTAAGTACCTAAGTAAGAAATAATTTCATTACAGATACAGGGTCAACTCAGAACATCGGGAAGGGGGCATTGGGACAAGACAAATTTTTATAAAACATGCATGCTGCCAAAAGAATGCCTTCCAATCTCTAATGCAGAGATCCACCGTCTTATAAAGGGCCCAACAAGTATCAAACGATAAAAAAATAATATCAGCCCATCATAGTTTTGGAAAATAAAATGTTGATTTAAAAAACTTCTAAACGAGTCTCTAATTTTTTTTACAACCTGGTATGATTAGTTATTAATTCAAATCCCTAGAAACACCAGCCAAGTTTGCCACACACTTGACTTTACCTACACGATAAGAAGAAGAATTCAAATCCCTAATTCCCGACTAATATTACAAATGCGAAAGCAACTCTGTGTGTCTGTCTGTCTCTCAGTTAAGTATCCTTTCACGCCTAAACTACTAAACCGATTACAGAGATAGATTAGACCTTGGGAAAGGCCATAAGCTACGATTTATACCATAGCTGGGCAACCTGTAGACCATGCGCGCGGAGCCGTGAGCGGAAAGCTAGTTATTTATAATTTAATACGATATATCCTCAAGTTTTCAGGCTCATTATGAAATTTTTCTTAAAATGTCCTTTCTCAAAATGTTCTTTTCGCGTAATGTCCTTTTCGAAAAAGGACATTTTCAAAAAGTGGTCAGGCTAATTATGTCTTTTTCTCAAAACGTTTTTCGCAAAATGTCCTTTTTAAAAAAAAACTTACTTATGTACAAGCTTTGGCTTTCTAGGTTAGTTTAATTTTTAATTGTTTTTTCAATTTGGAATCCATGATATTTTTATTAATATGTTTTTTATAGACATACACTGTAGAGCTTATTCAAAGTATAAGTGTAATATATGATCACAGATATGGGTATATTAAATAATATCTGTACATAACTGTTTTGTTAGCAAGTATCCGCAATTGTATTTCTCAGTAAGTGGACTATGCAATTTCTTTTGAGAAATAAATTTCTTAAACCATAGATCATGATCGGCTCCAAATAACCATTTTTCCCGAAAACTTAAAGAAGGTATTGTTATCTACTTTAGCGCTACGCAATGTACAGAATGCGATATAGGTTTTTGGATGTTTATGATTTACGCTATTATTATAATTTTTTAATATAAAATAGACTATAATTCAATAAATTTCAAGAGGATCACGACATTAAAATCCGTGTTGTTAAGTTCTTCCGTTCTAATATTTGGCTGGTGCTGATATTTGCTATATTTTTTTTGGAATAATAAACCTTTGCGAAAAATATAATCTGTTGTAACATTAATTATTAAAGAAAACAAACTTCATTGTGATTTAAAAAACAAATTTTCAAATTATTTCTGTGAAGAAAATCAATTTAAGGAGCTCGTTGTTCTATAAAACGAAATAACAGAGAAATAGTGTAATCCTTCCTTCCTCGTGTAGATGTTCGAAAGATACAAATGAAATATCAAAACGGTGTCTGTACGTAACAATGTGTACCTATTAAAAATACCCAATCAGAAAAAAAAGTTCTGAAAAATGTCCTAAGTCAACTGACACAATTTTTAAGTTCCTGGGCTAAATTTTATTTAAAAGCAATGTAATTAATTTTAATACTTTAAAAAGCGCAAGGCTGTCATGTTTACTAATGTCAAGTATATGAATCTATGACCGCGCAACTGATTCCTAGATTTGCGACCATCTTACTTTTGAATTTAATTTTGGATTTCTTATTATTGGGTTATTTTGAAACACTTGCCGACGTAACGTAGTATGTCGTTTTGATTGGTGTTCCACCAAATATGGTGGACAGGCTGTATGTTGTCTTTTTATTCTGATAGAATAGAATAGAATAGAAAAATATTTATTTTATAGGACATTCAGGATGTCACTTAAAACAAGTCAAGATTACAATGAAATACATACAAACATACATTAAACGATTTAAATACATACATACGCATTCGTACCTCTGATCCTACTGACTCTACGCCTATTCGCAAAGGAGATAATAAAAATATTATCTCTCATTTATTCTGAAAAAAGTAACTACATTTCTTTGCATTTTTTTTTGACCTGACTAATAAAGTAAAATCACAAACTAAGAATTATTTGTAACTGTTATGATGTTTATTCTAGAGACGATATAACACGATGTATATCCATTGGCTGTAAAATTTCTGCCCTTAATTTCATCAAGTGGATTTTATGGGACTTTAACGAACTCATAGACTTCAAATTTAAGAGGGTTATTAGTTGACAATTATTAAAATACCCTGACTCATTCAGATAATACCGTTATGAAATAGCATAGTCAGAAAAGCACAACTGTGAATATTTTACTTATTAATACGAAACCACATTCTAATGTGTTACGTCGATACTCGATAGTCGATCTCTTCTGCGTTGATACTAACGGGGAAAGGGTCTTCGACGTGGTTACACTCGTGTACAGCCAGGATAACAAAAAAAACGAGTGAAATCTGGTGTAACAATCAATATAACGTGAAATGAGTGGAAAATTCCACTGAAAAATTCAGAATGATAGTCTGAATCAGGGTTTCAATTTTTGCAAAGCCATCCCTTAACACGAAACGTTTTGAAAGAAATATTTTATGCTTAAGCTGGTCGCAGTTGGTATGCTTTCAGGGAGGCATAAACTTGACAGTATTTTCTTTTACAAACATTATGTCCGTCATTTTGAATTGTAATTTACCTATAGCAACATTTATGTAAAAACGTATATCCGTCATCTTGGGTTTCAAAGTGGATGTCTCATATCAATATTTAAAATAAAAAACTTGGAAAAATTCGGCTACCTTGCAGTTTTGGGGCCCTATGTAAAGCTCGACCTTTGTCCTCGCTTTATAGGCAGCTTGACTTAGCCTGTAGCCTTACCTCCCCGTGAGACGTAATTCCCGTGAGACCCCGCCTAGACGTAATTCAGTTCAAAATAATATGTGAGTCATTTTTAACAAAAAGACATTTTACGAATATAACATTTTGCGAAATGTACAATATTAGCTTGGACTTTTTAAATTTTCAACACCATGACGCAATCCAGATTTCCTACCTAGATATATATAGGTGCCTACTAACAATCCGCTTCGGCTTCGAAAAGGTATTGCTAAGTGAAGCACAAAAACAGTCACCTATCATAGTCAACTTTTAGAATGGGGTACCTAACCTTAAATACTGCTTTCAAATATGATTGCATTTATTTTTGAGTGTTTTGAAGCACAAAAACGGTCACCCATCACGCTATAATTCTTCAGAACGTTGCCTAACCTCATTGACCGCATTCAGATTATAAATGAACTGAATTTTGTGTGCTCAAGAATCGAAAAGCGGCTTTTGAGAACTAGCGTAAAAACACGCTGAAAATGATAGTGATAAGTGACCAATATGATAGAGAAGTTACGAACTCAAAATTTTGATTTGTATTTAGATTCCTAATAATCTGACAGATAAAACGCCTCCTACCAGTAAATTGACAGATAAATACGCGAGAATTTATGAATTAAACTCTCAATTCGAACGTCTATGTGTGCGTAATAAACTTTTATTGCACGTTTTCGCAATACATGGGAAAATAAAACATTACAATAAACTGAATCCTTACTATAACAGTCAAAGATAAATACAGGCTTTCGGCAATTTCAAAACATTATGCAAAACTTGTCTTATTTACGAAATAATCGACAAAATCATGACGAAATTACCAATTCTAAAAACAGCGCCATCTAGTGGGACTTTTTCAATTTTGGTTTCACAGCAACCGCCTTAAGGAATTTCGGGTGGGAATGACTTTCGTAGCTTTATTAAACTATCAACTTTGAAAAAAAATTAAAATATAATTCCATCCAATAAGCAATTATTTAAAAATTTTGGTAAAAATGAGGAAATCTGGGTATTTTCGTAAAAAATCTTAAATTAAGAAAATCTCGAAAACTATTAACTTTCGGCCATACTTGCATAATGGTGGGTTAAAATTGTTGCATTTTGGCTGCCCTATCACGTCCTGCCAGGAATGCGTCGAGTTTTCGTTAACCCTGTACAGAGAAAAGATTTGTTTTTTGTTTGTTTGCATTGAATAGGCTCCGAAACTACTGGACCGATTTGAAAAATTCTTTCACCATTAGAATACTACATTATCCCTGAGTAACATAGGCTACATAATTTTCACGAATTCTCACGGGAACGAAGTTGCGGGCTGAAATAAAAAATTTAAATAAAAAAGTTTTCAAGAGCGTATATCTCGAAAACTATACAAGATATCGAAAAATTATAGTGAGTAAAACTTGTAGAAAATTTAATCAGCTTTCATTTTGTTTAAAGTCTCATGTCGCTAGGGCGCATAGTTGCCGAGATATTTCCGAAATACCAAAAAATGGGACCTTCAAAACCACCCTCCCCCCTCGGCTTAACAGCTTCGGGCGGGGACATTTGATATGTTTACCTCCTTACTAGTCCAAAAGAAGTTACGAAGTCAAAAATTGTGTTCCAATCGTTTCTCCCTATACTTTTTCATTGACTGGCCTAATTCATAATATTTTATTTAGGACATCTTTCAATTCATTTCGATTAATTTATTTTGTGGTCTTCTAAAAGCAACTGTTAGGAATGTTTAAATATTTATAAAATACTATAGTTAGTGTTTTATAAATATAAATACTATAAATCTTCGTCCCAACGACAAAAACTCGCCAGATGCTAAAGGGCTATGGAGAGGAGCATGACGCGCCATAAGAGACAGGATAGAGTGAGAAACATTGACCTGCAAATTAAAACATGCGTCGATCAGCAAAAGTGGCGATGGACAGGGCACATGCTACGGGACACGAAGGGGAAGTAGAGCAAACAGGTGATGAACTGGTATCCCAGAGATGGCAGGAGAAACAGAGGCAGACAGCTCTTCAGATGGGAGGATGACCTTAAACTCACAGCCGGTCCAAACTGGAGGAGGGTTGCAAACGAGAGGGAGCAGTGGAAGTTGTTGGAGGAGGCCTATGCCTAGAGGCACACTGTGTTAAGAGATATACTTTAAAACACCAATGTATTTACATGTAAATTGTAAACTCTTATTGCAGAATAAAGGGCTTTATTATTATTATAGTTAGTGATTGTTATTGGACTTAGAAAAGTTTGTTTAAGCAATTCCGTGGATTCAAATTAAAACCTTTGTGCGATTCTTGCACACCCTTGTGTGCATGATTTGTATCGCATGTGCTGTAAACAAGTGCACAATGGGTTAAGGTAGTTCTCAATTTGAGTAAAATTTTAGCATCACGATTAGCTTACCTCTTCAGGTGGATCTCTAAATTTTTCTTAGTACGTGTTTTATAGTCACACAAGTGGCACTCTACTTTGAGCTCTTGCTCATGCGTTTTTCTATGATTCAGCAATTCTGATTGTGTTACAAAAGTGTCTCCACACTCCTCACAGTTGTAGTTTCTGACATTGTAGTGTCTGTTCATATGTGCTTTAAGAGATTCCTGTGATTTTACGGTCTTCTCACACAAACTACATGAAAATTTAGCATCTTCATGAACCCTTTGGTGCTTTTTTAAAGAACGGGGATGTTTTAATTGTTTACCACAAGTTGAGCATGTGTACATCATTAAATTAGTATGAGTCTTCTGGTGCGCTGAGAGATTTGAAGACCGTGTGAATCTCTTGCCACAATCACAGCGGTAAGGCTTTTCCCCATTATGTTTTCGCATGTGATTTTCTAAGGTTTGGTTATGGGGTGTAGAATATGGACATTTTGTACAGTGATACCGTCTGTTCAGACCAGTTTCAGACATCTTACCAATATGCTTCCTTTTATGATGCATTGAAACATTGTGTTTGAGGAATGAAATTTTGGATTTAAATATTTTATTGCAGATTTCACACTGAAAACTTTTGATTTGTGAATTACCATCTTGTTTCTGACCATCAATACTGTCTTCTAAATATTCATTTACATCTTCTGTTTGAATTAAATCATCACTGCTCAAGTTTTCTGTTACATCCACAGTATTCTCTTTGTTAACTAATTGATTTAAATGATTAAATCTCTCTTCAAAAGTTACATATTTCAGACGGAAGCTGTTAGCATATTCTGGTTCCTTAGAACAGGTATTATAACTTTTATTTTGTGAATTATCATACTTTTTCTGACCATCAACAATGCTATTTTCTAAATATTCGTTTAGATCTTCTGTTTGAATTAAATTATCACTACTCAAGTTTTCTGTTACATCCACAGTATTCTGTTTGTTAAATGGATTTAAATGATTAAATCTCTCTTCAAAAGTTACACATTTCAGACGGAAGCTGTTAGCATATTCTAGTTCCTTAGTACAGCTATTGCATATTAACCTCGGCAAATACTTCTCACTAGTAAGAATAATTTGGAAACACAAATAAATTTTATCCAAAATTTCCTTTGAGATTATGTCACCAGAAAACAAGTATGTACCAACATCGGTCGCTTGTAAACAAATTCTGCACAGGTTCTTCAAATTCTTAAGATGAGGCTCTTCAGTTACACTCATTATTTAATGCCGTTTCAGTCTTCAGTCAAGAAAGTTAATAATTATAATGAAATTTAAAGAATAGAATCTTGTAATAAGGCAATCAAAGACAGAGCAGAGAGTAAACAATGCTTTTTTTTTTTTTTTTGTTTAATTTATCCCTTTCGGGAAAGGCAAAGGAAACTATGTCCATACAGCCATGTCTTCAGTGAAAAATCTTCTTTCTTCAACTTAACCTAAGCCCTAAGCTCCTCATGTTCTGCGTAAAACCGGATAGCGTCTGTTTTACGAAAACTGGCGGCGAGAAGCACAACCGCGACGATCTTTGTCGGTACCAAACGGAGCAGAAACACTGTTATCACATGAATTTTTCATCACTACACGAATTTTAGTCAATTTACTGCATAATACACTATCACTATTACACATTAAACAACTTTTTCACGCCGAAAACAAAAATTCACTTGACAAAGCAACCGCTCACGCCGAGTTCCCGCCAAAGATTTCGTAAACAATGCTGTCAAAGAGATATTTTTTTTTGTTAAGTTTATCCCTTTCGGGAAAGGCAAAGGAAACTATGTCCATACAGCCATGTCTTCAGTGAAAAATCTTCTTTCTTCAACTTAACCTAAGCCCTAAGCTCCTCATGTTCTGCGTAAAACCGGACAGCGTCTGTTTTACGAAAACTGGCGGCGAGAAGCACAACCGCGAGGATCTTTGTCGGTACCAAACGGAGCAGAACACTGTTATCACTTGAAAGACCCACCGCTGTCAAAGAGAGTAGTCGTAGTAGAAAGGTCTTTGGCGGGAACTCGGCGTGAGCGGTTGCTTTGTTAATTGAATTTTCGTTTTCTGCGTGAAAAGTTGCTTAATGTATAATAGGGATAGTGTATTATGCAGTAAATTGTCTAAAATTCGTGTAGTGATGAAAAATTCAAGTGATAACAGTGTTTCTGCTCCGTTTGGTACCGACAAAGATCCTCGCGGTTGTGCTTCTCGCCGCCAGTTTTCGTAAAACAGACGCTATCCGGTTTTACGCAGAACATGAGGAGCTTAGGGCTTAGGTTAAGTTGAAGAAAGAAGATTTTTCACTGAAGACATGGCTGTATGGACATAGTTTCCTTTGCCTTTCCCGAAAGGGATAAATTAAACAAAAAAAAAAAGTAGTAGTAATTTTTTTCATCCATCCGGATAGGCAAAGGTCGGAGCCATACAGCCAAATTTTTTAAAAGTAATTTCTTCTACTCAAAGTCTTGATTTAAATGAAGGCTAAAGAAAGCCGAATCTTGAGTTTTCTATTTAAAAGGCATTATGCCAAATCTTTTATAATATTTTATATCATAGTCACTGTGATGATGATGATGATCCATCCGACCGAATTCGGCCATGGCGACCACTTCGACTCCTATTCGGCACGGCGTTGGTGCGCTCGAAGATGGCTAACGTAGTAAGTTTTGCTAAAGTTTTAAGAAAACTGGCGGCGGCGGCGAGAAGCACAACCGCGAGGATCTTTGTCGGTACCAAAAGGAGCAGAAACACTGTTAGGACTTGAATTTTTCATCACTACACGAATTTTAGTTAATTTACTGCATAATACAACTTTTTCACGCAGAAAACGAAAATTCAATTGACAAAGCAAAATTCAATTGACAAAGAGTTTCCGCCAAAAACGTACAGCATAGACAATTCAATTTTTTTTTTTAATAATTATTTTCTGGCCTGGAAGCTAGTCCTTTTGGCTAGACAATTCAATATTATTCAGTGTTGCCAATTTAGCATATTTTATGCTAAATTTGGCAGATTTTCTTTCCATTTAGCAGAATATTTTCTTACTTAGCATATAGCATATTTTTTTAGCATATTAACATATGAAAAATAAACATGCTATTTTAAATAACATGAAAATTATTTTGGTTGAATAGTGACATACTCTTTGGTTGAATAAAATGTAGCAAGAAATGAACAACCGCTTCTGTTCTGAGACTTTTAAGGGATTTCCCCTCCATAATGTTTATTTTTACCACAGAAAACGTAATTACGCCCCTCCCTCTTCCTAGTAAGAATGAAAAGAGAAAGAAAAACTTCATTAATTATTAATCATCTTAAATAATCAAGCCTTCCATTGTGGAAATAGCCGAAGAGTTCATGGAAATGCACATCTTCCACCGTAAACTTCTGGAACTAAGTTATTGAATATAAGCATGCAGCTGGCAAATACCCCTTCACCGATTTGTCTCAATTCGCAATATCCCTGCTGTCATTGCCTCATTCGAACGCGGATATTGAACGCGTTTTCAGTCAAATGACTTTAGTCAAGACTAAACTCCGATATCGTTTGTTTGTCAGTAAAGACGTACTGCGTATACTGTGTTTTTTATTCTCAGAGACTAAATTGACATATGCAAATGTCAAATTTACAGATATTCCGCAAAATTACGAGACTTAAAAACTTGGTTTTTATTCTTAGAGACTGGATTGACGTATGCAAGTCTGTTTGTGAATTTTACATTTGCATGTGTCAATTTGGTTTCTGAGAATAAAAAACACAGTATGGCATAAGCACCCAAAAAATCTATGCTTCAGACTCTCAGTCTTCTGCTTCTACGTATACAGCTAATGTTGATGAAGATCAAGATATTGACTGTTTTTTTGAAAACTTGGAATAAGTAACTCCAAATCCTACACTTTTGCTGTTGTTTAATATTAGTTTAGCATTTTATTTTAGCACTTTTTAAAGTGTTAGAAAATTCAATTTAAAAATTTAGCATATTTTTGGCATATTTTAAACAGCACTTTAGCATATTTCGAATCAGTCTAGTTGGCAACACTGATATTATTTCCACAGAGTCGGCCAAAAGGACTAGCTTCCAGGCCAGAAAATAATTTTTAAAAAATTATTCCACAGAGTACTTTTTTATATACGGAAAATTATTTCTAACAATTTTATCATAGAGTAACTTATATATGAATTTTATTTTAGATCTAGATAAATATTAACCTTCTTGACTGAACCGGCATTAAATAATGAGTGAAACTGATGAGCCTCATCTTAAGAATTTGAAGAACCTGTGCAGAATTTGTTTACAAGCCACCGATGTTGGTACATACTTGTTTTCTGATGACGTAGTCTCAAAAGAAATTTTGGATAACATTTATTTGTGTTTCCAAATTATTCTAACTAGTGAGAAGTATTTGCCGAGGTTAATATGCAATAGCTGTACTAAGGAACTAAAATATGCTAACAGCTTCCGTCTGAAATGTGTAACTTTTGAAAAAAGATTTAATCACATAAATCAATTTGTAAACAAAGAAAATACTGTGGATGAAACAGAAAACTTGAGTAGTGATAATTTAATTCAAACAGAAGATGTAAGCGAATACGAAGAAGACAACATTTTTGGTCAGAAACAAGATGGTAATTCACAAATCAAAAGTTTTCAGTGCGAAATCTGCAATAAAATATTAAAATCCAAAGTTTCATTCCTCAAACACAATGTTTCAATGCATCATAAAAGGAAGCATATTGGTAGGATGACTGGAACTGGTCTGAACAGACGGTATCACTGTACTAAATGTCCATATTCTACACCCCATAGCCAAACCTTAGTAAATCACATGCGAAAACATAATGGGGAAAAGCCTTACCACTGTGATTGTGGCAAGAGCTTCACACAGTCGGCATCTCTTGCAGCGCACCAGAAGACTCATACTAATTTAATGATGTACACATGCTCAACTTGTGGTAAACAATTTAAACATGCATTTTCTTTAAAAAATCACCAAAGGGTCCATGAAGATGCTAAATTTTCATGTAGTTTGTGTGAGAAGACCGTAAAATCTCAGCAATCCCTTAAAGTACATATGAACAGACACTACAATGTCAGAAACTACAACTGTGAGGATTGTGGAGACACTTTTGTAACTTCAGCAGACTTGCTGAATCATAGAAAAAGGCATGACCAAGAGCTCAAAGCACAGTGCCACTTGTGTGGCTATAAAACACATGCTAAGAAAAATTTAGCTATCCACCTGAAGAGGTAAGCTGCTTGTGATGCTAACATTTATCTCAAATTGAAAACTACTTATCTTAAATTTAAATCCCTGGAATTGTTAAACCAACTGTTCAAACCCCAGTAACAATCACTAAGTATTTTATAAATATATGATCATTCCATTGTTTTTAAAAGACCACAAAATCAGGAGATAAGTTATAGGAATGAATTTTTAAATACATTTTAACACTTAGATTTCCTAAATAAAATATTATGAGTCCATAACCACAGCTGGGCCACAATCGAAATTTTAATGTTTGACTATGCCAAGAATTTCTCAAAATTTGTCGTATACGATTGGCAAAGAAAACAGAATTTCTCGGGGCCGTGTTTACAAGTTATCGGGGGTTGTTTGGGGCCCAGCTGCAGTGACGTCACTACAGCTGAGCCACACCTGTATCTCGAAGATGGAACCATGTAGCGGAGATCTGACTACGTAGGAAATTTCTCGTGAATTTCTCGAGACAAACGCCAAAATAAGAAAACTATCCGGTCTCGCGTTCAAAAGATATAAGACATTCGTTGGGGCCCAGCTGCAGTGACGCGTCACTACAGCTGAGCCACCTGGATCTCGAAAACGGGATGACGTAGTGGAAATCTGCTTGCGTAGATAATTTCTCGAGTATAATCATCTAAAAATCTGAGTTTCTCGGTGTCCCGTTCTAGAGAAAAAATATATTCTTTTTTATCGTGAATAGTCTAGGAGCCAGATGGCCAAAGTGCGCACAGAACTGTTATTTTTAATATTTGGCGTGATTTTCTTTGGTCAGAGTATAACGTTACTAGTTTTACAGTATTTAGTGAGAGAAAAGTCAATAATTTCAATGATGTTAGTATCATTTTCATATTAACTCGATCACTATTTTATGTACAATATTTTGACATCGAGCTCTTAGACTACCCGAAGTAAAATGTACACTCCCGTACAACTGTCTTTCAAAGTACGAGTTATTTTTTATTTTTATGGCATGGATACTAGTCCTTTTAGTCAAGTCCAAGTTCAGTGGTGTATGTTAGACCACTTGATTCACTTTCACACTTTTTAATAAGTTCTTTATGAAATATGGTACGACTTTAATGAGTGAAGTACAAAAATTACATTAAACCATAGATTAAAATAAAATCATAAAAAATGAAAGTTGAAACACACTCTCGGGAGACGGCAGCACGGTTAGGGTCAGCTCCCACCGCGACGTTTATTTATTACAAGTGAGAATTAGAACACGTCACACCACGCAGCGCCGCGCTTTGCCGCGCGCTGCGTCGTTCTCACAATTAAATGTTTATCTTTTCATGTTATATAATAAAGTTCAATTTTGAGTAGCTCTATTCGCAACGTCGCGTCGCTGTGGGAGCTGACCCTTAGGTAGTTCATAAATTGAGTTTGGCTTTTAAGGCGGTTGCTGTGAAACCAAAATTGAAAAAGTCCCACTAGATGGCGCTGTTTTTAGAATCGGTAATTTCGTCATGTTTTTCTCGATTATTTCATAATTAAGACAAGTTTTGCATAATGTTTTGAAATTGCCGAAAGCCTGTATCTATCTTTGACTGTTATAGTAAGGATTCAGTTTATTTCAATGTTTTATTTTCCCGTGTTTTGCGAAAACGTGCAATAAAAGTTTATTACGCACACATAGATATTCTAATTGCGAGTTTCATTCATAAATACTCGCGTATTTATCTGTCAATTTACTAGTAGGAGGCGTTTTATCTGTCAGATTATTAGGAATCTAAATACAAACCAAAATTTTGAGTTCGTAACTTCTCTCTAGCATATTGATCTTTTCTAGCCGCTTTTCGATTCTTGAGCACACGAAATTCAGTTCAGTTACAATCTGAATGCGATCAATGACGTTAGGCAACCTTCTTAGGTATTAAAGAATGATGGGTGACCGTTTTTATGCTTCAGAACACTCAAAAATAAGTGAAATCATATTTGAAAGCAGTAATTTGACCGTATGGTGATCGGTTGAGAATAACACCACCCCATCTCTTTCCGTGGGTGTCGTAAGAGGCGACTAAGGAAACACAAATGAGACCTGCCTCCTAGTAATCTGAGGTGTCGTCCTATGGTCTCATGCGGTGTGGTAGGCTCTGTAAAGGGCCGTCTGGTTCGCGACCACCCTCCTACCGAAGTCCGACGCCAAACAGCTTGCTGTGTTCCGTCGGTGCGTAGGAGTACCAGTGCCTTTATGGGCATTTTCTGGGTTAACTCGCTCCATCGTCGACCTCATCTTTGAACTTATGGTCATGATTGAGGTCAAGAGTTAACCCATCATATAATAAAAAAAAAAAAAAAATAAGGTTAGGTACCCCATTCTAAAAGATGACTACGATAGGTGACTGTTTATGTGCTTCACTCAGTAATAGGTACCTTTTCGAACCCGAAGCGGATTGTTAGTAGGTACCTATAAATCTAGGTAGGAAATCAAAGTTGCGTTATGGTGTTGAATAGAAAGTCCAAGTTCATATTGTACTTTTCGCAAAATGTTCTATTCGTAAAATGTCTTTTTTTTAATGACTTACATATTATTTTGAACTGAATTACGTCTAGGCGGGGTCCCGCCACTGGTAGGTGAGGCCGCAGGAAAAGTCAACATAGGGCCTCAAAAATTCAAGGTGGCCGAATTTTTTCAAGGAAAATTCTTTGTAAATTTTGATATGGGTATCTTTTTACTGATTATCGGGGGTGTTTACGAAAATGACATCCATTTTGAAACCCAAGATGACGGATATTCGTTTTTACATAAATATTACCATATGTGAATTACAATTTTAAATGACGGACATAATGTTTGCATAAGAAAATACTGGCAAGTTTATGCCTCCCTGAAAGCATACCAACTGCGACCAGCTTTAGCATAAAATATGTCTTTCAAAACGTTTCGTGTTAGGGATGGCTTTGCAAAAATTGAAAGCCTGATTCAGACTATCATTCTGAATAACTTTTCAGTGGAATTTTCCACTAATTTCACATTATATTGATTGTTACACCAGATTTCACTCGTTTCTTGTTGTTATCCTGGCTGTTACGCGAGTTTAACCACGACGAAGACCCTATTCCCGTTGGTACTACCGCAGAAGAGATCGAGTATCGATGTAACACATTAGAATAGGGTTTCGTAATAATAAGTAAAATTAGAGTATCTAGAGTAGCAAATTAGAGTATCTATTTTTCGGTTTGAATGAGTCACGGTGTTTGAACAATTGTCTACCAATAACCCTTTCTAGTTTGAAGTCTGTTCGTTAAAGTCCCATAAAATTCACTTGATGAAATGAAGGGCAGAAATTGTATAGCCAATGGATATACATCGTGTTATATCGTCTCTACAATAAACATGATATCAGTTACAAATACTTAATTCTTAATTTGTGGTTTTTCTTTATTAGTCAGGTTAAAAAAAGGCAAAGAAATGTAGTAACGTTTTTCAGAATGAATGAGAGATTATATTTTTTATCAAAATAAAAAGACAACATAGAGCCTGTCCACCATATTTGGTGGAACGCCAATCAGAACGACATACGTTACGTCGGCAAGTGTTTCAAAATAACCCAATAAAAAGAAAATTCAAAATTAAATTCAAAAGTGAAATGGTCGCAAATCTAGGAATCAGTAGCGCGGTTAGTCATCCATTAATGTCATAGACTCATATACTTGACATTTGTAAACATGACAGTCTTGCGCTTAAATTTAAAGTATTAAAATTAATTACATTGCTTTTTAAAAAATTTAAGCCCAGGAACTTACAAATGGTGTCAGTTGACTTATCTTAGGACTCGAACATCTACACGAGGAAGGAAGGATTACACTAAATCTCTGTTATTTCGTTTTATAGAACAACGAGCTTCTTAAATTGATTTTCTTCACAGAAATGATTTGGAAATTGTTTTTTTTTAAACACAATAAAGTTTGTTTTCTTTAATAATTAATGTTACAAAAGATTATATTATTCGCAAAGGTTTATTATTCCAAAAAATATAGCAAATATCAGCACCAGCCAAATATCACAACGGAAGAACTTAACAACAGAGATCTTAATGTCGTACTCCTCTTGAACTTTTTTACAAGTAGTTCATTACTGGAAACGGAGTGAGATAATAGCTTAACTTTGAATATTTAGCTTATTATTACGAAAAAAAATGAGTAAAAAATTTTGTTAAGTTAAACGATTAAAATAATGTAGACAGTGTATTAAAAGCTAAACAATAATTCAGTAGGTGCTAGGTACCAGTCATCACACTACTCTCCTCATCAATCTATGGAATCTATCAAACAAAAAAATTAAATTGTTGGCGGCCATATTGTTTTTTTTTTAATAGTGTAATCTATTCTACTAATCAAGACTTTTTATTTGATACCCATATTGAATATGTAATTTGTAATCCGCCATTTTGCAGCGGCAGCCATCTTGGATTTACAATGATACTGAATATATTAAATTATATTGTTATCCAAACTAAAGGTGCGTACTTACCTACAAAATTTTAGATCAATCCGTCAACAGGAAAGGGTCAAATTTCAATTACTAGATAACAAGGCAAGCTAAATAAAATTGTTTAAAAACATTCTGATGTGTTTTATCGATAATTGATGCGATGTCTACTGTGGTGTTTGTTACCTATGGGAAAAGTAACCTTTGCGTAAAAACCAGTGTTGCCACAAGGAACGAGTGAAATCTGGTGTCACAACCAGTGTTACCACGAGAAAGTTTAGTTTGTGCGTGCGAAGCCATCCCATACATTTTTATGAATCGTTTTGGAAGACATATTTAATGCTAAAGCAGGTCTCGGTCATTGTGATTTCAGGAAGGCATAAAACTTGCCAGCGTTTCACATAAAAATGACCCAAGTTTTTGCCTGGTTCCGTTCCTTTTGAAATGTTTATTTTAAAGGTTTCCTGCTTTAAAATTATTTTTTTATTGAATTATAGTCTATTTTATATTAAAAAATTATAATATTCGCGTAAAACATAAACATCAAAAACATACATCGCATTCTGTACATTGCGTAGCGCTAAAGTAGATAACGATACCTCCTTGACGTTTCCGGGAAAAATTGCGGGTACTTGCTAACAAAACAGTTCCATATAGATATATATTAATGTACCCATATCTGTGATCATATATTACACTTACACTCTGTATAAGCTCGACAGTGTATCTATACATATTATAAAGAGGAAAGATTTGATTGTTTGTTTGCATTGAATAGGCTCCGAAACTAGTGGACCGATTTGAAAAATTCTTTCACCATTATAGGCTACATAATTTTCCCGAATTCCCACGGGAACGAAGTCCCGAGTGGAATGCTAGTATGTCTATAAAAACATATTCATGAAAATATCATGGATTCCAAATTGAAAAAACGATCAAAAATTAAAATAACATAGTAAGCCAAAGCTTGTACATAAGTTATTTTTTTAAAAGGACATTTTGAGAAAAAGACATAAATATTAGCCTGACCACTTTTTGAAAAATGTCCTTTTTCGACAAGGACATTACGCGAAGAGAACATTTTGAGAAAGGACATTTTAAGAAAAAGGACATAATGAGCCTGAATTCTTGAGGATTATATCGTATTAAATTATAAATAACTAGCTTTCTGGCCGCGGCTCCGCCCGCATCGACTACAGGTTAATTCATACCCAGCTATGGGATAAATCGTAGCTTATGTCCTTTTTCAAGGTCTAATCTATCTCTGTACCAAGTTTCATCAAAATCGGTTTAGTAGTTGAGGCGTAATAACTAAAAGAATAACTGAGAGACAGACAGACACACATTACTTTCGCATTTGTGATATTAGTTGGGAATTAGGGATTTAAATTCTTCTTCTCATAAGTGTGTGACGAACTTGGCTGGTGTTTCTTGGGATTTGAATTAATAACTAATCATACCAGGTTATACAAAAAATTAAAATGAGAGACTCGTTTAGAAGTTTTTTAAATCAAAATTTTATTTTTCAAAACTATGACGAGCTGATATTATTATTTTTTTCGTTTTATACTTGATGCGCCGGTGGATCTCTGCATTAGAGATTGGAAGGAATTCTTTTGGCAGCATGCATGTTTTATAAAAAATTGTCTTGTCCCAATGCCCCTTCCCGATGTTCTGAGTTGACCCTGTATCTGTAATGACATTATTTCTTATTTACTCTAGAAAAAGGCAATGAATGAGCCTGTCTAATGCTCATTGATTGCAAAAATGAAGTTTTTAAAATAATTATCATATTAAAAACACTCAAAAGCGGGGTGCTTGTTTTTCTTTATACGGCGTTTTGGCGTAAGGCGACTTTGATAAGTAAACGAACCTTTAGAGGATAATTTTCTATAAAACTGAAAACTTTCCTCAAAGAAATTCTCAAAATAAATTCCACTTCTAAAATTTTTATTCCTACTATGGAGGTAGGTATATCAGCTGATAACTCGAGTTGGATGGAGAGGCAAACTATTGTTTTCACATTTAGACCTGATCCTTGGGGAAAGCTTTTCAGTTTAGTGGGAAAACAGAACGGGACCCTCTCTGCGGCTACAATAAAACAAAATGAAAACTTGTTGTAGATTACTGCTACTAGAATGATCACTTATTATATGGCTTCCAAATACTTACGACGCATTTTTTGGTTCATGGTTTAGGAAAAATATAGGTAACTCGACTGCTCGAGACAGCTTGGGATTCGGCCTCGGTCACGCGTAAGCTGTTTGGCGATTTGCTTATTTCAATCGAATGGCAATCGGACGTTCTTATGAACAACCATTTTTACCATTCTCAAATTAGAGGAATCACAAAATTTACAAAAATTATAATCATAACAAACAAATCAATGACATTAACTTGACACATTTCATAATCTGTGACATTAATAAAAGTGCGTTTGAAAACTATACATTTCGGATAAAGCCTTGTAAAAAAATGAAAATAAATAAAAATGAAGCATTTCTAAGTAGTTTTTGTAATATATGTGTTACATTAAATTTAAATTTATTTAAAATAACGTGATTTTTAAATCATTTTACTTATTTTTTTTACTAAACAAAGTAAACAGTATCACGTCTCAGAACGGCCAGTTTATGTATGGCGGGAAACATTTCCTATCGACGTATCTGCCAGTTTGTGTAAATGTAACGCACACAAACAGAACCTAGGCAAAAATTTTAATAATTTCGAAGACTTATAATTTAAAAATGGTTTGATTTATTAATAATTTTATTGGGTTGCCGAAAACTAGATTTTTTAAACAATTTTTCAAAGTAGTTTGGAGAATCTGATATAGTTTCAGTCCGGCGTGTATTGGTGAAACGTGTTGTATGAAAATGACACCTCAGCAACCGCCTTAAGAGTTATGTATTTTAGAAGCGATACGAAGCCGCATAACACAGTAAACTGCAGTGCATACAAGACGAGGGCGAAGAAAGTTAAAAACGTTTGATTTATTTTTTTCTTTCCAAGTTAAAGTATTTTTTGAGATCAAATACACTTAATTATTTACAAAACATAAATTAATCGTGCATCTTACCTACGCATAAAATCCACCAGTTTGTTTTTTAACAAAATAGGCGCTATATATTTATTTTTTGACTTATTACAACGTTGCGATAGGTACTATAAAGCAAACTGAGCAAAAAGAAATGAAATCTCACCAAAAACATAAATGTAAAAATGTAGGCCAAATTCTTGTATGTACATAAAAAAAGAGTTGAAATCTAAACTACAGCCAAGTTAATAATAATCATAACCGATATTAATTAATCATTCGAACTTGGCGGGTTTTGAAATTTTAATGAAGGAAAAAAGTCCAACTCTAAAACTTACCTCCGCAAGATTTGCTCTTTTCAGAAGTATTGGTGTGATGAAAAGCCGCCAAGTTGGAATGATTAATATCGGTTCTGATTATTATTAACTTGGCTGTATTTTAGATTTCAACTCTTTTTTTATGTACAAGAACTAGGCCCACTTTTTTACATTTATGTTTTTGGTGGGATTATACCTACATGATACTAAAGGAAGAAGACTTGTTGTAAACCATGACAGACGGCTCTATTTGCTTTAGTGTATTTCTTTATTATATTACTGGAATTAAATTTTCTTCATTTCACTTTTAATCGCGACTGTACCTTTCTATGAAAATTAAATAAAGTCTTTTTTCTCTAGAACGGGACACCGAGAAACTCAGATTTTTTGATGATTATACTCGAGAAATTCTCGAGAAATTATCTACGCAAGTAGATTTCCTCTACGTCATCCCGTTTTCGAGATCCAGGTGGCTCAGCTGTAGTGACGCTTCACTGCAGCTGGGCCCCAACGAATGTCTTATATCTTTTGAACGCGAGACCGGATAGTTTTCTTATTTTGGCGTTTCGTCTCGAGAAATTCACGAGAAATTTTCTACGTAGTCAGATCTCCGCTACATGGTTCCATCTTCGAGATACAGATGTGGCTCAGCTGTAGTGACGTCACTGCAGCTGGGCCCCAAACAACCCCCGATAACTTTTAAACGCGGCCCCGAGAAATTCTGTTTTCTTTGCCAATCGTATACGACAAATTTTGAGAAATTCTTGGCATAGTCAAACATTAAAATTTCGATTGTGGCCCAGCTGTGGTTATGGACTCAAATATTATTACTACAGTGTCCTTAACTTACATTTGCCATGGTTCAACGTTTAGATTGAATTTAAAAAATATATATATTTTTATTTTTAGGCATGCAGGAGACAAACCCTACAAATGTAATATTTGCAACAAAGCGGAGTACACACTAAGCGACTTGCGTCGTCACCAGCGTGTACACTCTCGTGAAAGGCCATACCCCTGTCCAGCTTGTTCACAGAGATTTTCACATTCTGGCTCGCTCAACCATCATGTGCGTAGTATTCATGGTCTTGTGTATCGCTGGGGCGAATCAAAGATATCACAAATCAGGCCGTCATCTGTGAAGCTAGAGAAGGAATAACCGCATGAGCCTGAGAGCCATTAGGCCATTGAAGCCATTATGAGCCTGATATCATGAAAGACTGGATTGAGAGAGAGAGAGCTAGATGACAATCAAACCACTATTACATTACAGAAATCATTTATTCCTAAGATACATGATGTCAACTACATTAATTGTTAAAAGTATTCTTACAACAAAAATATCACTACTAGTTGTTTAAATCTATAAATAAAAATAATTGAGTTCATAGGTGTCGATACAATAAAAAATTATTTGTAAAAAACAATTCTATAGTTAGTGAAATGAGCTAATAAAAATTCTAAAATTGAATATTCAATTTATCCCAATTATTTAAAGTTAATTACTTGGCAGGTGGCAATCATTATTAAAAAAAATTATTACTTATAATACTATATCATAGAGAATTTCCATCAAACTATTTCATATTATATTATTTATTATTAGTAAATTTATTGAAAATTTGAGGTAAGATAAAATAATAGAATAAAACCAACAAAAAATTCAAATCGGATTTAAATCCTACAAGAGATTTTATTGTTTTAATAGCTTCATTTGTTGCCAAATAAGACTATCCTAAGTTTTCCCCCTCGGCGGAGGTGTGCATAAGTGGTGGGGGGTAAATATGCACCCAAAAAGGGATATTTTTGCGATTTTTCGGTTATATCTCGTAAAGGACTTACAATATCGAAAACTGTCCTTTATAAAAGTTGGAGGCCATTTAATCCTGCATAGGATAAGACCAGATTCATACTTTTTGGACTACCCGTTCTCATGCTTTAGCTCATCAAAGTTGGATAAAGGGTCAAGCAGGCTAAGCGAACAAGAGTAGCCCCCTAACGACGGAAGTTTAAGGATAGGATGCAAGTTAAAAATAAGCATTTTGTAGTCTATTTTATTATTATCTACACTAATATTATAAAGAGGAAAGATTTGTACCTATTTTTGTATGTTTGTAATGAATAGGCTCAAAAAGTACTGGGCCGATTTAAAAAATATTTTTATTATCTGATGGGTTAACTATTGACCTCAATCTTGACCATAAATATCAAAGATGAGGTCGACGATGGAGCGAGTTAACCTAGAAAATGCCTATACAGGCACTGGTACTCCAACGCACCGACGGAACACAGCAAGCTGTTTGGCGTCGGACTTCGGTAGGAGGGTGGTCGCGAACCAGACGGCCCTTTACAGAGCCTACCACACCGCATGAGACCATAGGACGATACCTCAGATTCAGAAAAAAAATGAAGTGTCGTTGCCAGGGATGGATTACTAGGAGGCAGGTCTCATTTGTGTTTCATTTGTCCTTAGTCGCCTCTTACGACACCCACGGAAAGAGATGGGGTGGTGTTATTCTCAACCGATCACCACACGGCAAAAAAAAAAAATTCTTTCACCATTCGAATGCTACATCATCCCTGAGTAACATAGGCTACATAAAATTCCCGAATTCCGACGGGAACGAAGTCCCGAGCGGGATGTTAGTCTATATATATAAAAGAAAGTCGTGTTTGTTACAACACTTATAACTCGAGAACGGCTGGACCGATTGCCATGGTTTTTGATTTGTTGTATTTCTCTCCGTCCCGAATAGCAGAATAACTATTAAAAACATTAGAAAATTGACGGGAAAATTCCCACGGGAACGAAGTCCCGGGCGAAAAGCTGTTAAACATAATTTTGTTTGGTTAATCTAACTTGAACAATTTACAAAATATGACACTCAGTGATACCCTGATTTTTCGACACTATCCTAAATAACTCAAAAACAAAAGAAGATCGAAAACTGATATTAAGCATAGAGTGATCTTAGGGCCTGCCAGTTCACCACCTGAATGACCAAATCCGTCGTTAGGGGGCTACTCTTGTTCGCTTAGCCTGCTTGACGCTTTATCCAACTTTGATGAGCTAAAGCATGAGAACGGGTAATCCAAAAAAATATGAATCTGGTCTTATCCTATGCAGGATTAAATGCCCTCCAACTTTTATGAAGGATAGTTTTCGACATTGTAAGTCCTTTACGAGATATAACCGAAAAATTGAAAAAATATCCCTTTAAATGTACCCCATTTTTACCCCCCACCACTTACGCACACCTCCGCCGAGGGGGAAAACTTAGGATAGTCTTATTTGGCAACAAATGAAGGTATTAAAACAATGAAGCTATTAAACCTTTTGTAGGAATTAAATCCGATTTGAATTCTAAGCCAATTGGGCTATAAAGCAAGTAGTCTGTTATGAAAAGTTTGGAATTTAAACTTACTAGATAAAGTTCTCACAGGTTGCATACGTTAGCCAGCGTATTATATTCTATATTACCTATGCGCCTTTTTCTGATTGTCCATGCACATAAAAGTACCCACCCCGTTTTGTGGCAGCAAGATGCTGTACACCTTACAAAAAGAAACTTAAGTACTGATAACATGTGGTTAGTAATTTTGGTATAGCAGAATTTCTTAAACTGTAGAAAAACCTCGTCAATATGTTACACGTTTAGTGATGAAACCCTGTTTTTTTTCATCACACAGATTATAGGTATCTCACGTCCTGTACCCGCCAAAAGATGTACTTCAATTTCGGAAACATTAAATAGGTGTACTAGTGTCTACTAGCTTGGATCTATTATAAAAAATGCGTACTTATTATGATTTTTCATATAAATTTCAATCAAAGTTAAAGGACGAACTCGATATGTACGTAACTTAAGTTATATTGTAGGAATGGTCTGAATCACTATTTAAAACTAGTGTACCCGAGACTGTACCCTTTAAAATAGCTTTTTTTTATTTACATTCATTTATGAACCTATTAAATTATGCATTTGTAGTTGGCGCTTTTTAAGAGGCATGCAATTCTATGAATTTCTTTACTCTGTATTGTAATGTAAAAACATATTAAAGATTTTCAACCTGTGGGATTCATTGATCAAAAAAAAAAAATTCTTGGGGTACAGCCACGGTACACTTTATCACCATTTCGATATTTTTCCGGGACCGCGTTGTTTTCTTTTTATTCAAGTCTTGCTCTGTACTCACCAATTACAATTTCATGTTTTAACCGGTTTATAAATAAAAAAAAGTTAATATTAAAAAAAGCTATTTTAGTGTTTGTTTTTAGTGTCTCGGGTACACTAGTTTTAAATAGTGATTCAGACCATTCCAACAATATAACAAAGGGTACGTACAGAACGAGTTCGTCCTGTACTTTGATTAAAATTTATAGGAAAATCATAATAAAGTACGCATTTTTTTAGTAACAGATTCAAGCTAGTACACACTAATAAGCCTATAGAATAGAATAGAATCTTGTATTATGGCAATCTGCGTGATCGCAATTCCGCCAACTTCACGTTGTAGAGAGAAAATGCACGATGGGGAAAGTCACAGATTTAATGTTTCCAAAATTGAAATATATGTTTTGGAGGGTACAGGACGTGGGACACGATGATAGAGCGATAGCGAGGAAGGCGAATATCACCGGCCGGTTTCTACAAGACACGAAATATTTTGAAACCTTATGAAGAATTTGAAGACACTGATCCGCCTTTTTTATTATGTCTACCAATTAAATTTGTAAGAATCGATAGCTTACTATAGATAAAAAATGAAAATCTTACGATTCCGACATACAAGATGTCAAAGTTGTGCGGTTGCCTTTGTAGAAAAATCTTCTGAGCCCTTTTTTCTTCATGAGACATTTCTCGGTTTCGCCTCTTTGTGACATGTCTATATAGAAGCTATAAAATAAGAGATGCGTTTATAAATACTGAAAATAATTTGGGATTCAGTCCTCTTCGTAGTCTTCATCGTCTGAGATGTATTTGCGCTGCTTGCGTTTACGAGATGGAGTACTCTTGCCTTTACCCTTCAGTTTGATCTTCATCTTGACTGAGCGGCTAGACTCGCCGTCGGAATCTTCTTCGTCTATAAATAATGTAAATTGCTGTTAGGTGATTGTTATGTCAATTCATGTTTGTGGATTGCAGTTTTCTAAAATGGAGGATTTTTAACTTTGTTAGTAACTCAGACTTGTACATAATACTCTTGTGATAAGAATCCTTTGAATGTCGTAAGAATAGTTTACGAGTTGGCATTATGAAAATTGGAAACAACACAAAGCTTGTAATTGACCGAAAAGAAAAGATCTATACTAATATTATAAAGAGGAAATATTTGTATTTTTGTATGCAACGAATAGGCTCCGAAACTACTGGAACGATTTAAAAAATTCTTTCTCCATTAGGATGCTACATTATCCCTGAGTAACATAGGCTACATAATTTTCCCGAATTCCCACGGGAACGAAGTCCCGAGCGGGATGCTAGTATTTAATAATATTAGTTCTATTTATGTATAGAGGGAACGCCCGCCAGGCACAGGCGGGTGATCAGTCCACTTATTTGGGACCATTTCACCGAAATTATATTAGTCAAGTTAGCACACCAAGCACTGCTAGGTGGAGGCTTACTGCTGCAAATGATGTAGTAGCTTGAATGCCACTGAAAATAAGGTGATTGGGGATCGTATACACGTTTCCACTGCATGAGATGTTCTTAATGTGGCAAAGTCTTTGATATTGCAATCGATTTATACATCCCCACCGACTCCCTTCGAAACACGAAGGGGATTTAGGCCATAGTCCAGCACGCTGTCCCAATGCGGGTTGGTGTACCGTCCGCCTTTAGAAAATAAGAGTTTCTTAGACGTGCGGGTTTCATCACGATGTTTTCCTTCACTGCTGAGCAAGTTATAATTAATGAAAAATTCGTATAAATGCGAAAAGACGAATTTAGTGGTATAAGCCCGCACCAGGAATAGAACCCGCAACCTTACGATTACAAGTCTGGTTCATTACCTGGGCTATCACAAGGAATAATCTTGGGAACCGATCACCTTTACGAAGAATTTATGTCCGAATTTTATTTGACTGAAAACGGTTAACCAGCTTCTTTTTTGCTATTACGCTTCATATGCCATATTTTCAGATCATCGAAATGCCATTAGACAAAAGTATCATTTTACCGAATTATGTTTCATCCATTTTCAAAATAACTTTTTACTGTTGGTCGAAGTTTCTTTTGAGCATTTAACTATTGACCGAATTCTCTTTTGAACTTTTTACTGTTGGCCGAAGTTTTTTTTGAACTTTTACTTTCGGCGGAAATCTTTTTAACTTTTTTCATTTGCCTCTCTTTAGCTTCATCGAAACAACAAATGGGACAGGTTAGAACATGTTTTTGTATTCCTGTATGCTTGCATGCTTGCTTATTTGTTGCTTGCCTACTTGCACGGGGGTGCGGGGGCGGAGCTGCCGAGGGGGGGCTCGGGGGGCGAAGACCCCCGCAAGAAAAACATCACTCAAACCGACGGTCTAGGTTAGGTTAGGTTATGATTCTGCATGCCTGCTTGCTTGCATGCTATAGTTTTGCCTGTTTGCATCCCTGCTTGCTTGCATGCTGCATACTTGCTTGCATGTTGCATGCTTGCATACTGCTCTTTGCTTGGTTGCATGCTGCTTGCTTGCTTGCATGCTGATTGCTTGCACACTGCGCGCTTGCTTGTTATAAGTAATAACTACTATCGAATGCTTAACTAAAATAATACAGTGGTGTAATGAATAAATGTGAAAAAAATTCATAGCAAATAAAACGGTGATGTAATGAAGTGGTGGCCGAGCATAAAATCGCCAAAAAGTTTTACGGCCAAATAAAACGATGGAGTAAGTAACGAAAAAAATCGAATTAATAATAGGTCAACTGATACAGGGGCAAACGTTATGTCGGCGAATTAAAAAAAAATCGAAACAAAAAAAGTCGAAAAGTTTTCTGTCAAATGAAAATCGGTCAACATTTTTTCGAACTTAAGATAGGTAACCCATAATCTTATACCACGTTATTTTTTAATCAGTACGCAATTTTTTTGTACGTAAACTTTACAAACCTGTACTTTCTTGTTTTATATAGTTTCATATAAAAATTTCAAGCTAGATCGTCTGAAGCATGAATATAAATAAAAAATTTTAATGGAAAAAAAATAAACATCGTCCAATCGACTTGAAACTTTGTAATAGTACTCTTCAACACAATTTGTGTTTCTGCGTTTTACAAAATTTATCCTCTAAGTCGTTAAAAAACGGTATCAAAGTCTGAAAATTTTGTAAATAAATGTTTTTCCTCCTTATTTACGTTCTATCAACGTTACTAACACTGTAAGAAAATTTTGCGTACTGATTAAAAAGTCACCTATATAATATAAAATTGGAGGTCTTGATTCACTGACTCATCAACGCCCAGCTCAAACCCTTAGAACTAGAAAGCTGAAATTTGGCAAAAAGTTGTCTTTTATGACGTAGACAAGAACTAAGAAAGAATTTTTCGAAATTCCACGCCTAAATGGGGTGAAATGGGGGTTCAAAGTTTCAAAGTATTTTTTTTTTGACATTTTGACTCGAAACTTCGCCAAGATATACAATAAAGCAAATAAACGGACACAAGTTTCGCGATTTTTTGAAAACCATCCCCTAAGGTGTCAAGAATGAAATGGGTGACTAAAAGAGTTCTGTGCGCGAGCGAAGCCGCGGGAAAAAGCTTGTCTTAGTATATAAAACAAAGTCGGGTTTATTCGAACAAATTATAACTCGAGAACGGCTGGACCGAATTTCATGGTTTCTGATTTGTTGTGTAGGGTAGCTACATAAAATCGCCACGGCCAAAATATAAATACGGCCGGCGTATCGAATAAACAGGCATTCATCTAACGGCACTCGGCGTTTCAATACAACCCTGCTCGACCCTACCATCGTCCAGCCGCTGCATCGAACCGCAACCGTTATAGTTGTATTTGTCTCCGTCCCGAATAGCAGGATAACTATTAAAAACATTGGAAAATTGATTAAAAAATTCCCACAGAAACGAAGTCCGTGGCGAAAAGCTAGTAAAATATATAGATATGCATGTAAAAAGCGTGTTAAGAAAATAATGAAGTGAAACATAGATCCCACAGAAAAACTTATAATTTGGGGACCTACCTTTCTTCGTACCTTTATCATTGTCATCGGAGTCATCCGAGTTCTGTCCGGCTTCGTATCGGCTGCGCACTTCGATGAATACGTTCCGCAAACGCACAGAGTCATCGTAAATGAGCGATGCTTCTTCGTTGTATGTTTGTGCGTTCGCGCACAGAGTGAAAAAGTCTCGTTCCAGATCAGTTATGTCGTTATACTGTGAAAAAAATCATGTTTATAACTTAGGTGAAAAAACCCAAAGAATTTGAGACAAAATATATCAAACACTGATGTACAGTCAAGAGCAGGTCACGCTTTACACTACCAGTTTAGGCTGAGCTCTGATTAGGCTACGCTCTACCAGTTTAGGCTACGCGCCATGCAATGCAGGGCCGGTCCAAAGTGTCAAGCTTAACGTGCTCTTGGGTGTACTCATTGCGAATATTTCTATATCATTGCTATTGCAATTCTATATATTTCAATCGCGTAAATATATGGTGATTTTAAATGGGCTATGTATGACATTTTAAAAATATTTTTAATTTCGTTAGATTTATTATTTAAGATAAAGGAATAAGGTCCCGTTTCTTAAAAAAAATACTGAAAAAATCTATCTTTTGAAATAAAAATATAATAATTAAAAGATTCTCAGTACGGTAAACTAATCCTAAGTACGGCATTATATGCATTCGTATTCCTTTGCCAAACTGTCACGTCAATTAAGATAAAAAACATAACCTGTTGTCGTAGACACATTACTATTATTAATTTGTGATATTGTATTGGTTGTTTATTTTCGAGTTTGGTTGGTTGTTACTTCAGGCAAGTTGTTAGAATCAGCTCTAACGATCTGAGCGGTATCCATAGTGTCAGAATACAGTGTATTGCGAAAGTTCGAAAGCCCAGGAAGCAAAGCCAAGTCGTCAGTAAATATCAATCCAAAAAATCAAAACCACGAAACAGAAGGTAACAATAGAGTCCAGGTAGCAAAGCCAAGTCGTCAGTAAAATAGTAAATATCCAAATAATCAAAACCACGAAACAGAAACAAACTCAACAACCAACAACTCAAAAACACAACGGTTAGGTTATGTGTCAACCAAATGTCAAACGTCTTTTTTTTACTTTGGCAAAGGAATTAAACCATATAGAATGATGTAGTAAGCGACAAATAGTAACCAAAATTTCAAAATTTTATTATTTTTTTATTTATAATAAAAATTATTTGATATATTTTTTATTTGAATATGGGACATTAAATCTGCTTAAAAAAAAACATTATTTTAAAAATCTTGCACATAGCCCATTAGTTAGCGAAACTTAAGGGGTTGATTCTCCATAAAACTAAAAAACCCATATAAAATTCTCCAAAAAAATTTACAACTTTTCATAACAAGGGAATCAGGTGATCGGTTATTGTACGGAGAGGCGAAAGTTTTTTTCCTTGGGAAAAGTTTTTAGTATAATGGGGAGAATGTTTCACTAACTTATTTCAAGTCACTATACAGGGTGGCCGGGAAGTTGACGTTTAAAAAAAATTTTTAGATCCCTCGTGTCGTGGGGTATCCGAAACACCCCTATGTATGTTCCGCGATTTTTTGTAGTTTTCGAGTTACGATTTTTTTTCTGAATTTTTGAGAAATTTCGACCTGACCCGTTTAAATTTTTTTTTTTTTAAAGTTGAAGACTTTTTCGTAATTTTTTTTTTGCAACTGAATCTTTATGAGTTGTTCTTTTATGAATAAAATAATCAGCTTCGTAACTTTGATAAAAGTTATGAAAATGTTGGTGAAAAGTGAAAAAATTACGTTCGGTGAATTGTGACTTAAATTTTCAACTTTAAATTAAAGTTGAAAATTTAAGTTGCGATTGGCTCTCCAGTCGTTCTCTGTCTGCTGCCTGCGCTCATACGTCGCCCCGCTGTGACCCCGCTTGCCTGTTACACTCTGAGCAATAGCTGTTACACAATTGTAATTTAACATGCTGTTAATTGTGATGTAATTTAACATGCACCTAAAGGAATGATAAAATCACCAAAAAACATTTTTTAAATTCAGTTGGCTACTTTCAAGAACTTTCCACCTTGCTGTCTTTGAAGACCGATATTAGCAAAAGTAGCACCCTTAAGTACCACTTTTTTACTATTATTATTAAAACTGAGAGCATGGCGCATTCTTTAGGCCCACTTAGAAGCCATGGAGTCACCTGTTTCGATTTTTAATTTAAAGTTGAAAATTTAAGTCACAATTCACCGAACGTAATTTTTTCACTTTTCACCAACATTTTCATAAATTTTATCAAAGTTACGAAGCTGATTATTTTATTCATAAAAGAACAACTCATAAAGATTCAGTTGCAAAAAAAAATTACGAAAAAGTCTTCAACTTTAAAAAAAAAAATTAAACGGGTCAGGTCGAAATGGGCTATGTGCAAGATTTTTAAAATAATTTGATTTTTTTTATTTTAAGCAGGTTTAAGGTCCCATATTCAAATAAAAAATATATCAAATAATTTTGATCATAGATATAAAAATAATTAATTTTTAAAATTTGGTTACGATTTGTTGCTTATTACAGCATTCTACAGAAAACTCCCTTGCCAAAGTAAAAAAAAAAAACGATTGACAGTTGGTTGACATATAACCTATACCGTTGCGTTTTTGAGTTTAAGTTCAACATTTAAGTTTCAATCACAGACTAACTAGAGATACGTTTTAATGTACTTACGTTTAAATGATCCTCACAGCAAAAAAGTGGACGTTTGGGACAATTCCTATCAACCATTTTACACCAACTTTCTTTCAATTCCTTTGGAATGGTAACAAACGTCAAATCTGGTGTGTTAATGTCAGTGTTTGAACAAAGAGGTATAAAACATTTTTTTGGTTCTCTCCACCGCTGTAACTCGTCAGATGCCATGTTGAGTAGCAAAGCCTGCTGCGCTGTCGTTATTAGTGTTATTCCACAAATCCGAAGAGTATTAATCACTATCGTTGAAGCAGTTCTCGGAGTCCGGTATGAATAAGGTGTAGTCGTGAGAAAATCAGTCAAAATCTAGCACTACAAGTCCGTGCAAAGTTAAATCGTAATCCGGTATGCGGTAGCAGTAAAGGACTTCAGAAAAAATTAACCAAAAGCAAAAATAAAACTCAAAAATAAACAAACAAATACAAAATGAAATAGGTTATGTTTTTTTTTAATTGACATGACAGCTTGGCAAAGACACGATTGTATAATGCCGTATTTATGATTAGTTTACCCTACTGAGATTCTTTTAATTATTATATTTTTATTTCAAAAGATAGATTTTTTATATATTTTTTTTTAGGAAACGGGACCTTATTCCTTTATGTTAAATAAAAAATTAAACGAAATTAAAAATATTTTTAAAATGTCGTACATAGCCCATTTCTCAAAAATTCAGAAAAAAAATCGTAACTCGAAAACTACAAAAAATCGCGGAACATACATAGGGGTATTTCGGATACCCCACGACACGAGGGATCTAAAAAATTTTTTTAAACGTCAACTTCCCGGCCACCATGTATAAATAGTTATTCAATGTTTTTGCCTATTCCGTCTAGCCGTTGGAAGCGAAAGAAGGATTAACAAACACACTGACATCTACAACATTAGTTACAATAAAAACAAATCCTACCTTGCTATCTTCAATTCTATTCATAATCTTCTTGATGTCCAAAGGTTTCTTGATGACGTCGTAATAGTCAGGCAACTCGCGCTTAGAAGGAAGCTTCATAAACGGTTCCGACAGAACTCTTCCGTTCCTGAAAGACACGTTTCGTTCTTATTTGTATTCAGCACAAAAAAAGGAAGTATTCCTCAGATGTGCCGCAAAAAAATCTATAAAAAGGATGAGAATATGAACCATTTACAGGGCGGATGTTAGGAAGTACCGATGACCTTTAGACACATCCTTAATAAAAGTATAAATGCGAAAGTAACCTGTCTGTCTGTCCGTCTTTCACGCCTAAGCTACTGAACCGATTTTAATGAAAGAGCATCGAACCTCTGTGGCATGCCTAAAGTTGCAAGTACATACAAGTACATAAAGCCGCGTTTTTAATGTACACGTATGAAACATATGCCAATCGACAGAGAAAATAATAACAAACAACAAATACTGATTGAGAAAATGTCGTAAGTAATATACTTTCTGAGTAATTTCAGTTTGAAAATGTAAAATATAATTAAAAGAAAATCATCATTTAAACTGATTTAAAAGTCCATTGTCATCATTTTAAAGCATCCCGCGCCACGACTAGCATTAAATTGGATTCCTGTTATACTAAAATAATAGGAAATGCAAACAAATATGAAAAATATGTTTTTGGTGAAATCCACATCAATCAAAATCCAAAATCTACTTATTGATTACAAGCCTGGGTCATCCATCAAGAAAAATACCACGTTAATGCGGCGCGAAGGGTGCAGGGTGAAAGGAAGGGACCAACCACATGGTTGTTCTTTACCAGTCATTTTGTCACTCACTGTCACCGTTATCTTTATCAATAAAAAAGCAACTCATACTTATTGGTGTGCTCTTGACTACGATCTTGCCCTAAACCTTCTACGGTTGGACGAGCTTACAGTCTAGTGTTAAAAATAAGGTTTAATGTCACTACGTTAACTTAAATACAGAGACATTGCTCGACTGGAACTGCCCCTCGTAGACCGCTTCTCGCGCCACTCGTACGCCAATTCCCACGCCACCGCGCGCGGCCATCGAGAAGGTTCCGGGATCCGAACAAACATCACTTTATGATTTTGAGAATTTCCTCAGTTTTATTAGGACACTGACTTTTGATTTTGACTTCGTATCAATGACAGCATAAGAACTAAGAAGTGGCTAGTACTTCAACATAATGAGAGGAGAAATAAGTACTGATAAGTCCTCTTGTCCCCCTGTGATCCACTACAGGATATCAAGACTAAATAATCCTTGTGGCCCCACTGGTGTAGGTAACCGGTGGGGATACCAAACCGCAAAGGAATCACCTGATTGTCCGAAAGAAAGATGATTCCATGCTACAGAAGGCGCCGGCTTTAAGTGGGATAGTAGTCGGTACGTGAGCCACTGCGAAGGTCTTTAGCGGGTCCATAACTTTGACGCCAGAGTTTATGAGGTTTACCACGGAATATATGATTGACATACTCTTGGACATAAGGGTGATGGTTTAGATATCCCTCACATAGCTCATAACATCATATTTGTGATCGCGTATGGCGTAAGATAGGGTGAGCAGTACTAATTCCGCAGAAGAAACACTGCGACCCTGGCGGGCCTAAGTTTCTTTACATCGCGTGAATGTCAATAATAATAGATAAAACATCTTATGTTAACAGTCAAGAAAGAACAAAAATATCAACAACAAAAACTTCACAAAAGATAACAACTTAAACTTCTTTTACAGCAACGAGAACGCTTGTGCACGGTGCAAGTCACGGTGACAAACTGACTGACTTGACCTGCCCGTCTAACATAATTGTCACCGCGCTTATGTCTTCTCCACGCATGCTGTCTTATTAATTCTTTATTAAAAGGAACGTGACAGCATGCGTACAGAAGCTTAAAAAACGTGACAACATCCAAAGCTTCTCTCATGCTACCCTCCTGGCGCGGTAAACAGCCATGGGAACGGGAAGAGATGCGGCTCGTGACACTTTTAATCAGTTTAAACGATGATTTTCTTTTAATTATATTTTACATTTTCAAACTGAAATTACTCAGAAAGTATATCACTTACGACATTTTGTCAATCAGTATTTGTTGTTTGTAATTATTTTCTCTGTCGATTGGCGTATGGTACATACATGTACATTAAAAACGCGACTTTTTATGTACTTATATGTACTTGCAACTTAAGGCAAGCCAGGCTTCATACAAAAATGTTCGAACCCCTTTTGGTACAGAGATAGATTTGAGCCTGGGAAAGGTCATAGGCTACATTTTATCCAACAGTTGGGCACGAAATAACCTGTAGTCCACGCGGGCGGAAAGCTAGTGCTGTATAAGTGAAATACATTACAATAGAAATTGTAATTAAAATAAATCCAAATAAACAACACGTAAAAAAAAGTTAAAGCAACCATTCAAGTGCGTTGCTGTTTTGTATTCGTAGGGTTAAAGAATTAACAATAAGTTAATTTAAAAAAATATATTAAATATGTTCACGGACTTTATTCTACTTACACAGCATCTGGTTAAAGGTCCTCAGTGATTTTCCTAACAACATAATTTTTAATGCTAACAGAACTTACTCATCAGTGTAGTCGATGACTTTCTTCATAATGTTCTTCAAACGTTTCTTCAGTTGGTTAATTTCTGTCTTGCTTTTCTTCTTCGACGAGCTCGGCACCTCATCCTCATCGGATTCTTCTTGGCGACTGAAATTGTCTTGTTACGATTAGTTTATAAAAAAACAGTTTTTAAGTAGCTTTTAAAATGAAACGACTTAAGTGTCCTTCATAAATCTATTTTAAATGAGTCCATCACCACAGCTGGGCCCCAAACAACCCCCGATAACTTTTAAACGCGAACCCGAGAAATTCCGTTTTCTTTTCCAATCGTATACGACAAATTTTGAGAAAGTCTTGGCATAGTCAAACATTAAAATTTCGATTGTGGCCCAGCTGTGGTGATGGACTCATTTAAAATAGATTTATGAAAAAAAGATCTTTGAAGAAAAGTGTATTTCATGCACTCACCGGCGCTTCCGACCCTTCTTGCGTTTCTTGTCGAGTACTTCATCATCGTCGTCGTCTTCTTCTTCTTCCTCGAATTCATCATCAATGGCCTTCAGCCACTCCTTCTCAGTGAGCGAGTCTGTGTAGTCGACTTCTTTCCGCTGCCGGGAGCCGCGGCCCAGGCTCTCGTCTTCGTCCAAATAGTTCCACCCTTGACCCTGGAAATTCTATACTATCAACTAGACGTCTTATAAGAAACGCAGATGAAACTGAAATCTCTTTTTCTGCCTCTGAGATAAAGGTCAACCCACAGGTTGATTTCAAAGCCGGTTTTAGGTGATAGTTTTAAATAGTAAAACGTGTATCGCATTTATTACAGAGATATTTTCATTACCATAATTATTATTCATTAAATAAAATATAATGTCGTTTTTGTGCATTTTTGGCCACCAATCGTATTTCTCTTTAAAAAGTAACATAAATTATGAAATGCAAATCACAAAGATCTATACATAATACAATTTGTAATAACAATTAATACAGTGATCAATCGCGCAGCTGGGCAAAACCAAAGAAAGTTGTAGTCACATGTGTTGTGGGTTAGGAAAGTTTATGGTGGTGTAATTAGTAAATGATAATATTATAAACTCATTGTTTTAGAAATGTACTCAATGCAGTATAAAGTAAATTATTGCTACTTTACCTTATTGCAAACAACTTCGTCATCGTCCTTGACCAACCAATCCGGTAGTTCTGATTCCTCAATAAGTCGCGATTGAGTCTCGGTTTTCTTGCGCTCCAAGTCGATTTGCTTGAACAGCTCTAATTCTTCTTCTGAGCGCGCTATCATCTCATTAATTAGATCATCGTCCGGTACCTCATTTTCTTCCTGAAAAGAGATGACACCAATATATTTGTTTCTTTTTTTAAATATGAATTTATATGGTCAGGATCCTGATTTAAATTAAAGGATGTCTAACTTTTTTTACCCACAGTTAAGTAAAAGCCTTCTGATTAAGTAAAATATCTCAGATATTAGATTCCGGAATACATACTTTTCTATTCAGACAACCTTAAAATGTACCTATATAATATAAGTGTAAGGTTATATGGATTGGACATCGAGTGGTATAAAAAGAGTATGACACAAAAATTACTAAATGCACACTTGTGCTATTTGATTTGGATAAATGTATATTGAATATGATAAAAAATAGGAATAAAAGATGATAAGATAAGCAAATATCACCTCTTCATCATCTCCGTCCTGATGCAGAATGCTTTGTAGGAACTGTTGCCGCTCAGAGCCCGTGGACTTCTGGTCAAACATACCGGCCTGGATTACTTTCTCATCCATGTTCAACTTGTACCTAAGATAATAAGTTTCATTTTAAATTCTGACTCCTCTGGTACACGTATCGTATTGTTAAATAATCTGCAAACTTGACCAATTCAACTGTCAGCAGCAATTAGTTGAAGTTGAAGCACGGAAACGTTTTAAATATGATTATAACATACTGTTTGGTGACAAATAGCGTGTCTGGGATTATAATGAAACAACTGATACATTCAAGACTTCTCTTTCAATTGTTGTAAACCTAAAAGTATGTTTAAAAAATATTTTTCACAACATCCAGTAACAATATTCGATGCAAAAGACAACTTGGACATTAAGTCAATGAATAGACAATTAACTGTGGTAATAATAATAAAACAATGCACTAACCTGGCAGCAGCTAATATACGTTCTTCTACGGAATTGACAGTCATCAAACGTAAGACGCGCACCTCGTTACGTTGACCGATACGGTGAGCGCGATCCTGCGCTTGGAGATCCTGTGGAGACAAGACGATGCTAAAATATTTTGACAAAGAATGGTATAATTTTGATGAGGACATAACTAATTAAAAATATGCAATGCTTACGGATGAAGGTAAAAAAAAAATCACGTTTATTCCACTAAGGACTTGTTTCTTTTCTCGATAATTTTTACAGTTTATCATGCCAATACGAATAATTAGGGACTAGTTAATAGCATTAAAAGAATACCTGATGCGGATTCCAATCGGAATCGAATATGATAACAGTGTCAGCGCTCTGCAAGTTAAGCCCCAACCCGCCGGCGCGAGTCGACAGTAAGAAGAGGAAGTACTCAGAATTGACATCGTTAAACTTCTTCAACAGCTCACCACGGTCTTCAGCCTTAGTCATACCGTCCAATCTATTCAAGATAACAATTTTTTTGTTAATTTTATGATTTCATATTTACTCATTTCGGTTTCCATAATGAAATTATTTGCGTGCCAGGCAGCAGAAAATTCCATAATTGAAGAAAGTGGGCCAAATATCTGTATGAAAAGACATTTTTGAGAATTTCAACTGCGTTAAAACAAAATGTGGTGTCAGTTTACTGTTTTTTTACACATTCAAGTTTTAATTCTCACCTAACCATTGCATATTCACAATCTCTTTGTTCACCTTTAAACTCCGCTTAAAGGTTTCTCTTTGGCCCAGCAATGGGATACACTAGGCTAAATATAGTCAACGATAAAGGTCGTTGACTACAGTCGTTAAACAGAGTCAGAGGCCATTGTACGGTTGATAACTCTGACACCAGGGTTAGCCAAGTTCACCACACACTTGACTATATCGATAAGAAGAAGATAAAGGCTTCGCTTAATGATTTAAAACTTGAGGCCATTGTACGGTTTGATAACTCTGACACCAGGGTTAGCCAAGTTCACCACACACATGACTATATCGATAAGAAGAAGATAACGGCTTCGCTTAATGATTTAAAACTTATAATAGTTGGTGAATATTAGCATATTGATATTTAACATTTATCACTTACCTCAAATACTGGAATCCCCTCCAGGACAGATAGTCTTCAATGATGGTCATGCACTGCGTCATCTGACAAAAGACCAGCACCCTATGCCCTGTTTGCTTCAGCTTCGGCAGGATTCGGTCCAATAACTCGAACTTGCCAGAAACGCGATATAGGTCAGGGCTGACATGAAAGGAAGACCATAAGTGGACCAATTAATTCTTAATTCTGGCGACGACGGCTTTTGGCATAATATGGCATTTAATTTTAACATAACTAGCTTTACACACGCGCCTTCGATCGCGTGAGCCTATATCACTCTCCATATTTCCAACTGTGAGTAACTATTCATACAAATAAACGAACACACCTTCGCATTTAAATACGTATAATAAAGAAAAAAAAACAATTATTACATAATTACTGACCCCAATTTTTTATAAATATATGACGTTAATGAAGAAAATAATAAGAGGTCAAGCCCCTCACAAAAGTATTGTAGGTTTCTTCTATTCTAGCTTGATAAATCCTACTGTCAGCAGCATTGTCAAGGGTCTTCCAAACTAAAATCCTGGATCACGATAACAACTTTTCAAGCAAAGTTCTTACCCAGACACGACACTGCCACCCGAGCCGACGTGGTCGCAGAACTTTTCCTCGATATGCTGGAACATGAAGGGGTGGTTACACAGCTTGCGGAGCTGCACGATTGTGTTCATTAGCGCCTTCGCCCCGCCCTTGCCCTTGTTGCCCTTCTCTGATCCGTCCGTAAGGAGAACGCCTTTCGACTGCATATGTCTGCGGGATAGATAAGTATATTAAATCCTTCGTAAACAAAAAGTGCTTGTGAATATATTTCTCGTTTGCATTTTTTTACTGTGCGTAGTAAATAAAATAAAATATTTACAGTTTCAAGGGTGCTGTCTGTTAGTATTAAAATGTAAGTTGTACTTTAGTAAATAAAATTCTGCTTTTAGATTCTGAAAAGACAAATGTTATTGGAAAACAACTTACTTGTAAAGCACTCTCTGTAAGCCACTCATGTCACACTTGATGATGTATTCCACCTTGTCGGGCAATTGGCTCTCTACTTCCTTCTTCAGTCGCCGCAGTAAGAAAGGTCGCAGCACTTTGTGTAGTCGACGGATTATAAGGATCGTTTCTTCTTCATTCAGTTCCACCTAGACCATTTCAAACACATTTGTAGTATTTTCAAACTATCAGAACTAAGGTTATTATCAAATTCTAGTGATAGGTCAAATTCATTAGGAAACCGCATTTTTTTTGATAAATTAAAATTATATTCGTTGAAGTCTACGCTCTTTATCTTAAAAATCTTTGAAAAATATTGCAGAGTACTGTAGATAATGTGGAAGGTGGAAGAAAAAAAAAAAAATGGTGACCTGTTTATTTAGACGACATGATAATCTCTTACCTTTTCACCCGTAGTGGCGAATGGAGCATTGAACCATTGCTCGAATGTGGAGCAGCTTTTGAAGATTGAAGGAAGTAAGAAGTTGAGTAGAGCCCAGAGTTCTGGTAGCTTGTTTTGAAGTGGCGTCCCCGTCAGCAATAAGCGGTGTGGCGCGATGTAGTGCGTGTTAAGTACTTGAGTCAGTTTGCAGTGATGGTTCTTCATTCGGTGCCCTTCGTCGATTATCATGTATTTCCATTGTACCTGTTATTTATAATGTCTTGTAACAAAACATTTAAGTAGGTTTATAAGATTTATTTACAATGAAATAAAATTGCTCTAATTTGAATAGAGCCCATTCGTCATAGGCAGATGATCAATCCACTTATCCGGAGCATGAACAGCTTTAGAAAGTAATAAAAAGGCATTTAATTTTTGTTGTGCTTTGCACTAAAATCGGAACTGGATAAAAGGATTTTGTCTTACCTTAGCGAGAACGCCTTTATCTTTGATGACGTACTCGTAGGTGGTAAGCAACACATTGAATTTAGTGGATCTCATTTGAGTTTGTACGAGTCTACGCGACGCTGGAGAACCTTTGTAGGACACAACGGTTACTGTCGGCGCCCATTTTTCGAATTCCAACACCCAATTTGATAGTGTGCTGAAATATGAAGAGGCAAAATTTTAGAAGTAGACTTATCAGACAGCAACTAGTAAGCAAATCTTTAGGATTAGAATCCAGCTATAAGTATCTCACGAATTTTATAAAGAAGCAATTAATTATTTTACTGAGCTTATCTGATTCACATTTTTAAAATCACTCAATAAATCAAACACATTGAACCTTCTGTATGGGATTAGGATTACAAAGATCTATCCTACCTCAGTGGCACTATGATAAGGAACGGGCCGTTGACTTTTTTCTTCTCCATAAGATAAGTCACCAGTGCAATCGTCTGGATGGTCTTGCCTAAGCCCATCTCGTCCGCCAATATGCCGTTTAGGTTGTTATTAAACAATGAAACCAGCCATTCCAGACCCTAGAAAAAAGAAGTGATTGTAAAGAAATGGTTGGAGTTTAGAATTATGATTTTATATTCATATTATCTTGGATACCTTCTGGCAAATAACCCACTAGTGGTTTAGGCTTCTAAAGCTTGAGGGAATTGATTGGGCCGCTGCATCGTGAATGTCGACTGTTCTGTACTTTTTGTTTGTGCGTAACAGAGCCCTACGCTACGTTCAGTAGTTGACTATCACACGCTGTTACATGGATGATTTGTCGTAAAGAAATTAAACGAATTACATTGATTTTATGTGTCTTATGATTACCTTGATCTGGTATTCCTTAAGATTTCCGTTGACCAAAATACTGGCTTGTTCCGTGACGGACTCGTGAACCGTGTGAGCAATGCTGCAACAAAAACATAAGTAGATAAACCAATATTTTAAATATCAAGTGTGTTAGAGCAGCGATTCCTGAATGGTGTTCCGCATGGTGTGCGTTTAAAAGAGGCTTTTAGAGGTTCCGCGAAAATTCAAGATTTTGATGTTTTTTTATCTAGATATTGTAGCTTCACGTTTGATATATTTAAGTATTGTAATTTTATAAATGGACGTAATTATTATTCAGTTTCAATTATCTTACTTGAGCTGGGTTCCGCCCAAAAATTGTGAACCAAAGAGGGTTCCGTAGACAAAAAAACTCTGGAACCGCTGTGTTAGGGTACTTAGAAGCCTTGTTTGCTATGAAATTGGTTTTTGTACTCTAACACTGCTGCGTTCAATAATTGGAGTACTGAGATCGATACCGTGAGAGCATAATTTTTATCTTGTAGATATTTTGATTTTACCCTTACCTGTAGTAAGTTTGTTCTTCGGTCTTATATTCATCGTCTTCGACTTTCGCCTTCTTGATCATATCGCGGGCCTTCTCCTCTTCTGTCTTTTCTCGGTCATCTTTTTTATCTCTCTTTTCGCGCTTTTCTATTAACAAAAACATGAATTTATAAATCGACGATGTTTTTTTATTAAATGATTTAAAATAGCTAAATGAGTTACAATTTCATTTTTATTATAAAAACAGGGTCTGCTCTACTAGTGACATTTTTCGTACTTTTAATTAAAAACATATAATTTGTAAAATCATGTTTGCCAAAAACTGGAATAGGAATTTCTGTCAGAAAAAGCAGTTTCAGTCAAGTTTGTCACATTACTTGATCCTTAATTATTGTGTAGGTGTAGTCAAGTGTGTGTGGCGAACTTGACTAACCCTGGTGAGTTTTCAAGCCGCCTACTGGCCTCTGACTTAGTTTAACGACTGCAGTCAGTCGACAACAGCTGGGACTTAACGGAGGCTTAACGTGTCCTCCGAAGCACAGAAACGTACGTGATAGATTGCCACTTCGGTCACCCATCTCAGCTTCCCTGGCTCTGTGTACGTTGCTTAATTTCGCTGATCTGAGGTGTTTACATGATTATACCTACAGGATAATGAAGCTAAGGAAGGAACATTAGGTACTAACCATCGTCATCCTGGCTGTCGTCTCCTGAGTCGTCGGAGTCTGAGAGCACTTCCCAGCCAGGGTGCGTCTCCATCCAACTCTTCAGCTGAGACAGCAGCGGAGCGTCTTCGCCTTTTAGGATCTAACAATGAAAAAAAATCATTGCTTAAAATTGTCTAAGGATCACGTACGATTTATTTTTCAACAGAGGTCTTGTTGAGAAACAATACTTGAGACTTGTAGAGGGTTTAAAATTGCAATATGAACAAGTGCTTATACTTGCAATATCAGTTCTGATGAATTAAACTGTTTAGGTTAGGTCTCGATAAATTTTTTACAGCTTCTCAAAGTGACCTTTGAAACTTATGAACTGAAAATTTACAATGCAAGGGTGCCCTTATCGCTAAACAGCAATCTTTTCAAGATTTGACCTAACACTAGCCATAGAAGAATGATTTTCTGTGTTACTGACCTCTCCAGACTTGGAATCTACGACGCTGACTCGTTGATCGGACGTCTGAGAGCTATCGTCCAAAGCGTCTATCTCGCCGCCTTCCAACAGCTTCTTCTTTCGAGATTTCTATAAAAAATAATATTTTATAAAGTCAATGTGCTATTATCGGCAACGTGATTAGATTTTAAATATGTTTAAGTAATTAATTTTAAATTTAGACTTGTATGTAATATTAAGACAAGCTTACAAATTACAACGCGCCCGGTGCACTTATCCCTATCAAGCTATCCCTGCGAGTAGAAGTTAATTTTTTCTCTCTGCAACTATCTCTACCGGTAGAGATTCAAATTCATGCTGTTTTGGCAAAAAAATAATTGTTCTTCTACTCGACACTAGGCGGCGCGAACCCGAGCTTTAACTCGGTCGCCCAGGTATTAGTTTTTCTTCTCCACACAAGATGGCGCGAACCCGAGCTTCAACTCGGTCGCCCAGGAGACGTCTTTTTGAAACAATATAATTTCACACGAATTGATAAGATTCGCATGCTAATCCGCTAAATCATTATTTTTAAAAATCCTTTCCGTGAATTCTGCAGCGAGTGGTTCCACCCACTCGTTTTTATTTTCTATTACTGATTTCTGAAATTTTACCGGTTTTTACTTTTTCTGCGTGGAACGTAACCTATTTAAGTTTTCTAACTTTATGGCAACACCGAATTCGAGTGTTTTAAAAATGCATCACAGAAAAGAGGTTATAAACAAGGATTCAATTTAGTAGACGAATTACTTTCGCGAACGACTTCAAGATTCATTTCTACCGTTTCAAAAATGCGTCTCTGGCTAGTAGAGTTTCATTTCGTAGACGAATTACTTTCGCGCACGAATTCAAGATTCATTTCTACCGTTTCACAAAATATGCGTCTCCAGGTAAAAGTTCTTCTAGTCGACACAAGATGGCGCGAAACCGAGCTTCAAGTCGGTCGCCCCAGGCATGGTATGGTACAGGTATAAAATTTAAATATCGTATCAATTTAAAGGTAGAGTCAAAACGGTTAAGAATTACGGTTACGCTACCGGTATAAAAAAAACCTAACACGATATGTTTATCATTTTACAATAATATTATACCTTTATTTTTATCGCTATCGTAACCGAAATTACTTCGGTACCGAAAAAACGCCAGCGCGACGTTGCCGGCAGCGGTGGGGTGTAAAGAAAACCTTTATTTAATCATTTATGTACCACAAAAAATAACGATACGTTACTTAGCGCTACCAAATAATTTCGATACCGAAATTTTCAGCCACCGGAAAATAACGGTATCATTATTTACGAGTACCTAAAATTTAAAGGTATGACGTTGTAACCGTTTAACCGATATTTTTTTGGTTATTCAAGCCCTGGCCCCAGGTATTAGTTCTTCTACTCAACACGAGATGGCGCGAACTGTGTTTAAGTATGTAGTGTACCCGCTTCCTGCGCTCCTCCTCCTGCTGCTTCTTGCGCTGCTCCTGCTTGTGCTGCTTCACCATCTCGGTGAGCGACGCGATGTACTCGTCCGTCTGCGACAGTAGGAACGCGAGCCGCTTGTCCTTCTTCTGGTCGATCAGCTTGCGGTAACCCTCCTCGTCTTCCGCCATCAGACTGGAACAAACACGGGTTTTTTTAACACCACCGACCACGTAACCCAATCTTTTTAAGTCCGCGGCGCACTTACAAGTTCAGAATTTTGTATCAGCTCCCTTAGCTAGTCAATGTGAGCTTGGTGATCTCAACACATTTTTTCAAAGCGTGGGATTGTTTATTTCGTACCCGCTAATACTAAAAGGTTTCGGATTATGGTGAAGGGGATCCCCTCACGGCGCCTCTCTGTAGTTTCTACGGCGCACCAGGGCGCCGCGGTACACACTGGGAACCACTGACGTAAGGAAAAAAAAAGTCTTACCGTCGCATACGTTCCTTCTCTATGCGCTCTTGTTCTTTCTTCTGCTCTCGCTCTGCGTTCGCGTGGTAGTTCATAATCGCCTTGTTCATGCGCGACATCTTCGCCACGTTGTTCCGGTGGTACTCTTTGAAGTCCTTCACTGAAAGTCCACCACATTTTGTCATTTTTTGTACCTAGTGGGACTGGTATACTGAGTCGAAAGTAAGCACTTTTTTTATAAGCGAACTTTAAATGAGGATAGGAGATATAGATCCTACAATAAGATCAAAACTCCCGGCCCGAATTCAAAGTGTAGTAACATAAGTAAAATAGTTTCGAAATTGAAGTGGTTCACGAAGCGCTTGGTGATAAAATGATTTTTATTATAAACTAGCTTTCCGCCCGGGACTTCGTTCCCGTGGCACTTTTTAGTTTTTTCTTTCATAAGAACCTTCTCCTGACAATAAGGAACACAACAAAAAAAGAATCATCCAAATCGGTCCAGCCGTTCTCGAGTTTTGCGCTTACCAACAGATTTAGTGATTCATTTTTATATATAAGATAAGATAGGTTAAATCTTGACCTCAATCTTGACCATAAAGGTCAAAGATGTGGTTGACGATGGAGCGAGTTAACCCAGAAAATGACTATATAAAGGCACTGGTACTCCCACGCACCGACGGAACATAGCAAGCTGTTTGGCGTCGGACTTCGGTAGGAGGGTGGTCGCGAACCGGACGGCCCTTTACAGAGCCTACCACACCGCATGAGACCATAGGACGACACCTCAGATTCAGAAAATAATGAAGTGTCGTTGCCTGGGATGGATTACTGGGAGGCAGGTCTCATTTGTTTCCTTAGCCGCCTCTTACGACACCCACGGAAAGAGATGGGGTGGTGTTATTCTCAACCGATTCTCAACCGATCAGTTATTATACATAAACTAAACCTACAATCCCTATCGGATTAGGCATAGTATCGTATAGTTCTATAACTTACAAGCCACATTTGAAATACATTCTGAGGGTTATCTGATGAAATATGAGTACAGTTTTAGTGGTAATATGTTGTCAACTTTTCGCGCACAATACACTAAGCAATTCGCATCCCATTTACTGCCTCCTACAGAATGTTTAAGCACATTAAACGTTTTCTTTCACTTCTAGTCCCAGCATGGAATAAATGAGTTAGGTTGCTTATAATAAACTAGCTTTCCGCCCGGGACTTCGTTCCCGTGGGAATTTGGGAAAATTATAAAGCCTATATTTTATTCTTATTAAGCTATATTACTGCAAAGATTCATCAAAGTCCGCACAGTATTTTTTGCGTGAAAGAGTAACAAACATCTATACATACAAACTTTCACGTTTATAATATTAGTAAGGATTTCAATACCTAGTACAATTACAGGTATGCCAAAGAAGTGTGTATTACAATGTCTGTTGATACTAACCATGCTGCAGAACAGTTTGCAAGAACTCCTGGTGCTTCTGTCTTCGCTTACGCTCGGCCTCCAGCTTCTGTTGCTTCTCTAGTTTCTCAGTGGCGCGCGCTTCACGCAACCCTTGACGCTTCGTGCGCTTGTACGCTTTGATGTTAACGGCAGTTTCTAGTGTCGTGTCGCGACGGACTTGGCCTAAAATCTGAATGTTATAAAAAATAAATTATCAATAAATTATTTGATGACTTATCACTCATCAGAGCCTTTAACCCATGAGGTGGTTGGTTATAGGTGTACAGGTGGTGGTGAGCGGTGATGGTTACAGGTGTACTATGGTAGTGGGTATAGTTGGTGCGGGTTATAGGTGTGCAGGTGGTGGTGAGCAGTGATGGTTACAGGTGTACTGTTGGTGGTGGTTATAAGTGTTCAGGTGGCGGGGAGCGGTGATGGTTACAGGTGTACAGTGGTAGTGGGTGTAGTCGGTGGTTGTTATAGGTGTTCAGATGGTGGTGAGTGGTGGTGGTTACATGTGTACAGTGGTAGTGGGCACAGTTGGTGATAGTTATAGGGTGTTGAGGTAGTGGTGAGTGATGATGGTTACAGGTGTCCAGTGGTAGTGGTTATAGGTGGTGGTGGTTATAGGTGTTTAGGTAACAGGGAGCGGTGATGGTTATAGGGTGTTCAGGTAGTGGTAAGTGGTGGTGGTTATAGATGATAGGTGGTAGTCATAGGTAGTGATTTTACGAATTATAGGTGGTGGTGAGTGGTAGTGGTTATAGATGTATAGGTGGTGGTGAGTGGTGTTTATAGGTGGTGAGTGGTGTACCTCAGCCCGCAGCTGCTTCTGGAAGTTGAGCACGCGCAGCGCCCGCAGCTCGATCTGCGCCTGCAGCCGCAGGTCGTCCGGCATGTGCGCCGGCAGCGACGACAGCATCTCGATGCGGTGCGCGATGCGGGCCGCGATCCTAGCACGCAGTTATTATTTATTTATAATATTGTTTTTACTGGCTTGTCAAATAATTTGCACGTTCGCTTAAAACCGCAAACCCACAGAGGCTACGCACTTGTCTTAATCTTCCCTTTGCAAGAAAATGTATGTGATTGTGTCCAGTGCAACCCACGAACACGCTACGCACGAATACGACAAACGCCGGGTGATTAACTACTCAGTAAGTATGACATTAAGGCATAAATTAGATTTTAATCTAAGCCAGCGGTGGGTCTACGCCTTAATACAAACTTTGGCCTGTGACATCATTATTCAACCGACATACGCAGTTAATTTAAGTTCGTTTTTGTCAGCCCCAACAGATTGTAAAACGCGGTATCAAAATGTTACGCCTAAACTATGTTGAGTGGTTTTGAAATACACACATCAACACGGTCTAGGGATATCGCACGATTTTTCATACAAAAGAGATCTGTTTGAGAAGTTATAAAAAGCATACTCGAGATACATAGAGTGCTATCATTTTCAGACGAGCAAGTGCCAAAACTGAATTTTTATCTAGTCAATAAATTTTGTTTTACTTGAAATTTGTGAAAACGTGACGGAAACGAAAACGAAAATGCACATTTTGTCTGCTTTTTGTATTAAAATAGTTGAATTTACGCAATTATTTTTTTCATTTTCTTCACGTTTTCACAAATTTCAAGTAAAACAAAATGTATTGACTAGAATTGAAAAATCAAGTTAAGCACTTGCTCGTCTGAAAATTATAGCCCTCCATGTATCTCGAGTATGCTTTTGTAACTTCTCAAACAGACGTCTTTTGTATTAAAAATCGTGCAATATCCCTAGACCGTATTGATGTGTACATATTCTCGATTTATAACTTGGTTGGTGATTTTATTTCATCCTACCTAAATTTTTTTGGGACTTGTTTAAAACTATTACTTGATTGATAAATTGATTGGGACTATTTACTTGATTGATTGGACTATTACTTGATTGGGACTATTTACTTGATTAATAAATGAGGCCTACTATACTTAGCAGTTGATGTGGGCTTATGATAATGATGAGATAATTCGAGTTTCTACCCGTAATATGCAATTGGCAGCAAAGTTTCTCAGACATAAAATTCTAATAAACCAGAAAATGTATCTTACCTGTTTTCCCTCTCGTTCAATAGTTGAAGGGGATCGATACCCACAGGTTTGGGAATACTCGTAACTCGGTTTTGTTTGGCCCCTGGCGTGGGAACTCCTGGCTATAAAAATAACAAATAGGTACAGTTTATTTCAGCTGTTCGGATTTGACGTGATTTGGGATAGTTGGAAGGCTATAGTGACATACGCGAACAAAGAGCATCGAACATATTTGTATGAAGCCTGGTATACCTAAACTTCAAGTTTAGGTATACCACTCAGGTTGGATGCTCTTTGGTAGCGAAAACTTACTTTATAATACAAGTAGCATTCCGCCTGGGACTTCGTTCCCGTGTGAATTCGGGAAAATTATGTAGCCTATTCATTCAGGAATAATGTAATGATGAAAGAACTTTTCAAATCAGTCCAGTAGTTTCGTAGCCTATTCAATGCAAACATACACACATCAACACGGTCTAGGGATATTGCATGGTTTTTCATACAAAAGAGGTCTGTTTGAGAAGCTATAATAGCATACCCGAGATACATGGAGGGCTATAATTTTCAGACAAGCAAGTGCTAAAGCTGAATTTTCAAATCAAGTCAATACATTTTGTCTTACTTGAAATTTGTGAAAACGTGACAAAAATGAAAAAAAAAAACTGCGTAAATTCGACCATTTTCATACAAAAAGCAGGCAAAATGTGCATTTTCGATTTCGATTCCGTCACGTTTTCACAAATTTCAAGTAAAACAAAATTTATTGACTAGTATTAAAAATTCAAGTTTAGCACTTGCTTGTCTGAAAATTATAGCCCTCCATGTATCTCGGGTATGCTTTTGTAGCTTCTCAAACAGGCCTCTTTTGTACGAAAAACCATGCAATATCCCTAGACTGTGTTGATGTGTATACAATACACACAAAATCAAATCTTTCCTTTTTATAATATCAGTGTAGATTTGCGTGATCGCTTCCACGCCCTTAAGCTTTTCCTCTGCATTGCAGTTAGTACAACAATAACAATAATTCCTGGACATAAAGAGCCTAGTATAGAAACAATGCGTGGGGGCTGCAAAAGCAGGTCTCTGGCTATTAACAAAAGGTTATTTAATTCTTCGGGTAATAAAAATATTCTTATTAGTAAGGACTAGCATTCCGCCTGGGACTTCGTTCCCGTGGGAATTCGGGAAAATTAAGTAGCCTATGTCCATCGGGGATAATGTAGCTTTCTAATGGTGAAAGAATTTTTCAAATCGGTGTCGTAGTTTCGGAGCCTATTCAATGCAAACAAACAAACAAATCTTTCCTCTTTATAATATTAGTATAGACTAGCATTCTGCCCGGGACTTCGTTCCCGTGGGAATTCGGGAAAATTATATAGCCTATGTCCATCGGGGATAATGTAGCTTTCTAATGGTGAAAGAATTTTTCAAATCGGTCCAGTAGTTTTGGAGCCTATTCAATGCAAACAAACAAAATGTTTCCTCTTTATAATCTAATATAATAGGTCTTTACCTATGAAATTGCCGTTTTTCATACAATATTTTTGGAAAACTGAATTTTCCATACTAACGTTTTTGGATTTTTCTCGGGAATGCGAAATCCAAATTTAGCCAAATTTTGTGGGAAGGTTTGGACAACATTAAGTTAATTTTCATCATACTTACTTTATTGAAAGTTGTAACTGTAACAACGGTACAGCAAAAATAAGCAATGAAACGGGCAACGGATGAAACGAGCTATATTTGAGCTTCTTTTTCAGCAAATAAATCTAAAGTAAATATGTATTAATTTGACTCAATATCTTGGTTATATGGCCAAGGTTTTAAATAAAAATCAATTTTAGTAATAGCTGTTCAATCAAATAAATTGTGAAGAAAATAAAGCTTGAGAAAAAATCGGCAATTTCATAGGTAAAGACCTATTATAAAATTCTCGTGTCACAGTTTTCGTTGCCATACTCCTCCGGCTTGACCGATTTTGATGAAATTTTTTGTGCATATTCTGTAGGTCTGAGAATCGGCTACTATTTATATTTCATATTTTAAAAAAAAAATCCACCGGGAACGAAGTCGCGGGCGGATAGCTAGTATGTATATAGATATATAGATAAGCGTCGCGTTTGTGATCAAATCCACTTACGTTAGAAAAGACCTAGCAGTCGTTCTTTACACACATACACTCACGTCTATAATCCTAGCAGGGGTAAGCAGAGCATCACTGTGGTTGACTTACAGGGGCGGGCGTGAGAAGTGGCACTTTTATAGGTATACTAGCTTTCCGCCCGCGGCTCCGCCCGCGTGGACTACAGGTTATATCGTGCCCAACTGTGGGATAAAATGTAGCCTATGTCCTTTCCCAGGCTCTAATCTATCTCTGTACCAAAATTCATCAAAATCGGTTCAGCGGTTTAGGCGTGAAAAGGTAACAGACAGACAGACAGAGTTACTTTCGCATTTATAATATTAAGTAGGGATTTCGGAAAAATTGGTTGATTTAAAAAGGTGTTGCTGAGAGGTGTTTTATGCTCAGTATGTAATTCTAAGCTGTCGTAAGTAAGAAAATTGTATGTACGCTGAACTATAAATTTTTATCAGGGGAAACTGTTTTGGCCTCTGAAATATTCTTGTGTTTTTGTTATTTATTTAGGTATGATTATGTGTTGTATGTCTCTTTTAGTAAATAAAATAACGTGGGTCAGTAAAAAAGTAATAGTAATGACTATGGTCAGACGATTTCTTCAAATTGACGGGATCTGTCTGTGGCAAAGTGTTTTGCCACCTACGGTAAAACTTTATACTGAGCTGCAACCTCGTTTCCTGCAGCGCACACTTACTTTGCTTTGTTTTTTTTTGTTTTAATTATTGTTATTATTATGTGTGTTCTATTTCTTTATGTTATTACGCTCTATGTCTCTGTGCTTATCTTATCTACTTTCTTTGCTATTTATTGTTGATTTGTTCCTTATTTCCTTGTTTGTTGTATCTATTGTAAAACTCTATCGTTGCTTTTGTGTTTCTGTGTCTCTTTCTGTTCTAAATCTTTGTAAGTGTGTACTGTGATGGAAATAAATGTCTTATCTATCTATATATCTATCTCTATGGATGAGGTTAGCACAAGACCGTGAGAATTGGCGCTACAGAGAAGAGGCCTATACCCAGCAGTGGGTTGATATGGGCTGCATGTGATGATGATGATGAATTACCTGTTGCTGGGTAGGTTGTTGTCCGGGCCCGGGCGGCCGCGGGCCGGGGGGCGCCGGGCCTCGCAGCGGAGGAGTGCCACCCATCGGCTAGCGGGAAAACATACAGTTTTATTCGCATACAAATCATGGAACCAGTTAGCAGAGAAAAATAAAACTAACACCAACAAAAAAAGTGTTTTTTTTTACAAATCTAAGACCTTAATACAAAAAAAAAACAGAACATTTAAAAAAAAAAATGTACATAGCCCATTGGGGTAACCTGCTGTGCTGGCCTCTGTACAACAAAATCAAGAAGTTTAACCATATGCGTCGTACTATGGAAACAAATTTAAAAGACATTCACGTCAAAAGGTAGGTAAACACTAACAGGGTTCACGAGAGGCGGCGTGGGCTGAGTGGGCGGCGCCATCTGCCCGGTCATGGGCAGCGGGGTGGGGGGCGCGCCGCCGCCGCCGCGCGCGTCGCCCGACATGCCCAGCTTGCCCTGCGCCGCGCCGCCGGACGGAGGCGGCGGCTGGCTCTGTTGACTCTGAAACACACATTACAAATGAGAGAATAGGCAGAGCTACAAGTGGTTCCAGCGCCACAATTGTCGTACATTCTGAAAACTATTCGATTAAACCACCTATGGCCCTACCGACCGGACCGGACGCGCGTTATTTTGCTCGGAGCGCGCACTTTTTTGAGTTCCCTACAAATTCATATCGTGCCTAGCTGTTTTCATATCTCCTCTGTTGTACGCTCTGCCCTTTCTGGGGCTCGTCTACAGGCCAATCGCACAAAAAACGTGGATCGGAACGCATCTGCTTCACAACTTTTTACCAAACATGGTATATCGCGATACCATTTTCGTCAAAAATGGCGATTCAAACGTAAATGAAATGAGGCTGCTTCACAGCTTTTTGTCAAAAATAGTAAATTGCTTTAAGGTCGTCTTCTGCCTAGGGCTTCCAATACCGGGATCCCGGTATTGGCTAATACCGGGATCCCGGACTTTTTTAAACATTTTCAATACCGGTATTGAAATGTCTAATACCGGGATCCCGGTATTGGTGATTTCATTGTATTTTTAGTACAAAACTCGTTGCAATAGACAATCACTACCGCAAAAACACATTAAGTATATTATTTCGAAAATTTCCAAATCGATATTTTAATTACTTAACGACTTAGTGGCAATTACAACAAAATTAAGTCATTTTAAGAGTCCTTGCCAGTTTGAGGTGACACTAACGCCACGGCGCCCGGTAGCGGAGGGAAAATTCCCAACACGCCCCGCCTCAGGTGCAAGGCGAAGCAGTTAGTCATCAAACAGTGAGCAGTGGAATTGCACGCGTTATCATAGCAGTGTTTTGGCTGGCTCTGATCTGTGACTTTGTGTTGTACGTGCTTTATAACTGGATGGATACGATACGACATAAAAATGTAAGTTATGACTTATATGAGATCTAATATTTTTTATCTATTTTACGCTTAATTTTGATTTTGATACTTATATACTCAAAAACGTACCACAGCACAAGAAGATCGATATTTGGTGAACACCATGCTTTGTAATCGCTTTCTCACAAGAACTAAACTTACAAATCAGTTTCGACGCCTCGGAGGAAGTAACCCAAGCGCATGGACGGTAAGACGACGACTTGCTGAGGCTAACTTGAAACCACTAAGACCTGCAAACGGTCCTAAAATGGAGCGTGGATATCGTATTTCAAGACTAAGGTATGCCTAAAACCAGTTGAATTGGAATATTGAAGATTGGTCAAAAGTTATGTTCTCCGTCGAATCTAAATGTATGCTCTACGAGCTTGATGGAAGACACAGAGTGTGTAGAAGACCAGGGGAAAGGTTCAAACAAGCATGTATCGAAGAAAAAGTAGCCTAAGGCGGTGGGTTTGTACTTTTGTGGGCCGGAATTTCTTCTGAGAGTCGCACAGAACTGGTGTTCATAGAAAACGGCTCTTTAACTAGCGAAAGATATGTGGAAGAAATCCTAAATGAACACGTTGGTCCATTTATGGTCAATTTGGGTGAGGATGCCATTTTTATGCATGACAATGCCCGACCTCACACAGGTCAGATTGTAAATGACTATCTTCAAGAGATGAACATAACTCGTATGGACTCCATACTATGGAGTGGCCAGCACGCAGCCTGGATATCAACCCGATCGTGCATGCTTGGGACGAGCTAGGGAGATTCGTAAAATAACGAAACCCTCCCCCAACCACACTTCGTGAGCTCACACTTCGTGAGGAATGGGAGAATATTCCCCAAAATCGTATCAGGAACTTGATGTACAGTATGCCGAACCGCGTAAACGCAGTAATGGAAGCACGAGGAGGCAATACGAAAAATTCAAAAAATTCGTAATGTTATTCAAAAATGTCATGTTTTCTGTTTTTGTTTTATGGCGAGATCAGCAGTTTTTTTCTTATGTAATTTTTTGTAAATAAAATTTAGTAAATCATTAATTTTATTACTTTCATTTAAGGGGTATTAAATGGTCTATTAAACACAATTTTATTAATATGATTAATTTAAGTAGAGACTGGTTATATGGCCGAAATTTTCGATCATATTTTTTTAGTACGAATTATTGTATACAAAAAGAGTGATCTGTCTGAGTGAGACGTAATAAATATTATTACATAAATAAATGGTTTTGCATGGCAAACTTATTCGTTTTATTTAGTGGAGAAAATACCTTCTACAGAAACACCTTCCGAAAGAATGATAAATCTGAAAAAAAAAATGTTTTTTTTTCAATACCGGTATCCCGGTATTGAGAATTTTTTTTTCGGTATAAAAATCCAGTATTCGAAAGCCCTACTTCTGCCCAATATACAACATCTAGCACATTCTAAAATTTTTCTTTCACTCCTAGTCCAGCATAAAAACTTAATCAAAGGGTCATCATTTAAAAAATTACACCTCTAAATCTTTATTTTCATATGGTAATGATAATAACAGATGGAATGTTCACATAATGCGTGCCACATAATTAACTAATGTAGCATACCAATTATGTAACAATTACACACGTTAAAAAGTTTCAGCCACGCAATTATAAACAAAAAAAATTAAAAACACGTGCTCTTACATATATATTTTTTTTGAAAGAAAAAATATTGGGCGCGAATGGGACTTGAACCCATGACCAGGATTAGACCTCCTAGTGCTCGAACCTACTGAGCTATCGTGCGTTCACTTCACATCAAGCGGCGAAATCATAAGTTCAAAAACATTAAAATTGTGACCTGTTTGAGCCACAGCCGACGTACGAACGGCGAGAAGATCATGAGACAAACAACTTATAAAATGGTTTTAACTATTGATATAATTAATTCCTGATTTTATTCAACTCGACTTATATTTATGAATAGCAATCGGTCGCAAAGAGAATTTAAATCACTATGATCGGTCCCATACAAAGATTGACCATTGCGCGTAAAACATGCGCGAAACGGACGACCATTGCTGTCAATGTCAAGTTATTTTTTTTATTGACAGCACAGTTTCACAAGGAGATTCTTTCAAAAAGAATTTTATTTTATTTTACACTACTGTCCTGTCCCGGTGGATTTTCATTTCTTTTTAGCACTAGCATTCCACCCGGGACTTCGTTCCCGTGGGAATTTGGGAAAATTATGTATATGTCCATCGGGGACAATGTAGCTTTCTAATGGTGAAAGAATTTTTCAAATCGGTCCAGTAGTTTCGGAGCCTATTCAATGCAAACAAACAATCAAATATTTCCTCTTTATAATGTTAGTATAGATGAAAAATAGATGTTGGCCGATTCTCAGACCTACCCGATATGCACACAAAATTTTATAAAAATCGGTCCAGCCGTTTCGAAGGAGTTTGGCAACAAACACCGCGACACGAGAATTTTATATATTAGATAGATAAAGCCACTGAATTTTCAATTTTCAAGTCATATTTCGTTACACCGCGCAATTTACTTTTCTGTGTTCTATCCAATCGAAAATTGTCTTAGTTAAAAATAACGGACACTGTCGGGCACTGTTGGACAGCGTAGTTTTGTGGAAATTGGTGAATGGTGTTTTGGATGTTTGAATGGTTCCGATTATTTGTTTAGTTTTTTTTTTTTTTTTTTTTAGTGTTTAAATTTTGAATAAGTAGTTAGTTAACTGTATTGATCTTACAACTTAATTTTAATTTTAAGCTAGCCGTAAGTTACCTATAATTGGAGTGGCATTGAGTTTTTGTGTATAAAATGTTTGATGTACTTGAATGTGGTGGTGTACACTCCGTTGGTAAACTAATAAATAAAATAAAACATCTTGAAAAGTTGAAAAACCCCGGACATTTTCACTTCAAACTCAAATATCTCTTAAACGGCTGAACCGATTTTGATAAAACTTAGCAAAGAACTACCGCTAGAAAACTCGCTAAAAAACCGCATTCAAATCGGTTCACCCGTTTAAGATCTACGGTGCAACAGCAGTCAAACTTATAATACCCCTTTTTGCGTCGGGGGTTACAAAAAATAATAACTTGGTGATGAAAGTTATAACATACCTGCTGATTGTATGGCGAGGGCGGCTGCGCTGGCGGTGTAGGGCACTCTGGGGGCGTGTCGGCGGCTCGCTTGCCGGCCGCCATCATCGCGATCTGCGGCGGCACCGGCTGGTTGCGCGCCAGGTTGCGGTACGCCGTAATTTGAGCCCTACACAATGCAGAAATATATACATAGAAACTAATAAAGTCAGGAAGAAACAAGTAGTAGTGTATCATACAGCAATGTACGCTCTCTGTTTTAACAGGAAAAGAAGAAGCTTTAGATACTCACTTTAGTTGCCCAAGCTGACTGTTCGAGAAAAGTCCTTTACTGGGATCTTGAGGGTTCGATCGCGCTTTTAGAGCAAGGAGCTGGGAGTACCGCGGATCCTCTTGAAGACCTTTCTCCTCCATGGAATCTATGGCTCGCTGGAGAGCGTTGAGGTTGTCAGGGCCGGGCGCCGGCAGCGAGCCCTGCATCGGTGAAGAGGCTGGTGGGGCGCCATTAGCTCCTGTAGGGGGCTGCTGCGCATGCGGCGGGGTCTGTGCGGACGGGGGCGGGGCGCCGGTCGCGGACGCGGGTCCCTGCGCGCCGTACGGCGGCATGCCGTGGTGCGGTCCCATCATCGGCGGCCCGCCGGCATGTGGCCCGGGCCCGCCGTGAACTCCGTGCGGCGGCATCCCGGGGGGCGCCCCTCCACCCGCGCCGTTACCCGTCGGCGGCGGTCCGCTGCCCATCGAATGTGGCCCCTGCGTATCCAACTTTTTAATCAACGATCTCCAGTTCCATGGCCCTAGTGAATTTCCTCAAAGACTAAATTATAACATCGAATTTTGACATGGGGTTCATTTCAATCGTGTATGTTGTATTTTTATTTGCGTATGGAAAAAGTTCCAAAACTTTCTCTTGGGATGACTACACGCCTTACGAAATAACAGCCTATAACGACTACGAACGCGCCGTCCTCTATAACTGGTTTGTGGAACATGATTGGTTGATTTTTCTCAATAGAGTCACGAATCAAGCTGCCTTGACTATGTACATCCTAGCCAAAGATGCAAAAAAATTCGAAGGGATGCTAAGACAGTACCAAATACATTACAGTTATGGAAACTTAGATTTGTAAGTATCTATGAGTTAACAGTGTATCCATTTAGAGTAGATACTTTATTATTATTACTGTCAAGTAAAACTTTGTGCTTAGCTGTGAGGATGATAATAATATTATACCTACAAGGAAACTGTGATACCTTAAATTTATGGAATATCCTTTAACATGACATCCTTTGACACAGGATATCCTTTATGTGAAAGCAAATTAATTTGGGGTGGGAAGGCTGCTATTTAAAATATTTTTTTCACTTTGTTCTAGGCAAATATCTTCTGAAACCTACTCATCACTTGTAAACAGTCGTGCACAAGATCCTAAAAAAGGTTTCCTTACCTGGAAATCTATAGAAAATTGGTCTTCTTATAAATCAAGTAGAATTGGATATTTAGAAAAATGGGTTTTGTCAAAAACATATGAAAAGAGAATGTTATATTATTTAAAAGCCTCTTCTGGACCGAAGAAATTTGCTGCATTTGTGATGGCAGGAGAAAATAGCAGGGACTGGCTATCGGTTGCTGTCACTCTTAATTTTCTTAACAATCTTCTTGTCAATAAAATTGCATATAATTTACTAGATTACTATGATCTATATTTTGTGCCTGTAGCTAATCCAGATGGCTATGCATATTCTATGAAAGTGGTAAGATATCATAATCACTGTCTGCTTAGATTATTGAGCACATTTCATATAATGTGACTAAAATGTGAGGTTGCTATCGATATGAAGATAATTCTTATTCTTTTGTGATTAATCTTATCCTTTAATTAATTAATTAACCCATAGTTACCAATACTTTATCTTTCAAGGGGGACATGATTTTCAAAGAAAATGAAATTATTAACCATGAGTAACACATGTGATGATTGTTACAGGATAGGTTTTGGTCAAAAAATAGAAAAGCTTTTCTTCCTCGAAAAAGATGTCTAAATGGAACTGATGCTGTTGGAGTTAATGTAGAAAGAAATTGGTTCTTTTATAAGACTGTTCCACTGTGTAAGTGATGTTATTTTTCAAGCAAATAGACTTTGCAAAAAATCTATTCAAGTAACATTCAAGAAATCCTAACCTTACCACTATTCTATTTTTTAAACATATAGTTTTAACATATTTAAAAACTAACTAACTAACACAATAACTATAGCAATAAATTATTTAATAGGGATGTTGATTATTTATTGTTTATCTTAAAAAGAAACTGAATCCAAAACCCAAAACCGAAATAATTTTTGAAAACTAATGACAAATAAAAAATCCCCCTCTATTGATATTTAATAGCTAGTAACAGCTATTAAATATCAATAGAGCGGGAAACTGTCAAAAACGAAAAAGAGATGCACTTACTGGCACGTGACGTCGCCGCCATTTGTTTGCATAGCTAAAAACGAGTTAGCTAGCTCTCCCCACAACACGAGATAGCTAGTCCTTACAATAATATAAATGCTAATAACTTGTTCATTTATAAACCAATTTTAATGCTGTTTTCGGATATTAATATTTTCTAGCATTATTTTTTGTTTCACATACAATAATTCATAAAATCAAACACTGTCAACATCCCTATTGAACTGAACTAGCAATGATTACTGAAACAAATTTTGCTTTACCCCAGCATTACCGTAATAATTTATTTTACTAGAAACTTATTATGTCTAATTGAGGTAACATTTTAATAACTTCTAGAAATTTATTTTCTGGTACATGTTGAGAAGTAGGTTACAAGCTTCCTACATGAAATGAATATCAACAAAGATTAATGTTTCACTTTTAGCTTTAGAGTATGAGTGCAATTCAGTTTATCTTGGACATCAATCAATATCTGAAGAAGAAACTAAAACAATTTCAGAGTTCCTTAATAAGCAACTAGCTTCAAAACTTATGGCATTTATATCAGTTAAAGACTTTGGTAAAATAATAAGTTTACCCTATGCAAATGGAGAAGAAGCCATAAACCATGATTTAATGGTGAGCATTAAATTATTTACTAACATACCCATTTCAATACAAAACAAGTTCATAAAAGACACAGTACATGATACAAGTCCACAAACAATAAAATTCGTTTTTAATTACTTAGATGGAGGTAATACCAACAGTAGCAGAAAGGTTGTATCATAAGTACAAAATTGTGTATGGATATGGAAAAAATAACATATTTTACTGTGAGTATGGATCAGGTACTAAACTGAACATTTTAACAGCACAGGGCTGCATAACACTTTGAAGGACAGTATGCTAACCTCATGATACACAATAGAATGTAAGAACCATAAAATACCCTAGCGGCCATACTAATAATACTTACACAATTGCCTAGTACAAGCTTACAATGACAGAAAATCTATAGACTGAGATCCCAGAGCCGCCAGACCTTACTTTTATTTTCTTATAAACCAAATATGTGGGAAATCTTGAAATAGTAGTGCTAGTACGTACTAGTAACGTATGAATACCAGCTAACCTGGGCCGACGGCCAATTTTCAGCTACCAGGTTCTGAAGGTACTTCCAAAAAATTTTCACTTGTCTTGAAGTCTGGGTGCTGATGTCTTATAGATTATAATTAATTAATCAACACCACCAGACACTCTCTGTCAGCTGTAATTTCTACCAGACACTTTACAGTTCGCGAGTAAATTATGCGATTGTACCTACAATCTGAGCCGTGATTTTTTAATATGCTGTTCAGGGAACTGTAACAATGTTTTTTGTAGCACCCAGACCTCAAGACAAGTGAAAATGTTTTGGAAGTACCTTCAGAACCTGATAGCTGAAAATTGGCCATCGGCCCAGGTTAGCAGGTATTCATAAGTTACTAGTACGTACTAGCATTACTATTTCCCACACATTTGGTTTATGAGAAAATAAGTAAGGTCTGGCGGCCCTGGGATCTCAGTCTACTATGAATAACAGTATTTGTGCATTTTATTAGTAAGACTGTAAGTACACACAGCAAAAAAGTCTAAGCCACATGCACGATTTTTTATACAACAGAAGCCCTTTTGAGAAGCTATGAAATGTATTTAAGACACGTATTTGTATAAAATCTTTAGAGTGAGCAAGTTCTATACCTGAATTTTCAATTCCTGTAAATTAACTTTATCTAGCTTGACCATCGACATCAACATGTTTAGAATTATAATTTCACCAAATTCAAATCTTATTCATGCACAATAATTAAGAAAAAATACAAACTCATGAATAATTACAATAATAACATCTATGAATTTCAGATAACACCACGGGCAATAGTGCTGACTGGGTAAAAAAGAAACTAAATGTACCAATTGTTTTAACCATATATTTACAACAACATAATTATCTCCCCATTCCCAGAGATATTATCCCATCAACAAGAGTTTTAACGCTGCTTCTAAATGAGACTCTCATGCTGGCTAAAGATATCTATGGTCCAGTTTTTGGCAGTCAAAGTGTTTACTATCAAGCATGCACTACAATTATTTTACTATCTTGTATGGTAACTCTTGTCTACAATTGTTATTATAGCTAAATCAATGATATACATAGTAATTTTTGAAATTTTACCATGTTTTATTGATTTCCTGTACACTCAACAGCACGTCAAGCTTGACACTTTGGACCGGCCCTGCATTGTATGGCGCGCAGTATAAATCAGAGCTCAACTTAAACGTGTAGTGTAAAGCGTGACCTGCTCTTGTCTGTACATTCTCAGAAATTACAAAGTAAAAAATAGGTCACTGGGTCATGTTAGTTTATAAATTACCTGTCCAGGAGGCATGTGTCCGAGTTGATGCTGCATATACCCATGGGGAGGTCCTTGTCCAGGCATGTTAGGGTGCTGACCACCGGCCATAGTGGGGTGACCATTTGGACCAGGAGGATGAGATGGGTGACCTGGAGGACCTCCCATGTGCGGTCCCACCATGTGTGGAGGCATTGGGTGACCACTCGGCGGCATGCCTGGGTGCTGAGGGGGTACTCCCGGAGGACCATTGCTATTGGGCGGCATGGGTGGGCCTGATGGGGACATATGATTAGGCATAGGTGATTGTCCAGGCGCAGGGGGATGTGTAGGAGGGGGCCCATTGTATGGACTGTGTGGCGAATGTGGCGGCGCCGGGCTTTGAGTCGGCGGACCCATCGGGCTCGGCGCTTGTGGCGGCGGCATGGGGCTGTTTTGAGGCGAAGGGCTCGCCATCTTTGTGTTATTGCGTACAATATACCACGTAAATCACTTTAAATATGTCCATATACTGTACACTCGCGATGACGCAAAGTAGGATGTGGATTGGAACTTCCACTGTGCATGATCTAAGACTATAAGCACTTTTTATAAGGATCGCATTTCAAAGTCCACTTATTTATTTTCAATTAGGCATCGATAAATTCATTGCAATTTTTCTAAAATTTGTAAAATCCTCAAAATAAAATAAAAATACACGTCTCAAAAGCCAAATTAGTTTAACCATAGACTAGACTTAGACATTTTTTTTTTTAGCCCTTTACTCATGCCCCTGTCAGATCTCGATGACAAGATAAACCGGCATTCGAAAAAGCGCGGGAAACGTTCGTTTTGGTGGTTGAGTCGTGGAAAATTTTCTTAATTTTATTTGTAATTTTATGGTAGTTTGGATCAGTTTTGTAGAAAAGTGTAGTGTATTTTAGTGTATGTGTATATATTTATTATAATCTTTGTGTAATCTTCAATATCTGGTAAGTCTCGTAAAATTTTCTTTCACCATGGATCCTCCACCTGATCCAGGTGGAGGTGACGTGCCTCCTGATATTTCTCACACGGTTATCATATCCAACAATGAAGATGGTAGTATGGATACCGATGGTTCTATTTCTTGTGGCAATGCAAACAGAAAACGAGTGTCTGCCCGTCGTGTGTGCAGACATTGTAACAAGAAAAGGCGACGACATGGAGAGGGTAAAAAGGAAAAAGATTGTCAATGTTTAGAAACCACTGTTATTCCAGATAATCACATTCAGTCAAATCGAATTTTAAATAATAATAGTCACTCTGATATGTCCCGTAAACAAGTGGAAAACCAAAGTTCTTATAGTGAAAAAAATAAATCCACCAATGAGTCTTCAACACCTTCAGTTGCGAGAATGCTATTTCAACCTTCTGATGCCGCACCATATGTTGTCCATATCCAAAGAAAAACAACCTCTGAAAATGATGGAATTTCCTTGCACCCAGTTACTTTTGGGCGATTCTTAAAAGAACATCCTGTGAACAATATTATTAATGGGAGTCTTAAACGTATAGGAAGAAACAAGCTGTCTATCTCTTTTTCAGACTACAAAGATGCCAACTTGTTTATAAACAATACCAATCTCTTCGGTGAAGAATATTACAAAGTTTTCATACCTTCATTTACAGTGACCCGTATGGGAATTGTCCGGGGTGTACCTGCTTCCTGGTCCGAGGAGGAGGTCAAAGTAAATATCTCAGTGCCAATTGGTTGTGGTCCGATACTGAAAGTGAGACGTTTAAATAGAAAAATTGTGACTGATGGGCAAGCGGAATATAAAAAAACTGAGTCAGTTGTTTTAACTTTTGACGGTCAAGTACTCCCAAAACGCATTTTCATGTGCTATAATGCACTTCCAGTAGATATTTACATTTTCCCAACAATTCAGTGCTTCAATTGTTGTAGATTTGGCCATGTCAAAGATTTATGTAGGTCGAAGCCAAGATGCTACAGATGTGGTGAGGGTCATACTGGTAATAGTTGCTTAATTCCTGATGATCAAGTACAGTGCTGCTTGTGTCAAGGCTCTCATATGGCTATAAGCAATAAATGTTTAGAATTTAATCGGCAGAAAGCTATTAAGGATACAATGGCTAAAAGTTGTTTATCTTATTCCGAAGCATCAAAACTTCATCCCAATATTTCAAGACGGTCATATGCTGATGCATTACTCTCTTCCCCTACCCTCAGTTCTCAACAAGAACAGTTGTCGATTTCAAGTCCTATTCCTAAGCCACATACAACTTCATACAAAAAAACTGTTTTTATCAAACCCAAACCAGTTACCCAAACCCAACGAGGATATGATCAACAAGCACATGCAGCTCTCATTAGGGATTATAGTGGCCCAGAGCCCTCTCATAATGGTTGTGGTTTTCCTGTTGATGGAATTAACTCTCCATCAAATGCTGAATTAATTATCAGTTTAATTAGTTTACTTTCTCAGAATAAAATAATTACACCGTCCAACGCTGCCACTTTACTGAACATAGTTGCTCTCTCTTATAAGAATAATAATGGACAATCTTGCCAAGGTTCTTCAATGGAACAGCCAAAGCATAATTCCTAAAAAAAATGAACTTGTTTTTTTAATTAATAAATTTAATCCCTTTCTTATTTCTATTCAAGAGACATGGCTAAAACCAGTATATTCTTTTAGGATACCTGGTTTTTCATGTCTACGAGAGGATCGATCTGATGGGTATGGTGGTGTCGCCTTACTTATCAGACATCCTCTCCCTTTTACTTTTGTAAATATTCCTTCCCATAGTGATAGTTTCTCAATAATTGCTGCAATAGTTAAAGACATCTGCTTTGTTTCCATTTATATTCCTCATCCTGCAAGTCGTATATTTAGTGAGATTAGTGGTATTCTCTCCTCCCTTCCCAGGCCTTATATTCTCTTTGGTGATTTTAATTGCCAACATGAGTCATGGGGTAGCTCTTCTAATGTTTATGGTAATTCAATTATTGATATTATGGAAGAGCATAATCTATGTATTTTGAATACTGGCAGCATCACCCGTCGCACTAAACCCGGGGAAGGCGACAGTGCTCCTGATCTGTCTATTTGCACCCCTAACTTAGCTTCTTCTCTTTCTTGGCAGACCCTACCTTCCACACATGGTAGTGACCATTATCCAATTCTTGTTTCTTTTCCCTTTCATAATATATCTTCTTATAGACAACCACCTCGCCTTAAGTACAGATTAGCGGATGCGGATTGGTCTTTGTTTAGGTCAAGACTAGATCGGGAGATGTCGTCTCTTCCGTCTATCTTGCAAGGCAATGAGTCTGAATGTGCTGTAGCTTTAGCTCACGCGTTTATTAAAGTTGCTGATGAGACCTTTCCTGTCAAGAGTAATAGATCAGACAAAATTCCTTCTCCACCTTGGTGGGATGCTGAATGCACAGATGCTGTGAGAAGGAGAAAGGAGGCAGAAAGCACCTTTTGTATGTGCTCTACTTCAGAAAATTTTGATAATTTAACTGAAATTATTAATAATACCCGTAAGTTGTTTAAGGAGAAAAAATTTAATAGTTGGAGATCATTCTGTTCTTCTTTATCCCCAGATGTTAATCCATCTGAGGTTTGGCGCAATATAAGAAGATTTCGTTCTGGCTTTAAGGAGTCTTCTTCCTCTTTTCTACCTCCTGATTTAACAAATAAATTTTTAGACAAATTAGCTCCACCCTCTGCCCCTGAAAACTTCACTTGTATAAATAATATTCCTTCTATTGTAAATATTGATCCTTTCGATCTTAACCAGCCATTCACTTTTCAAGAACTCAAGGGCATTGTCTCCAATTTAAAAGACTCTGCCCCAGGAGCTGATGGAATTCCTTATTCCTTTGTTTCTCAACTTAGTGATGACTGCTTGTTATATTTCCTTCAGTTAATTAATTCTATAATGTCCACTGGTAATATTCCAATGCAATGGAGAACACAGGTGGTTCTACCTTTTCTAAAGCCGAATAAAAGTCCTTCTGACTACTCTTCATACCGGCCTATAGCCTTATCTTCTGTGCTTATGAAAATTTCGGAACATTTGGTCAAAAACCGACTTGAATGGTATATAGAGAGTAATAGTTTGCTGAGTAATAGTCAGTTTGGGTTTAGAAAGGGTAGAAGTACCATGGATAGCATTGCTATTTTCATCACAGATATAAGAGTAGCTTTTTCTTATAATTGGTCTGTAGTAGCAGCGTTTCTTGATATCAATTCCGCTTATGACAATGTGAATATAAGTATTCTTAAGTCTAAACTTCAGAGGTTAAATGTTCCCGTTATGCTTTCAAATTTCATTGTTAATATTTTGTCTGAAAGGTATATAAACCTTTCTTTACAAGATGGTAAAACTGAAGCTAGAAGTGTGTGGAGGGGTCTTCCACAGGGTTCTGTGCTAAGTCCTCTACTGTACAATATTTATACTTCTGATCTAGAGCAATCTCTACAAGGTACTATTAAGATATTACAATATGCCGATGACTTACTTCTCTACCACGAAAATAGATCAGTGGTAAAAGCTGCAGATAGTGTCACATCTTCTTTGGCTCTCTTAAAGTCATGGTTAGACCTAAATGGCCTGGATTTATCTGTTCGAAAAAGCACTGTAGTACTATTCTCTAGAATGAGAATACGACCAGCCCTTTCGGTCTTTTTTGACAATGAAGTGTTACCAGTTAAAGACAGTGTGAGGTTTTTGGGTGTTATACTTGATTGTAAATTGACTGGGTTACCTCATTGTGAGTATGTTGTAACTAAATGTGAAAAGCTTTTAAATATGCTTAGATGCTTATCGGGGGTGTGGTGGGGAGCCCATCCTTTTTCTCTTAAATTAGTCTATAATGCTGTGATCAGAAGCACTCTTGATTATGGTACATTCTTATTGGGACCTGGTAGTGCGGTGGCCTTCAGCAAACTGGACTCCATTCAGTCTAGGGCATTAAGAATTGTTTGTGGTGCCATGAGATCTAGCCCGATTAACGCCCTTCAGATTGAGTGTGTTGATCCTCCTCTGTACCTTAGAAGACAATATTTATCTGATAAATTTTTGTTCCGTGCACTACAATTTTCCATTCATCCTCTTCATCATAAACTTCAACTTCTTTTAGACTGCGTCAATTCTGATAGCTACTGGCGACATAAATCTCCTCCTTGCCTTGTCAAAAGTTTTCAGAAATATTTAGCTTTACAAGCTCCATCTTTTAAATCTCCTTCTTTCCCTTTATTTTGTGGAAATTTCGAAGCACTTATAAAGTCCCCGATCATATACTTAGATTTAAATATTCAGAAGGGAGATGATTATGCCAGGGTTACTTTTAATTTGTTAAAGGAGGACTTATTTAAAGATTTCCATCACATTTATTGTGATGCTTCCAAGCACACCGGTTGCGTGGGGGTAGGTGTGTTTCATTCCCAGTTTAAAATAATCCAAAAAATTAAATTTCCTCCGGAAACTTCGGTTTTCACAGGGGAGTGCTTTGGCCTGTATAAAGCTTTAGAGTATATTTTACTGACAAAATTGAAGAAAGCAATTATTTTCACGGATTCCAAAAGCGCGCTGCAGGCCTTAGAAAAGTTTCCATTTAAATCAAAAAATTCTTTTCCCATCATCATTAATATCAGAGATCTGTTGGTAAGATGTGAGAAACTTGGTCTTAGTGTATCTTTTGCCTGGATCCCGGGCCATAGTAACATACCAGGAAATGAAAAAGCAGACAGTCTTGCCAATGAAGCTGTTGAAGATGGTGACATTTTCCCTTATTTGAATTATTGCCATGATTTGGCAGCTTTGCCACGCTATTTTCTACGTAACTCTTGGGAAGAACACTGGGCTAGCAGTCAACTTAAAAAAGGTAAATTTTATGCAAAAATCCAACAAAATATCCCAGTGAAACCTTGGTTTTTCAAAGTCCTTTTAGATAAGAGATCGACATCATGTTTGATCCGCATGAGACTGGGACATACATCTATTCCAGAACATTTAGCTCGTCTGCAAATAATTCAAAGTTCTGATTGTGAATGTGGTTTGGGGGTCTGTGACCTGAATCATGTTTTCTTTTCTTGCCCTCTGCATGATCATTCCTTTTTCTACAGCTCCTTACAATCCATCCGTATCCCATTTCCTTCTTCCGTTCCTATTTTGCTCGCCACTAATGATCACACTGTTTATAAAATTATTTCTTCATTTATTATCTGCAACAATATTAAAGTATAGTTTTTTAGGTTATGTGTATTTTGTTATTTTCACATATTATTATATCTTGAATTTTTATTTAATACCTTATTTTCAGAATTACCTTTCCTCCCTGTATATTCTATTCCCTGTATATTTCCTTCCACACTGATCCAAACCTGATCCTTTCCTTTTTCCGTTTTCCAAATTCCTTTGTTCATTTCATTACGTTTCCTCGTTTTTATACTGTCAGTGGCAAATACACAAACCGTGTCACGCCATAAAAAAAAAAAAAAAAAAAAAAAAAAAACCGGCATTCGAAATCCAGAGTCCAGGCCATAATAATTTAAAAAATTGTAGTTAAACGTCAAATCACGCCGCATCCTAAATTTTTACCCGACTGCCAAAGAAGGAGGGTAATGTTTTTTATATTAATTTTTATAAAAGATTTTTGTTCAGTTCTTTAACAATTAAACTAATAACTATTTCTACTAATAAATAAGTGCAAACAAAATTCTGCAGTGTCGGTGCGCTGCAATAACAATTAATCTTCTTGAGATATGAAGAAAATTATTTGAAAATGGATGAAGAAGATTACAATGAAGATGCCTGGACATATTTCACATTATGTGCTGAACCTACCATATATGAAGGACTACTATTTGCAAAGGACTTAATTATTGCTAACCTTATTTTGCGTTTTATCATTCAATATGTATCTTTGCCTCATAACGTGCGCCACAGCCTATCACTAGTTATTGGAAGTTTTCTTCTGTACTACAGCATTGGACCTTCTTTTGCCTGGACTATTGGACTTACTGTAGGTTCCTACCTTTTCATAATTTTGCTGTCATTTGTAACTAAAAAATGGAGAGGTTTTATTATGTGCATATTGATAATTGCCTTCCTTCTATGCTGCGAAATTTATATAATAAATCCAAAAATGTGGCAGCAAATAAGGGGTATACAAATGATAGCTGCAATGAAGATTATTTCAGTAGCAACTGATCTGGACAGGGACTTGTTCAAGCAAATGCTAAATCCAGTTGAGTTTGGAGGCTATGTGCTGTGTCCAGCAAACTGTTTGCTTGGCCCATGGGTAGCATTTCATACTTATAATAAATATCTTGATATAAAGTTTTTATCAAGAAGGTGGATCAAAATTATTATATTCTACCTTTTCATATCAATGTTGTTTTTAGTTTTATCAAACTGTATAGTACCATGGTATATTGATGAAGAAATGACCAAATGGTTTGTAGCTTACCGTGATGCTCAAGCATTTAGGATGTCTCACTATTTTGTTTCTAGTCTGTCCATAGTATCAATGATTTCTGCAGGATTTGGATTGAGTAATGACTGCCATTCAGAACTGCAAATAACAAAGCCTTTCTTCATTGAACTACCTAGGTCTCTTGTACAAGTAGTAATTTACTGGAATATGCCCATGCATCAATGGTTGAAGAATTATGTATTTAAAGCTTGTCAGCCATATGGTCAATTTACAGCTATTTTTGTTACATATGCTGTATCATCACTGCTCCATGGACTAAACTTTCAGTTTTCTGCAGTTCTCCTGAGTATAGGAACTTTCTCTTATGTGGAGTACAATTTCCGCCACAAAGTAGCATCAGCACTGGAAGTATGCTGTTTAGCTAATCCTTGTATAAAACAGTGTGATCATAAATATAAAAAGAACAGTTTATTGGCAGTGTTTTTAAATTCAATATTCTCTCTTATTACTATCATGCATCTTGCATATTTAGGTGTTATGTTTGAAGCCTCATTTTCAGTACAGGAGTCTGGGTATTCCTACTATCACACAATAAGTAAATGGGAACACTTGAATTACTTCAGTCATGGGTTTGCTGCATTTATGTATGTGATATACTTAATGATGTGACAAAATAATTTGTAAGACTTAACTATTCAAATAAGTTTCTTGTAAAGTATATTGATAAATGCCATATTATGATCTCTTTAAATGTTAAGGTTCTAGTATTTTTTATTATTTTAGTTATTAATTTCTAAGATCCTAGTGCTAAGTGTTTCTAACTTTATGCAAAAAAAATATGAAGAATTTTATTAAAACTAACAAAGTACTTAGTAAAATTCATATTAGGTTCAGGCTTTTTATTAGCAAATAAGAACAATGTTATTTATTCTCTCCTCTTCTGCATTATTAAATTATAGCCATTTAATCAAATTTTCTTCAATAATAAACATTTTTTGGATCAGCCTTATACCAGTTTTTATATCAACACAATATCCTTTATCATTTTCTGTAACTTTTATGTGATAATTGATTTGTTCTTGTGTCGGTTTGTCAGTGCACAACTCTGTATTTTCTATTGGATCTTTACTTGATCTAAAATATTCTGGTCTTGTATACAAGATTGTCAACTTATATTCTTTTGTGATCTTATTTATCATTCTTATTAAATTTTTCAGATACATATCCATTTTTGTTATTTTAAATCCTTGCTCTGACCAATAAAAAGCTGTTAAAGTATCAAACACAATCAATGAAATGTTGGAGTTCTCTGATAATATACTTTCTAAATTATGCAGTGTTGTATAAAGTTGTGTTGCATCATAAATTTCCAAAATATGTAGGTTTGCTAAAGAGACACTGATAATATTATTTAATTCCTCTTCATTATGAATACTTTGCTTATGAGTAGTGTTCTTTGTGATATGAATTATCATCTTTTTTTTAAGTGTATCCAAAAGCAGTTCAAAATTCATATTTCCATCTGTATTAAATATCAATATACTTGCTTCCACTCCACCAAAACGGGTAGGCATTAATGCTTCTGAAATAATATCTGCAAGGAGACAAGTTGTGGTTTCCTTGCTAGAAATTTCTATTATTTCTCCACATTTTGGTCCACATTCAAATAAGTAAGGATAAAATTGTTGAATGTCTGGTTTCCTTCGTAATCTTGCCAGGAGCTGTATACCCGATTCCACTTTAAACTTAGCCATGTCCGTGAGTTCTTCAATTGCTTAATTTATACCTTAATATTAATTTTTCCCTTCACTACCTACTATACTGACTGACGTAAGGTTATATAAAATAACCTTAAATCCGCAATAAATCGAGAAAAACCATTGAGTAGGTAGTATTTTTGGTATGTAGTATATTTTGTTTACAAATATTTTTGAAAGTGACGCTGGTTGGAGTGACATGTAATGCAAGTGCAAAGTGCAACCTTCTTTAGTATTGGAAGATTCGTCGTTTACTGCCAACTTCAGTTTATGATTCAACCAATGACGTGATGGTATTATGTAGATGTTTTTTTTTGCTTTCTCATTTAAAAAAAAAATACTGTCATATCCAAACCACAGACTACTTATGATCCAAACCAATAGCGTTGCATAACTATCGATAGTTTGGTTATCGATATTTGAACTAGAAAAACAGTAAGAATATCGATAGGACTATCGATATTCAATAGTTTAGATACTATTTTTTACAGATAAAACTATCGATACTATTGAATTCTAATACTATCGATAGCGCTCGTAGCCCAGTGGTTCTCGCTGATCTGAACCGATCAATGAGGTTAAGCAACCTACACAGAGGCAGGGAACCTGATGGGTGACCAAAGTGGCAACTTACCACGAGCGTTTCCGTGCTTTGGAGGGCACGTTAAGCTGTCGGTCCCGGCTGTTGTCGATTGACTACAGTCGTTAAAACCAAGTCAGAGGCCATAGTGCGGTTTGAAAACTCTGACACCAGGGTTAGTCAAGTTCGCCACACACTTGACTATACCTACAAGACAAGAAGAAGACTATCGATAGTATTGATAGTTTTTAATCTATAGTATCGAAACTATTAGTACAACTATTACTAATAGTATCGATACTATCGATAGTATTGTATTATCAACATTTGATGTAATTGCAATAGAATAGAATAGAAAATATTTTATTCAGTAACATTACATGCTTACTATTGCAATAGTATTGCTCATGGAGAGGAGGGTGCATAGAAGTTGGGTTTCATATAGGTATCGAAGTGTCTACTCTAGATGGTTTGGTTGGTCTTTTACCCGGCAAATTAAACAAAAGTTTTTTAATAAAATATTTAAACCACCGAAGAAAATTAAAAACAAAAAATTAAAAACCTTTTTTATTTTGCCCTAATAATCATCGTGCATGACGCTTGACGTAATTAATTAATTAATTTGTTTAAGTACTTAGGTATACTTACATTATTTTTTATTTTATTTTTTATTAAAAAAGGGTTCGCTCTTGACCACAATCTAGCCCAAGGGCAAAGATGTGGTCGAGGATGTAGCAAGCTCACCCAGAAGAAGCCTATTGACTCGAACTTTAAAGAGATTCGGGTTATATGAACTCGGAAATACAGACGCAGGCAGAAAATTCCATTCCCTAGCAGTGCGCAATATGAAAGATGATGAAAAGCGCTCAGTGCGAATCCGTGGGATATCAACAAAATAAGGATGGTACCCAGCGGTGCGTCTGGACGTCCGATAGAAGAATGGGGCAGGCGGAATGTGCTCATGCAGCTCCCGAGCACACTCCCCGAAGTACATCTTATAAAAAATAGGCAAGCTACTTTGCGTCTATGAGCTAGGGTTTGGAGCTTATCTTTTACTAGCTTCCTGTCACCGATGAGTCTCCTGGCTCTACGGTCCACCGAGTCCAGTGTGGCTAGTTGGTACTTGGCTGAACCATCCCAGAGGTGGCTGCAATACTCCATGCACCATCGGACCTGTGCCGTATAAAGGGAAAGGAGTTGATCGGTAGTAAAGTAGCGCTTAACTCTGTTGAGGATGCCCAGCTTTTTTGCCGCTGAATTATTAAGGTTAATTGAAAACTCAAATTAATCACAAGAATATATACTTAGGTTTACTTCAATTAGCTTGAGAACTTAATTATTAAGGTTAAATAAAAAAAAGTTTATTATTTTTTGCTTTTAATTTTTTTCGGCGGTTTAATTGTTTTGATAAAAAGCTTTTATTTGATGATTTTTTGTGGCAAATTTGCTCAATCATCGTTAGGTTTTTTTTTTGTAAAACAGTTCTGTGAGTGTTTATTTTTTTATTTAATTAATCAATTGAATATACAATAATATTATAAACACACTCCCACAAAACCGTTTAAACGGTTTGTCTGTGAGATCAGCAGTCTCACAACCATTCATGACAATATAATAAAAGTATAATATCATTTCATTTTTAACATTAATTATTGTAGGTATATTAAGTTAAATGTTATTAAAGAGTATCCAGATAATACTGCTTTAACTCCTTTTTAAATTTATTCCTATTAGACTCGAGACGAATGGCCTCGGCGAATATACTAGAGTAACTGGCAAGAATTTGATAATTCTAGCGGTCTATGTAGACGATCTACTTATCTTCTACGACAACACAAGCGAGATGCAGAAGGTCAAGAAGGATCTTATATCTAAATTTGAAATGAAAGATCTTGGAAAATTGGAATTGTTCGTGGGAATGCGGATAGGCAAGACAAAATCCAAGTGAAAATTGATCAAGACATCGAGTCTCTGTTACGGCGTTTTAATATGCAGGACTGCAAACCAGTCAGCACGCCTGCAGTACCTGGTTTCACCAAATCAGAAAATAAGCCCAACGAGACTTTTCCGTAAAGGAAGCTGATTGGATATCTCATGTTGTACATTTCCATTTATACAGATGCCAGCGCATCAGGCCATTTTTAACCCCCGACGCAAAAAGAGGGGTGTTATAAGTTTGACCGCTATGTGTGTGTGTGTGTGTGTGTGTGTGTGTGTGTCTGTGTGTCTGTCTGTGGCACCGTAGCTCACAAACGGGTGAACCGATTTGGATGCGTTTTTTTTTATTTACAAGCTGGTTTTTTGGCGATGGTTCTTAGATACGTTTTATCAAAATCGGTTGAGCCGTTTCAAGGTCATCAGCTCTTTTGTTAGCTGCGGTAGGGTTCTTAGACTCTTAATGTGTATTTACTTTACTTTCAAACATACATGTGACCTAAAACTTGAGACACTCATGTATGCTTAATAACTATGCAGGATTATGGACCTCTTGGTCTGATGCTGCAGCCAGGATATCCAGAACACTAGCACACTCTTAAAAAAATAATAGCAGATATGTCGTGTTTGGACTCGTTTTGTTCAGTATTTGATTCTGCATACAATGCAATGGTGGCAACACGGTGAGCTGATGCTGCGGCCAGGATATCCAGAACACTCGCACATCCTTGAAAAAATAATAGCAGATATGTCGTGTTTGGACTCGTTTTGTTCAGTATTTGATTCTGCATACAATGCAATGGTGGCAACACGGTGAGCTGATGCTGCGGCCAGGATATCCAGAACACTAGCACATCCTTGAAAAAATAATAGCAGATATGTCGTGTTTGGACTCGTTTTGTTCAGTATTTGATTCTGCATACAATGCAATGGTGGCAACACGGTGAGCTGATGCTGCGGCCAGGATATCCAGAATAATAGCACATCCTTGAAATAAGTTAAAAATTTTGAAATAAAAATTAAATTAAAAATTTAAAAAACCCCCCCCCCGCAAAAAAGTAAAGCGGACATTTAAAAAGTAAAAAATAATACCTTTCGTTGAGCCATCAAATTCATTTCAGAAATACCTATATATATTTTAATTATCGAAATCGATGGATGGCACGATAGGGTTTGCTCATTAAAATGGCGCTATAATGTCGCGTCGGGGTACCGCTTTAGTGAATCAGACCGGGTCTGACAGACCCAATCAAATGAAGGGTCAATCAAATGAAGGGTCTGATTCACTAAAGCGGTACCCCGACGCGACATTATAGCGCCATTTTAATGAGCAAACCCTATCGTGCCATCCATCGATTTCGATAATTAAAATATATATAGGTATTTCTGAAATGAATTTGATGGCTCAACGAAAGGTATTATTTTTTACTTTTTAAATGTCCGCTTTACTTTTTTGCGGGGGGGGGGGGGGTTTAAATTTTTAATTTAATTTTTTCATTTTTATTGTAAAACCGCTCTTATCACAAACATCACAAAGTCAATTTATTATTTTATTTATTATTATTATTATATTAAACTGACAATACTAAACCGTCCGTACAAGACCCGACATAGCTCATGCAGTCAATTTTATGAGTCAGTTTTGTAATTGCTATGATGAGGTTCACTGGACTGCTGTGAAGAGAATACTAAGGTACCTGAAAGGTACAAAAAGTATGGCCTTAACTTTTAGCAGGGATTCGGGTGACCTTATACAAGGATTTTCAGATGCAGATCATACAGGGAATCTTGTTGATAGAAAGTCATACTCTGGCCACGTTTTTATCATGGCTAATGGAGCTATTTCGTGGCAAAGCTCAAAACTGGCACCTGTTGCCATTTCGACAGCAGAGGCTGAATACTGGGTGAAAACAAACCTCCTAGCCATATTCAAAATCCTGAACCAGTATCAGTCAAAGAACACATTTAGGAAAAAAAAAATTTTTTTTTTAATATTTTTTTAGTGGGACTAGTTCATTTTTTGCCTAAACGTAGACATTACTTCTACACCAGGCACGCGAGGGGTACGGGTAGCGCTCGGGGGGTGCGCCCGAGTGGTGTCTACGTTTAGGAGAAAAAAAATCCCCGCCCCCCCAAAAAAAAAAAAAAGTGTTCAGTAAGTGATACTGGTTCAGGATTTTCAATAAAGCTAGGAGGTTCTTTTTCAACCTGTATATGAGCCTGTCCGAAACGGCGAAGAAGGCCATCTCTTTGAAATGTTTTTTTTTTATGAGCTGTTAGGCAAGGAGGAGCCGATAAATATTTCTAGTGACAGTCGGTCTGCTATAGCAATTATTCAAAATCCCATTCATCACTAGCAGACTAAATCGACGTCCGTTATCATTTTATAATTGGAGAATGGTACCGTTCTTGTAAAGTATGTTGAGGCAAAGTTGATGGTTTCGGATGCTTTGACCTTTGAAAAGGTACCTAAGGAAAAGCATGGGTTTTGCCGAAGTGGAATGGGTGTGTTGGACTAGTATGATAGTGAGAGATCCGTGACAGTTGAGTATTCTTTGAGAAGGCAGTCTGATGGAAACGTTTGAGGAGGAGTGTTAGAAAGATATTTTATGGACAATCGTTTTCAGACTGGCAGACATGACAGAGTGATGTATGTTTGAAAGGAGTGTCAGTTGATTAGGTGTTCTTTATAAGAGTAATAAGTCAACCATGTAATTATTGTGTTTCAATTTAATATATTTTTCATTCTATTATTTACTTATTTTACTCCATTTATACGCGTGAGCAACCTCCGCTATTAACCTGCGCTACATAGGCTGAGAGCAATCTATGCAACAGTGAGTGAACAATAAATCACCCCTAATTTCCTTTCTTTAGCCATTGCTTTTTATACTGTCCAATTTTTGTATTTTTTTTATTGAAAAGGGTAATTGCTTCCAAATGAATTTGGAAAAAAAATCCACCCAAAGGGTGGGAAAATAGGGGTTTATTGTCCACTCACAGATTTAACGCTAAGTTGTGTATTACAAAAAAAACCTTATACGATAAATGAGCTAATTAGCCACAAAAAAATATAAATAAAATCTTTTTATCAAAACAATTAAAAAAATGGAAAAGCAAAAAATAATAAACCTATCTTTATTAAACCTCTATAATTAAGTTCGTAAGCTAATGTGAGTATACCTAAGTATATATTTTTGTGATTAATTTGAGTTTTCAATTAACCTTAATAACTAAATAATGTAAGTATACCTAAGTAATTTTGAGTCGGTACCAAACAAACAAATTAATTAATTACGTCAAGCATCATGCGTGATGATTATAAAGGTAAAATGTTTAATGTTTATTAATGTTTATTATTTTTTGCGTTTCAGTTTTTCCGACGGTTTAATTTTTTTTTTCAAAAAGCTTTTATTTAATTTGCCGGGTAAATACCAACCAGACCATCTGGAGTAGATACTTGAGTATATGCAACCCTACTTCTATGCGCCCTCCACTCCATGAGCAATATTATTGCATTTACACCGAATATCGATATTACAATACTTTCGATAGTATCGATACCATCGATAGTATTGATACTCTCGATAGTATTGATTAAAAACTACCAATACTACCGATAGCATTAGAATTCAATAGTATCGACAGGCCCTGATTAACCCTTAGGCTAATTAGGCTGCAGCTTAGGGCGCGAGGATCGGGGGGGGGGGCGCTAAAATCGTTTCTTTACATGCATATATTATATCTTAATATAATGCGTGAGGTACTTTGCCTTTATGTACGGTCAGTCAGCTTAAAAAATGGTTTGCGACCCTACGGTTGAATGTCATGTAGATTAAAGGACAACTGGCGGAGGCGCGTCCTCGTAATTAGCCTAGGGCGGTCAGTACTCTTGATCAGTCGCTGAGTATCGATACTATCGATAGTTTTGTTTGTCATCAATAGTATCGCAAACTATTGACTATCAATACTATCGATAGACCTATCGATATTGTTAATTTTTTTCAAGGTTACGATAGTATCGATAGACTATCGATACTTTCTACTATTGGTTGCAACACTACAACACTTAGTGTTTTGATCGTTTGCATTTGCTTAATACAATTATTTACCTACTTTCAGTCAAGGTCTAAACCTGTGATGTGATAAAATGTGCTGAAATTACTTACTGTGAAGCTATCACTTTTTTTGAATACTAGCAAGTGGTGTAACACATAATATTCGCCAATATGTTTTGTGGTTATAAAAATCAATGTTTATTTCTATTGCTTGTGAATGTTTATTGTGTAAAATGTGAACTTATTACCATGACTGCAATAGCAGGTGCTGGTGCATTTATGGCAGGTGGTTGGTATAAGTGGGACACAATAAAAGACAACACAATTTGTAGGTTCACAGAATGCTGCAATTCTAATGATGTACCTTACGATGTGGATAGTGAGTTAATTTTTCTAAAAGTCTTCGAAGGGCCTTTATTGTTTCGCTACTAGCTTTTTGCCCGCGACTTCATTGGGTGGAAAAGTAGCTTCGTTTTAGTCCAGTCCTATAACTACCCACCAAACATTCTATGTTGCTTTGTCAAGAAAGCAGAAAAAGAAGCTAACATGACCCAGCGACCAGAAGCAGGCTAACAAATATTATTCCGCATTTATCTTAGTGTGATTTGTATTTTACAGAACTTAAGTTGTCACTCTCTCTGAAGATGTTTGGGCAACCACTTGTTAGTGAGTTAGTGAACATATTACGTGCACACAAAGAAACTATATTTAATGAAAGTGAAGAAAAGAAACCTAATAAGAAAGCCCTGGTAATAAGTCTTCATGGCTGGACTGGGGTGGGTAAGACTTACACAGCTACTATGGTTGCTGAAGCACTTTACAAGAAAGGCATGGGTAGTAAATATGTAAAGATTTTTATGGGGAAAAAAGATTTTGATTGTGCAAGAGACTTGGAAAAGAGTAAGGTAAGGAGTTGATTTGATAATCATTATTAGCTACATTACAAAACTCTGTGTTGATAGCTTTCATCGTGAGATATCACATAATATGTAGGTGTTTCAAAGATTATTTAAAGAATAGGGATTAACTTATATGCTTTGTTTAAATGAGTCATGATGTGAGTGGAATTTTATAAAATCCTCCATAAGTAAAATATAGACTTCTTTTGTTATTTGCTGTCCATTTACTATTGGTCTTTTAAGCCGTTTTCATAACGATAAGCAGGTAGACCATAATAAAATATTACTTTACAAAAAAGGATTGCAGCGTCTTTTCTTGTTTTAGCGACCCACAGCAGTCACTAGTATGCCTTTGTCAACTTGCAATAGTGTCCTTATTATAAATGCAATTCTAAGTAAAAGTACTTTAATATTACTTAAACCTTTATCTTATCGCTACCGTAACCGAAATTTTTTCGGCCTAGCGAAAAAACGCCGGCGCGGCGTTTCCGGCAGCGGTGGGGTGTAAAGAAAACCTTTATTTAGTAATTTATGTACCACAAAAAATAACCGTAACGGTACGGTAAAAAATAACCGTAGCGCTAAGTAACGGTACTTAGCGCTACCAAATAATTTTGCTACCGAAATTTTTAGCTAATGGAAAATAACGGTACCGTTGAAAATAACGCCGGCGCGACGTTGCCGGCAGCGGTGGGGTGTAAAGAAAACCTTTATTTAGTAATTTATGTACCACAAAAAATAACCGTACCGTTACTTAGCGCTACCAAATAATTTCGCTACCGAAATTTTTAGCTACTGGAAAATAACGGTACCGTTATTTACGGGTACCTAAAATTAAAAGGTTTGAAGTCATACCGCTAACCGTTTTAACCAATATTTTTTCGGTTATTCAAGCCCTGGTTGGATTTGTACTGTTTGGATTACGTACAAATATTTGGAAAAATACGGCGAATACGCTACGCCAACATGCAACGCCAAGTGAAGTGCCACCTTTATAAGCGATTCTTTTTTTCCCATATATTGATGAAACTAGGTGAGCATGCTTTCAGTATTGCAAGGACAGTCCCTAATTGAATTAAATATTGAGGCATTAATAGAATGAACAAGGCGCCGTTTAGATAACTAAAATTATATTAACAACTAGCTTTCCGCCCGCGGCTCCGCCCGCGTGGACTACAGGTTATATCGTGCCCAACTGTGGGATAAAATGTAGCCTATGTCCTTTCCCAGGCTCTAATCTATCTCTGTACCAAAATTCATCAAAATCGGTTCAGCGGTTTAGGCGTGAAAAGGTAACAGACAGACAGACAGACAGACAGAGTTACTTTCGCATTTATAATACTAGCTTTCCGCCCGCGGCTCCGCCCGCGTGGACTACAGGTTATATCGTGCCCAACTGTGGGATAAAATGTAGCCTATGTCCTTTCCCAGGCTCTAATCTATCTCTGTACCAAAATTCATCAAAATCGGTTCAGCGGTTTAGGCGTGAAAAGGTAACAGACAGACAGACAGAGTTACTTTCGCATTTATAATATTAGTAGGGATAGTAGGGATTAGTAGGGATTAAATTAAACAGTACTATACAGGGCTGGTAAATCTCTTTCAACCTCTCAAAGCGCATTTTGTATGGGAGATAAAAAAAAAATTTTTCGTATTTTGACCTTTGTTCCTTGAAGAAGTTGTTCAGTTTCATGGACTGATTAACCACCCGAGAGGTTGAAAGAGATTTACCTAAAGCCCTGTATAAGTCATCCTTCAATATCACCTAATAAGTTGCACTTAGACGATAAATTATATTGCGCAATGAGAACGAAGTACTAGTAACAGTAGCGCCGCCATGCCAACGAGGGCTTTTCGGGTACTAACTTTAAATACTATTTTATTCTTAGTCAATCTCTAAATAATTTAGTCAGTCACGCATAATATGGACAATAATTATGGAGTATTTTACGTAATACCGTCCTTTTTATTTGTAGCTTTTGGCTCAATCATTCTTCGATATTATCATCTTGTATGCGGCGCGTAACCTGTATAATGGCGCAGAACGCCACATTAAGACGTCATAACAATATTGCACGCAGTCATTCGTTCTCATTGCGCAATATAATTTATCGTCTAAGTGTACCCTAGTAGGTGATATTGAAGGATGACTTATATGGTATTGTTTAATTTATTGTTTAATTGGGAGAGGCCACTGTCCCCTAAGATACAGAGTAATCTAGTTTAGGAGGCAGAGACTTCATAATTTAAAATGTAAACTTTTTGGTGAATAAAAAGATTTTATTATTATTATTTAATAATTAATATAATTTAAGTCATCTAAACGGCGCCTTGTGTTTCTATTAATGCCTCAATAATTAATTCAATTGGAGACTGTCCTTGCAATACTGAAAGCATGGTCACCTAGTTTCATCAATGTATGGAAAAAAAAGAATCGCTTATAACTTTTTTGGGCTGCATTTTGAGCCATCACAATCGAACCATCGTATTTATCATCTCTGTCACAAACCTTTGGTCTAGATTCCTCGAGTATAGCGCACCTGGAAGTGGTAGAAACAGGTGGTTCAGCTGGCCTGACTTTTTCCAGCTGAACCATTTAGTTTTCTGGAATATCTCAAAAATGTTTGCGTTACGGGCGTTCAAACCTGCTTGGTATCCTGTCACATTGCCATCACATAGGTACCTTTGATCAAAAAAGTTCAGAGTGAAACGTGTTAGTTAGCGAGAAAAACATCACGATGGATGAATTCGTTTAGAGTGGTTTAGATTTCTGTCACATACGCGTCACATTACTTTTGATCAGGAACGAATCCCGAAAACCCTTCAGGAGCTGAGATCTGATGTGCTTCGAAAAGTGCAAAATCCGGCTGACTGAACCATGTTTTTTGATTTTTTGGCGAAAGTATAGGTACCGTCACAAACGATGAAAATTTGCTTGTTTGTCGTCACATACGATTTGCTATCGACCTGAATATGCGAGATCTCTCTGGACGACATGTCTCAGCTGTCCTGACCTACATAATAAATATTTTACAGAAAGAACTTCTAGATATAGTCAGTAATACAGTGAAGAAGTGTCCTAAGTCAATGTTCATATTTGATGAGATCCATGACATGTGCCCTTCAGTATTGGATGCCATAAAGCCATTGGTGGATCATCATCATTCTGTTGATGGAGTAGACTACAGGTAATAAAAAAAACTTTTATTTTCATATGCTTAGAGATATTTTCACACCTACTTATCAGATAAAGTATGTAACAAAAACTTGGATGTACTACTATACTTACCACAAAATTAGAGTAAAACCATTTCAAAAAGTAGAAAATTCAACACTAAGGAGAAGAAAGATTTTCGCATGCTCAACCTTTTAAAAACCCAGTTGATCGCATATGTATGTGAAGCATACAACCAACTATTTTGTGACATTGATATACATATTTCTAATGTCGAAGACCTGATACAAAAATAAATTAATAAACCAGCTGAAACTCACTGTTTAGCTTGTCTCACACTCACACTTACACACACACACACACACACACACTCACTCACACACACACTCACACACACACACATACATAATAACACACACATATACGGGTGTAAAGGACAGCTTAGCAAATACTTAAATGGTTGAATCTACCCATAAAACTGTCATCAGCTAGAAGTCATTATTTTTTCCCGGAATAGATCTGTAGCCCGGGGACATTCATATCACAAATAAAAATAGGTAAAAAACTTTTTAAGTTAAACGGTTTTATGTTAAACATACATTGCAATGTTTAAGATAAATGTACTAAAAACCAAAAAATAATAAAATAGATACAGTCGTGGGAATTATAAACATATGCATAGACTAGACTAAAATAAAACCGTGGGGCACGTCAATTGTCTACAAATTATCGACTTAATGTGCCTCACGGTTTTATTTTAGTCTAGTCTATGCATATGTTTATAATTCCCACGACTGTATCTTTTTTATTATTTTTTGGTTTTAGTACATTTATCTTAAACATTGCAATGTATGTTTAACATAAAACCGTTTAACTTAAAAAGTTTTTTTACCTATTTTTATTTTCTAGTTTTTAGTTTTTATTAAAAACATACATTTGGTAGCGGCGGCCATCTTGTATTTAAATTTTTTATAGTATATTGTATTCTGCTTGTTGAGCCCTTTCATTTGATACCCATATTGATGGGATTGATAAAACCTACGTTATCCGCCATTTTGTAGCGGCCGCCATCTTGGATTTCAATTTTTTATAGTAAATTGTATTCTGCTTGTTGAGCCCTTTCATTTGATACCCATATTGATGGGATTAATAAAACATAAATTATCCGCCATTTTGTAGCGGCGGCCATCTTGAATTTATAATGATAATGAATAAACATAATTGTATTGTCACCAAAATCCAAAGTGTATACAAAATTTCAGATTAATCGGTTGACAGGAAGAGGGTGAAATTTGAATTACTAAATTTGACCCAAGAATAATAAATAAAACAAACGGGGTGAGCTAAATAAAACCGTTTAATAATAAAAAGGTTAGCCTTTGTGTAATTGTTATAGATTTCGATAGATTTCGCCATTTTATATACTAAAAGTGAAGTCTTGATTACCATAACCCGCCGTATCCATAATAGTGATATGATAAGTTAAAAAATCTCCATATATGCTAGTTATTTAAATTTTTGAGTTACCTACCGTTTTAAATTTATATATCTGTTAAATAGGCCCTCTGAACAAAACATTACCTATTTTAAGGAGATTTCTGTGGCTGGTTTGGATTTTAAGACTCATTTCTTCTTCATGGACCAAATGTGTCTTAAAATCTAAACCGGCCACAGACATCTTCTTAAAATAGGTATATGGTTTGTTCAGAGGACCTATTAACAGATATATAAACGGTAACTCAAAAATGTAAAAAAAAACACTACTTGTGGTTACGGCGGGTTGCGGTCATTAAGACCTCACTTTTAGTATATAAAATGGCGAAATCTATAATAATTTCACAAAGACAAACGGTAATCTTTTCGTAATATAAATGTCCCCGGGCTACAGATCTAGAAACGTCACGTTAAGGAGTTTTCATTATTTACCTACTTTGATGTTACGCAACGTATTGCGAAACCGCGCTACGCGCGCGATCACCCCGCGCCGCGCTGCTGTTGGAGTGCGGTGTACATTGTTGGTTTTCATGTTTTACGTTGTTATGATTGTTTTTTATTGCAAAATGGAGTGTATTTGATTAAATAATAAAAAATATAGGCGGAAAATATTAAACGACATGAAAAAATATTGAAAATTTTCTGGAGAAAAATTCCACTGGAAAGTCATTCAGAATGATTGTCTGAGTCCAACCAGGGTTTCAGTTTTTGCTAAGCTGTCTTTTACACCCTGTATACAGGGCTTTAGGTATCTTTCTTTCAACCTCTCAGGTGGTTAATCAGTCCATGAAACTGAATAACTTTCCCAAGGAACATAGGTCAAAATACGAAAAAAAAATTTGAGTTTCCATACAATGGGTTGGTTTTCTTAATAAAAAAAATTAAAAAAAACTATAGACCCATTTTCACAATTTTTAATAGCCAAAAGTTTATTTTTTCGTTGCCCTTATATTCAATAGTTTGTAAAAGTGAGTTATTTTTTGAATTTATTTCAGAGATAGTATTTTCATGTTCATCTCAAATATTGGAGGAAAAAATATTTCAGACAACTTGCTGCACTTGTACAGTCAGGGAATGAAAAGAAATGAAATTGAATTCAGTGATTTTGAGGCCTTGATTAGGAAAACTGCTTTCTATAAAGGTAAGTCCATGAGCCCTCAACTAAATGGGGTGACTTTAAACTAGCGAGACTTTATAGGGTGATTCTCCCCGTGAAACTGATCAACTTTACCTAAAGAACAGATAAGAAATTCTCAAAAAAAAAGATTTACTACCCCTACAAAGTCAAATCAGCTGATCGCACAAGTTTAACAGTTTATTGTACACAGAAAAAAAATCACAAATATTACAGACAAATAGAAAAACGAACACAAAAGGCACAGCTTATTTCTTTAAGTTGTATGGGGACGATTTTTTTTTCTTCCATTTTTGACATAATGTTCTTTGGGGAAAGTTGTTCAGTTTCGTGAGGTGATTTACATCCTTAATGAGCATCGAACATATTTGTATGAAGCCTGGTATACCTAAACTTCAAGGTGATCACCCGAAGGAGCCCCACTATGCAAAAATTAAATGTTGGCAGCCACTGATGAAACTTGCGGCAATCAATAGATAAAAATATTACAGAACGAAAGGATTGATTGAAAAAATGTCGAAACATGTATACTTTCGGAGATATAGAGCTTTGAAAATGAAAAATATAAATAATTACAAAAATACTATTTTACCTTCCTTACAGCGTAAGATAACTCTATAGTGCTTGTTTTGAGCATGGAAAAGCATTTTTTTACTTTTATTATCATGTTTAGGTAGGTACAGTCAACAGCACGCTAAGCATGACACTTTGAACTTTGAAACGGCCCTGTTTTATTATAGGGCGCATTGTGTATCAGAGCTCAGCTTAAACCGGTAGTGTAAATGTAAAGCTTGACTTGCTCTTGACAGTACGGTCGGCCAAGGAGTGGCGAGCGGCGGACACTCCGTACGAAAAGGACAGCTATATACAAAGCTATAAATCTAATCGTGTCGCGCAATAGACATTTTATTAACTGCGCTTTCTAGGAACCATGTCATTTGTGTGCCTTTTTAAATTCACACTTAAAGGCAATTAAAAATCATGGTGTATTTACTTATCTCCCATCCGTTTCGTCGATGGTAAGCATAAGCTTGCACGTGGGGATTACCTTCCATATATTGAGCAGAGAGTTCATAGCTCCGCAACGGGGGCCTTGGACGGTGTCCGCCTCTGCGAGGAGCGAGACTTTTCGCACAAAACAAACAACTCTGTCTTGGCTCAATGTTCATCGACATTATTATATTATGTCTTTAAACCAAAAGCAACGTAACAGAAAATCAACAAAATAACAGAAAATCAACAAATAACAAACGTCTCACAGATAGAGAAAGTTGACTATAAATCGCTTGCACACAGTAGAAGGCACAGTGGCAATCTGACTAAACAAACCAAAATAAGTTGAGAAATAAGGTAATAAAATGTCTATTGTGAGACAAGATAAGACTTATAGCTTTGTATATAGTTATCCTTTTCGTACTGAGTGGCCGCCGCTCGACGCTCCTTAGCCTACTGTACTGTCACAATATTATAAAAATGGTACACAAAGGACATAAAGCGCAGGTAATAAAATGTCAATTGTGCGACAAGATTAGACTTATAGCTTTGTGTATAGCTATCGTTTTCGTACGGAGTGGCCGCCGCTCGACGTTCTTTAGCCGACCGTACTGTCAAGAGCAAGTCAAGCTTTACACTACCAGTTTAAGCTGAGCTCTGATATACAATGTGTGCAATAGAATACAGGACCGTTTCAAAGTGTCAGCTTAGCGTGCTCTAGACTGTACCTACCTAAACATGATAATGAAAATAAATAAAAAATGCGTTTCCATGCTCAAACAAGTACTATAGAGTTCTCTAACGCTGTAAGGAAGGTAAAACAGTACTTTTGTTTTTTGTTTTCATTTTCAAAGCTATATCTCCAAAAGTATACATGTTTCGACATTTTTTCAATCAATACAATGTAAGTTTCATCAGTGGCCGCCAACATTTGATTTCTCCATAGTGGGACTCCTTCGGGTGACCACCTTGAAGTTTAGGTATACCAGTTGGGTTGGGTACTCTTTCGCTAGCTAATTTAAAGTCGCCCAGTATCGAAAATAATTTATTTGGAATGTTTGTATGTACAGAGGCCAGCGCGTCAGGTTACTCCATTTTCAGCACAGAGTGTACGCGTGTGGTAGCCTGAGTTGCGGCCGTCCGTACATATATTCGATGTACACTTAAGAGCACGTCAAGCTTGACACTTTGGACTTTGGACCGGCCCCGCATTGTATGACGCGCAGTAAAATCAGAGCTCAGCTTAAACTGGTAGTGTAAAGCATGACCTGCTCTTGACTGTACATATATCCACCACAAAAAGTGTTATCCAAAATGCCAAAAATTAAGAAATACTATTTTCAGGAGGATTTGAAAAGGCGGATTTAATAGCTCGTCACCTTATCGACCACTACATACCATTTCTTCCACTAGAACAGCAACATGTGGAGCGGTGCGCCCTGGCAGAGTTCCGGATCAACGGGGTTTATGACCCTAGCCCAGAAATGATGGCGTAAGATACCTTTTTATATTTATACAGTTCATACTAGGTGCCTTATATCATAAACAATGAATAATGTTTGATAGGCCATTTTGCAGTTAGTTGATTAGTCTAACTAAAAAATTAAAAAACCGGACTGCGTACTAAAAACTGAAAAGAAAAAAACAAGTAAGTTCAGTAGTCGAGACTTTTGTTATTGAATATTATTGAATAACATAAATATTTTAACAGTCGGGACCCCTTATTAGGATTGATGGGTCCCGACTGTTCAATAATATTCAATAACAAAAGTCTTGACTACTGAAATTGTTTTTTTCTTTTCAGTTTTTATTACGCAGTCGGTTTTTTTATTTTTTAAATTAATTTATTTTAGTTAGGGTCAGATATTTATATTAATTCTTCTTCTTATCGTGTAGGTATAGTCAAGTGTATTTATATTTATTTATTTTCTCATTAGTTGTATACAAGATGTTTCAAAAAAACCCAAAAAGAAAAAAAAAAATTAATTAAAATTAAGCTTATTGCACAGCTCTATTACAAATTGACAAGTATGTCATATATTAATTTTAAGAAACTTTCATTTTGTAAATGTCAAACCGTGCACTAATTACTAGTTTAAGCTGAGCTCTGATATACTATTCTAGATCTAGAGTTGCGACTATTTCACTTTTAAAATTAAATTTTTGTATTTCTTTTTTTTGGGTGTTTTTGAAACACCTTGTATAATATATCTCACTTGCATAAAAATTGAACAATTTCCGCATTAAAAGCCTATATTTAAGTGAAAATCGTTACTAACCAACTTTAAATCTTTATAGATCCTAAACGGTAATTCTAATTAAAAAACGATATGAGAAACCTATAAATGATTTTTAAATACCTATTCAACGATACCCCATTTGACATAGTTTGTCGATTTTAATTTTTTTCTTTTTCACATTATCGCGTCCAAAATTCGCCATTTTGATTTTTCCAAATTTTTATACTTTCTATGACATTCGCGCCGTCATGACGAATCCAACGACGTATCATTCAAAATCGGTCCACGCGTTTGGTCTAAATAATGCCACAAAGGTAGGTACAAACATACATACATAGGCTGATAAACACATTACCCTCCTTTGCGTCGCGCAGCCGGGTAAAAATGATTCCCATTACACCTTTTTAACCCTTGACAAAAGAGAGAGAGGGTGATTATAAGTTTGACATGTGTATTTGTGTGTCTGTCTGTGGCATCGTAGCGGTTTCATATTTCCTTTTTTTGTAATTATATGATGGGTTAACTCTTAACCTTCATCATGACCATAAAGGTCAAAGATGAGGTCGACGATGGAGCGAGTTAACCCAGAAAATGCCTATAAAGGCACTGGTACTCCCACGCACCGACGGAGCACAGCAAACTGTTTGGCGTCGGACTTCGGTAGGAGGGTGGTCGCGATCCAGACGGCCCTTTTCAGAGCCTACCACACCGCATGAGACCATAGGACGACACCTCAGATTCACAAAAAAAATGAAGTGTCGTCGCCTGGGATGGATTACTAGGAGGCAGGTCTCATTTGTGTTTCCTTAGTCGCCTCTTACGACACCCACGGAAAGAAATGGGATGGTGTTATTCTCAACCGATCACCACACGGTTACTCGCAGAAAATTGAAAGCAATAAATTTTTTTCTAATAAATTACTTACGCATAAAAAAAATTCACATCACGATTATGACGAAATATCTTTATGCGATAAAAGCTTATAATATGTAACAAGAACAAGTTATGCGAAAAAAATGAGGGCTTTCAATTTTATGAGTAAATATGGAAACCACCGTAGCTCCTAAACCAGAGGTTCCCAAACTATTTTTTCTCATAGACCACTTTCAAAATTTTGTTGGTTTTGGTGGACCCCCTGCAGCTACATTTCTACTATATTCCCAAAACTCGACAAAAAATGTGAAGATTAGATCTAATTAAGAGAATTTGCGTTGCGGCTGAATTTCAACCACGAATTAACAGTTTTCTAAAAAAAGCAAGAATTGATTGTTTTATTAATTAATTGATGATTGTGCTGTGATGTCAAAAAAGTAAAGGTGGCCAATCAAAAAAGTTATTCCATCCAACGTTACATTTTTGACATCTTACTCACAGCACAAGGAGCATTTTAGTTTTTCACTATAGAAAACAAATAAATTTTTGTGGATCCCCGCTTATACGAATTGTGAACCCCCATTTTTTGTCACACCAACGTGGACCCCTGGGGGTCCACCTGGACCACTTTGGGAATCAATGTCTTAAACGAATGGACCGAGTTCGATGCGGCTTTTTTGTTTGAAAGCTGACGTAATCGAGAAAGCTCTTAGCTATACATATTTGATCAAAATTGGTTCAGCTGTTTAAGAGGTAGAAACAACGAATGTTGGGGGTTAATTTTTTTTTAAGTAATAAAATAATAGCTTATCTAACTTATAATTTACACACATATGCTACAAGTGCGAAACAATCAGGTTGATCCTTTGACCAAAATAAACTTTTTACAGTTGTAATGTTACTAAGTATTATCAACATTATTTAATGTTACTATGTATAACATGATTTCAATTTTTAATAAAGATGTAGGGTCTGTAGAGTTCTACTTCTTAAAAGATCTGATAACTTTTACTTAACTGTTTTATAAAGTTTCTGATTTTAATTAACTTAGCTATGTGAACGCACATTGTTTAAAAAAGAGATATCTGACTACTTATCAGAGAAGCTTCTCTACTCTCCATTGGTTGCCATAAAAACACTTTGTACTAATTACTTTTCGGTTTATTTACCCATTTTTTTTCTTTTCAGGGATGCATTGTCTGTGATCACTTATGGACCTACAGAAGAGCAACCCATTTTCGCTAATAATGGTTGCAGAAGATTTATCAAACACATTCCATATGTTATACATAAACATAAAGCTAAAATTTTAGAAGAAAAACCTGAATTGTGAAAGTTACCCGGGTCCTACACTACATAATCATGCTAGTCTTCACAATTCAAAACAATATTAAAACAATCTTGATATTTAGTTTCTGTTGAACAGAGTTGTCTTATTTTTCCATTAAGATTATTTTAATATTGTTTTAATAGGTGGTTGTTTTACCCCAGTCCATAAGTTAAGGTTTACTTGTGATACTTTTCTCTAAGAAATTCGATCAGCTTTAAGCTGGATTTCGTACCTGAACTTCATGGGGCCATCAAAGGAAGGGAAGATACGTAATCTGGATTTGTTTAAAAAAATAGCAGGTGTTACAACCATGTACCTATAAACAGTACAAAGTCAGGCTATTTAGTACGGTCCTCAATGATGCCGATTCTAAATATACTTCCTGGCAATTTGGTCGTGCTGGGAATAACACTATAAAAGCTTGCTATGTAATTAAGTATGTACTGTTTTTTTTGTCATTATTAATTACTAAAAATGAATAACAAGGCAGACACCTGTAATAATAAGTGTTATTAATGTAAAAAATGTGGCAGCTGTCTAAAAATTCTTGTTCTTATATTTTCCAGTGAATTGTAAATATGCAATTTTGTATATATGAGGCCATATTGGTAGTTGATTTTATAAGAAACAAATGTTTCTATTGAAATCAATACCAACCTGTTTTAATTTCCCACCTAATTTGTGTTGTTGATACTTACTGAATGATGGACTGTTACTTACGGGATTAAAATTATACATCACTATACAAGCTTAACTTTAATGTAAATAATTGTATTTTTTTTTTTATTGTGTTATAAGTTATGTGATGTAGATATTTCAAATCATTTTTGAATAAACAAAAGATTAACAAAGAATCCAGTGTGTTACTCTTACTACTAAAGTAGTAGTACTAATAATTGTTGTATAGGAGGGAAAAAAAAAATGAATATAAATATTATATCCAGGAATGCTTATTGGTAACTTTTTTAATGATTAGTTTACGTTTAAAGCACATGATGACAATATATTTATACTTGCGTAGTTATATAAAATAAAAGAGTATCTCTTAAAACTAGATAGTGATTAGCACAAACACAGATGAAGAAAGTTGTCAGGGTAGCTCATGTGTTCCGAAAGCCATTGGATTGGTGTGTCTGGAGGCACAGTTATTCCATGTGTCCTTAATTTTACTGGAACAAAAGATAGAAAATATAAAGCTTTCAGGGAGAACATGAACATTTTTTTAACAGACTTAAAAAAAAGGGTAGGTTCTCTATTCAATTGTTTTTTTTTGTGTTTCTATGCGATAACTTTACCAATGTGGTAGATAAATAATTTGTTATTATTATTTAAATTGATGCTTCTTCACCGTATAAATAGCCTGGTGTAAATATTATTTAATTATCCTTAAAAATAAAGAATGAATGTTTATAACTCAAACAGACAGAGGTAAATACAAAATTATGTCACAGCACAGTTAAGTTCGGGAATATAAGTTCCATACAAAATTTCGTTATTAAGAGAGATAAAAAAATCTTTAAAAGGCTGTAAGTTTTTTATTTTTCAAACATTACATTAATTTTAAGAATTAATAAAAAAAATCTTACCATCAGGTTTATCTGGATATAACTCTGAGATCATTTGCTGTAGAACTTTTCTAGAGCCATCACTATTTTTGGGGCTGACTAGACGTTGATTGCATGCTCCATCATCAGAGTAGATCCTCACAGGAATATGTTTGAAGCCATCACTATCCCCATGAGACTCCATTAATCTTCTATTTATGGCCCAGAATTGATCAAATTTGTCTATGGGTGAAAGATAAAATGATAGCAAATTTTTTGTTTTACTAGAAAAATTAAACAGAAACTGAATTTAAAAAAAATTTTTGATGTCATGGCGAACGCTTGGTGAACGATATTAAAGTAAAAATAATTAAATTTTTCAGACTTTGGTGGCGAGGGCACGAAACTTAAACGTCTGATATATCAGACATTGGCACTGAAAAGGTTAAATCGCTTTTGTTGAAGTAAAAAGTTTACAGAAATTTCGAGAATTGAAATAGTATACACAATCATTTTCTGAAATATACAATCCTTAAAGAACTTTTTTGTGCAATTTTATGATAATAATTATTATTTTGCCATATTGCTGCTGGTCTTAATTTCTACATTTCTGTAAAAAGTAGAAAAAAAAGAACCTTCAAATTTTGTGTCCAAAGGATGTTTCTGTAACTTCAATAATTTACCCAGAGTATGAAAGATACCTACAAAATCCAGCTAAAATCTTAAAAGTAATGATTGTTTACCATTTTGAAGTCCTAGCCATAACTGGTTATGATCCTTCTTTTGCATAGTGGACATGACTTGACCTCTGTGTTTTAGTACATCTGCTTCTTTCACAGTAGACATATAGTGGGCTTCAACAACATCCCTGTAGGCAGTAAAGATGCAATGTCAGTTTGCTTTCCATTAAGTGCTTTTAATTGTATACAAAAAAAGAGCTTACTTATTGGGGCAGTGAAGAATTATATCTTCCGGGAATTTTGTAAAATGCACAGTCAGTATCCATGGTAGTTGAGGGTCTTGACCGCAGAATAGATCATAAAGGAATCCAATGGGATAGTGCCACTTAAGTGGCTGACCATTGTAGTCTAACCACATCTCGTTGTCTGCGTTTTCTTGAGATATGAAACGCAGAAAGTGTCTTTTCATCTGAAATTTATAGTTTAAAAATCAATGATTCTTTTCTTAATTAAGTTTTATCTACCGGATTACGATAGTAAGAGAGACATCTTAGGGGATAGTTACCTTATCTGTGACAAGAGGGAAGTAGCTTAATCTTGGTACCATGACGTAGAATGGATCTGGTTGTTGAATTTCCATTATTTCTTCTTGATCGAGTTGAAAACACACAGGGAGTTTACCGTCCCATATCTCCCGCAAAACTTCTCGGTCATTAGCCATTACAGCTGTTCAGAATACAAACAGGACACTGCGATAAAACGACAGAATGGTATTTGTGCGTATTTCTGTAGGTACAATTCTGAATATAATAAAAATTTCACACAAGACCTATAACCCTGTTTTTTATTCTCAGAGACTAAATTGACAATACCTGGGTTGAGTAGGTTGCCAGTTTTTTGCAAATCTTAAATAGTGATGTGCCACTAACGGTAACCGATGTTATCAAAATTAAGTGCCGGTTTTATATTACTTAAAGAGAAGGGAGGAAATACTTACTTTAAACGTAACGTAATGTCCCTAATCGATACTACTTATAGTATTTATTATGCTCATGCACCGCTATATCGATAAAACTAATGCCGGCCGGGCATTTCGCCAGTTTTTTTATCCCTTAGAAGTATAGGAAAACATAATAAAACGCAGTACATTTTAATTTAATTTATTCATATCTAAAAAAGTAGAATAGAATAGAAAAATCTTTATTTTATAGGACATTCAGGATGTCACTTAAAACAAGTCAAGATTACAATGAAGTACATACAAACATACATAAAACGATTTAAATACATACATACGCATTCGTTCTTTTGACCCTACTGACTCTACGCCTATTCGCAAAGGTGCAGTCTTCCTCAGAGAAGAACAGGCAAGAAACTCTGAGGTTGCTCTTTTAAATTGCATTACAAATTTTCTTATTTACTCATTTTAACTAAATCTGAAATAACTCTAGAGCTGAGCAGTTCATTCCCATGGCTGCCTGTCTGGGGGGCTACCATCTAAGCGAAGCTGACGCTGGGTGAACGAATGGAATGTTGACGATTGCTTCTTTATAAGGAAACCTTGATTAATGATATGAACCAAACACAGCAATGTACATCATTCCATTCGTTCAATCAGCATCAACTTCGCTTAGGTGGTAGCCCCCCTGATAGATAATCAGGGGGGCTACCATCTAAGCGAAGCTGACGCTGGGTGAACGAATGGAATGTTGTCGATTGCTTCTTTATAAGGAGACCTTGATTAATGATATGAACCAAACACAGCTATGTACATCATTCCATTCGTTCAATCAGCATCAACTTCACTTAGGTGGTAGCCCCCCTGAAATTTTGTAATAGCCCTTTTTGCAAAGTTTTTGTTTAATCACTGTCTTAAATTTATACAAAGGTAGAATACACATGGGAATCTTAGTATTATAGAACTGTATACATTGACCCATTTTACTGTTGGGAACAACACTGATGGCAACTGTCTTTTTTTGTTTATAAGAATCAAAAGAGGTTTTATTATAAATTCATTTTGATAATAATTTTTAAAATGTTAATATCATAGAAAACTAAGAAGCTAATCATCTAATATAGACAAAATTATTATTATTACGTTTTTTTAAAAGTTTCGATTCAAAAACCGACAATTTAGGTACAACACATAAAATAACTCTAATTATTAAAAAAACAAAATACCCGACTGCATATAATCCCGTGGGACTTTTAGGATAAAATGTATCCTATGACACTCCCGTAATCAAGACAAATCTAACGATACCTCATACATCAAAATCCATCAAGCCGTTTAGGCTACAGGAGGTCACAAAGGAAAAGACATACATACATACTTACATACACTCGAAAAACATTACCCTCCTTCTTTGGCAGTCGGGTAAAAAACTGGTAACATTATTTGTAAATTTGACATTTGCATATGTCAATTTAGTCTCTGAGACATAGACATAGAAATAAGTTAAATCTCTGAGAATAAATAACAGGGATAGCCTAGTACACTGCAAATGCAAAATAAAAAATTCTGCAGGGCTGGAATCAGGCCGTCAGAAAATTATACTACTTGCAGATCAAAATTATACTACTTGACAAAATATAATACTATATTATTTTCGATTTTCAACGACTTTATAGTAAATTTTGTTTTATTGCATAAAAAACAATAAAAATAAACTTTGTTTCAATTTCTAGCCTTTTTTATCGAGTTAAAAAAAGATAGAAACGGCGATATAAAAAACAAACCGTTTGTTTTACTTTATTTTAGCATATTATTCAAAAAAATTGTAAGAGCATACCTACACAAGAAAGTGCATAAAAGTAATCGTCATCTCATCTCACTCACACTCATAGATAAAATACATAACAACTCCTATTCTGTCAAAAAGAGTGGAAATAGTAAGAAATTACATTTAAAACTACCCTTCCACATGTCGATAAAAATTCTGGTATTTTCGCGTAGTATGCAATACTACATACTACACTTTTAATTTAATTTATTTTTTCTATGTCTATGATTATGGGTCTTTGGCGGGAACTCGGCGTGAGCGGTTGCTTTGTCAATTGAATTTTCGTTTTCGGCGTGAAAAAGTTGTTTAATGTGTAATAGTGATAGTGTACTAAGCAGTAAATTGACTAAAATTCGTGTAGTGATGAAAAATTCAAGTGATAACAGTGTTTCTGCTCCGTTTGGTACCGACAAAGATCCTCGCGGTTGTGCTTCTCGCCGCCAGTTTTCGTAAAACAGACGCTATCCGGTTTTACGCAGAACATGAGGAGCTTAGGGCTTAGGTTAAGTTGAAGAAAGAAGATTTTTCACTGAAGACATGGCTGTATGGACATAGTTTCCTTTGCCTTTCCCGAAAGGGATAAATTTACCAAAAAAAAATGTCTATGATTTCAATTTTGATGTATTTTTTTTTTGTTTAATTTTAGTATCAATCAATCAATCACCAACCAGAAGCTGGGAGGCTACCACCGTTCTTGCGTGAATTTGACGCGTTGATTTTGATGCTGACGGAAGGAAGCTGATTCAATTGGTACCATGGGGACGCATTGTTTGCGAACTAGTGAGAAAAATATAAGAATGAATGACGTCGGGGATCTTAAATATGGATATAAGAAATCTATAAGAAGTCAGAAAAATATAATTTGGGTTCCCAAAGCTCTCAAAGATCTTGAAGCATACGAAGCATAAGACAAAATTTGATTAAATCTCACTTTGGCCTGCCATGACACGTCACGTGACAGGCCGTCTAAGTCGAAGCTTGAAAGAATGAACGATCTCATGCGTACTCTTTTTTTCTTATGAAACAATTGGTACCATGTAAGGATTTTCCGACTCTATGGAAATTGATTATCACGCTTTTGAAGTAGGCGACCCCTCCGGCGTCAACATCGCAAGTTTTCCTTTGAAAAACATTATTTAGCGGCTTAATAAAATACATAATTTGTAAATTTGTTGTTAGAAAGTCATTTTGTATATAAACTAAGAAAGAAAACCTTCGAAAACAAAAATTTTTTTTTTTCGTAATTTTGAGTTTTGTTTTTGTATGTATTTTAAATTTTCCCGCGTGATGTTTCCCATCCTTCCATCTCATTTCACATCTCGCTCTTGTATCAAAGAGTATGTAGTCTTGTACATACTCTTTGGTCTTGTAAACTCCTTGGCTCTTGTCATTGTAACTTGCTGTGGAGATAAACATTTGAAGTTTTTACAGTAATCACAATAATCTTTTTGGCGAAAACAAAAATCTGTTGGTGATTAAGTACTTTTGAGGGCAACCACTACTAGATAAAAACTTAATATTACCCATTAGACAGACTGAAACTATACAAAAGCAATTTGATTGCAGAAGAAGTCTTTATGTTGTGGAGAAACATAATCTTCCTTATCAATTTAGTGGCTACTGGCACAGTAAAGACCCACTGCAAACTTGAGTTTTCTTCCCAACAGACAGTTAAGATGTCTGGAAAAAGTCACAAAATTGATTCAATGTGCCTGAATTTTTATTTTTGTTTGTACATGTGAGTGAAGATAGAAAATGATGGGATAAACACCTGAAGGAACTTCTAGATACCATGAGGAAACTCAACTCTTCGACTTCATCAGTATACACAAGACGTAATGCTAATGCACCTTCCAACAAGTGATATTCACCTATAAGACACTGCGGACATTCCGGAGAAAGTTCTGTATTTATTTTCAACAGTTTTTTTCTTGGATGAATTATGACAGTTGGATTTTTAGTTTACTAGGTGCTTTATTGGGAGAATTTATTGGAATAAAATAAAATTATGTGGAACAAGTTTTTTTATTCATATATTATACATGTTAATCTTATTATATCAGGTATCACTCATTTTCCAAACAAAGTCCTTGTAACAGGCTCTATACATCTTATTCTCAACCATCTTCATCATTCTCAGTTTTGTTCTTATTCGAATACCCATCATTCCAAAAATTATACATTCAGTTTTTGATTGGTGCTAGAGCCTTTTACTATGTATCTTTACTGTCAACTAGTTAAAATCATGTAACTCTATTAGGAAGTTCCCAGTACACAATAAATCAAAGTTATTATGTTGGTTTGATTGGTAGTCTTCCAACAATATTAATTATCATATCATTGACGGTGTTCTCAGTGTACATACATGGCAGTAGTTGTGTTCGTGAAGAATTATCTTAATGAAAGGCAGCCACAGCCCTGAGAAAGTTCGATTTTTTTTTCTCAGCAGCTTTACCACGATAACGACAAACTCGCGCTCGGCTCACGCTGAAACTTCACTTTGATTGCGCGAGGGTCCCGCGCTAAGAATTGCTCGCCCTAAGGCGTTGTCAATGTTGACATAGGACCGCGGTGTTGTTGCGGCGCTGTCACTAACGTACAGTCAAGAGCAGGTCACGCTTTACACTACCAATTTAAGCTGAGCTCTGATTTATACTGCGCGCCATACAATGCAGGGCCGGTCCAAAGTGTCAAGCTTGCCAGTCATCTTTTAAAAGCTTACTTTGCACATGCTTTACAAAACCTAAGATGACTCACTTCACCTGGAAATAAATTAAGTTAATGAAAGCAGATTAATTAATTCTTTTCATCTTATTTAATATAACTGGGAAAACTTCATCTCCTTCAGAATGAAATAACATATTGTAAAAAAAGAAGTCTAAATGTGTTTTTTATAAGATGTACTTCAGAGACTGTGCTCAGAGGCTGCATTGGCTCATTCCGCCTGCCCCTTTTTTCCATCGGACATCCAGATGCACTGCGGGTATCACCCTAATCTTGTCAAGGTCCCTCGGATACGTACTGAGCGCTATTCTTCATCTTTTATATTGCGCACTGCCAAGGAGTGGAATTCCCTGCCGGTGTCTGTATTTCCGAGTTCATACAACCCAAATATCTTTAAAGTACGAGTGAATAGGCTTCTTCTGGGTGAGTTCGCTACATCCTCGACCACATCTTTTCCCTAAGCTAGATTGTGGTCAAGAGCGAACCCATCTAAATATATAAAACAAAGTCGTGTTAGTTACACCACTTATAACTCAAGATCGGCTGGACCGGTTTCCATGGTTTTTGATTTGTTGTATTTCTCTCCATCCCGAATAGCAGAATAACTATTAAAGACATTGGAAAATTGACGGGAAAATTCCCACGGGAACGAAGTCCCGGGTGAAAAGCTAGTTTTTTATAAAAAAAAAAAAATGACTTCAGACATTACAACACAAAGAATGTAAACAGAAAATACTAGTGTTGATATTATCTTTGGGTAACACAAACAGAAGATGAGCAAAATAGAAAAACTAAATAAAAAGATGGAGACAAAAAATAAATAAAATAGTAAGACAGATCAGTTAAAAATAGGAAGTAATGAAAAAACAAAAAGAACAACCTTTAAGTTTCCCGTCTGTTCTTTTCGGGGGAAGACTGCACCTTTGCAAACAGACAGACTCAAACAAATGTTATTGACATAAGTAGGTACTTAATTAGAAAAATTTCATTCAATTTTTGATTTTTTGTGATTTTGCTAATGTCAGAGTATTTCAAGTAGTATAAAAATAGGGAAAGGCAAAAAGTTACCAACATCAAGTAAAGAAACTCTAATGGTTGTAATAAACCAGAGCATCGTCTGTTGATCAGCAGGGAGCACCGCTAGCAGGTCAGGATGATGATGACTTTGGAGCACTAAGATGTTATGTTATGACAGTCGAAACATTTAATGTTCTATGAAGTTAAGATATTTTGAATTGAGTTGACACATTTAGGTTAACATTAGGTTCCTTTTAAAGTTTTCTTCAAAACTTTTAAAAGGAAATATTTGCAAAGTCCTAGCAATTCGTACTTGTGTGTTTGTGCAGTGTTGTGTGTAGAAAAACGGCTTCACTCAGCTCTAAGTTGTTTCTCGTAAGACCGGCAGAGTGAAGCCTGAACGTAAGTGAATAGGTATAGTGTGATGATGAAATAATGTGTCATAGAACAGACATAGGTACGTTCATAAATAATGATAAGTATATGTAAAAGTTGGTATGATAATATTTGCTTATTATGATTATTAAGTATGTTAGATTTGATAACACTTTGGCTTGGCTCCATTATATTGACTTGAAATTGTAAGAAAGAAGAACAAACAAACAATCTCAGTAAAACAATATTAAGATTTTTGTGTTAGGCCTACAAAACTAATAGATAAGTTCACCAACACTTTGGAATAACTACCTACCTGCGTTTTACCACTGAAGGTATTTTCAACACATCTCTAAGTACAGAAAAAACCATGACAACTTCCGAGAACTTCTGCAGAAGATTGATAGGCAGATTACCAATGATATTACAATAGATAACTCATATCTTACCAATGGCTGCGTAAAAAATGCGGCGATAATATTTTCCATGCCTCAGAAAGTCTGCTTTAGAAAAGATTCTAGATGAAATTCCATCCACGGCGATAGGAAAACACCACAAAACTTACTTGGTCTTGAAACCTTTAGTAGTTAGTTTAACAGTATACGTTTTACGTGGAATTCGTCTTCCGACTCAACACCACTACACGTACTACACGAAAAACTCAAAAATATTGTTAAATTATGCTACAATTACAAAATAAACTTCTCAATTTTCTTCAAAACATCTTGATTTTAACATTTTCAATAGTGACACAGTGACAGTGACAATTCGTTTTAATATTAGAACCCATCAATTTATTTTTTGTTTTCAAGGTAAAAAAATAATTATTACATTAAAAATTAACATTTAGTTTTAATTTAATCAAAATAAAGATCAATAAGTAATGAAAAACAACGAATACATTTAAATACTGCAGCAAAACAAAACGCACTGCAAGTATCATGAGAAAGTCGTTCTTTCATTTGTTTTCACACTAGTACGCCAAAATTCAATAAAAAAATTGATTTTGATTTTGACGGCTACTAAACCATGGTAACTTTTGAATCAACTTCAATATTTTGCGTGAACATCAAATTCAAATTACTTAGCTGTGCGTTCTGTTATGCTGCAGTATTATTTTACTTTGTTCTTATAATTTACCTTTCAATGTATGTTTAAATTTTAATTACCCTTAACATTGATTTATGGACATTTTTATTGTTTACTTTGAAAACAACTAAAAAAATAAAAATGGGTCATCGGTCGTGCAGTCACATTAAAACGCATAAACTGCATAGGATGACAAGGCTGTATGATTCTTAACCTTTGCCTGCCGCAATGCGAATAATAAAACAATAAACTAAATAGTCTGTGACTGTCATCGTAAGGCGAATCAAAAACGACAACAACAAAAATATTTACCGTTTGTTTAATTTTCTTCCGCGTTCACTTGTAGTTTCCAACCTCGATATTGGCAAAATTTTCTTACATAAAAAGACAGACCCATATATGCACAAGAATAGAATTGTTTGCACCGTGATCTCTTTTAGTTTCCAACATTGGCATTGGCAAAATTGTCTTACATAAAAAGACAGACCCATATATGCACAAGAATAGAATAGAATTGTTTGCACCGTGATCTCTTGTAGATTCCAATCTTGGCATTGGCAAAATTGTCATAACTTTTGAAGACAGAGCCACCCGTAACATGACCCAGTGACCGCCATAATAATATTCCTAAAAAAGGATTGACTGATTGGGATAAATAAAGAATACCGCTTGCCATAACCTACCTTTGATGACCTACCAAGAAGTGTGTGTGTGTAGGATTACCAAGGAACATAATACTCCCTGGCGGGAGTATTGAGCTTAAAAACATTAACCGTAAGTACCCAAATAAAATTAAATGTTTTGCTACGTGATTCTGGTCGAATTGCAATAACATTACATTACATTACCCACATAAACAAACTTGTACTTGAATGTTTAAAATGTATAATTGAAGCTGAAACCAAGGTTGGCATGTCAGGAAACTTGCAAACATTGGATACGATTTGCACAGCTATTGTAGAGTTAATGACGGGGTTTTTAGTTACTAAAACCCCGTCATTAACTCTACAATAGCTTTAACTTTCCATTTAGTTACTTTTGAATACACAATATACCTAATATTTTAAGCCAGGAATAATTAATAAGTTTATAAGAATCAATTAATCCACTTTCATTAACCAAATCCATTTTCATGTCATAGCAAACAGACGACTAGATAGCGAGAGTAGCAGGCCAGCAATGGATGGAGGCTGCTAAAGATAGAGATGAGTGGAATAACTTGGAGGAGGCTTTTACCCAAAAGGGTCCACAGATGATGAAGAATCTAAATAAAAGAACACAAAGTAATTTAATTAACTTAATTTCATTTATTAACTTTGCATTTTTAATAATATTAATTGATTTGATTTAATTTAATTGCAATGTAATGATATGTTAGATAATGCATGTGGAATGAATAAAGCTTTATTATTATTATTTTCATTTTAGGTGGAGTATGGAGTATTGCTCACAAACAACGGTGATACTTTGAAAGCTCTACCCGTTTCACAAGCTCAGGCCAGCAGACCCACGGAAATTAAACAATGAATTTAGGTATTCTATGTATGCCAATATATAATGCCTTCCTAGTACCTATTGATGCCAAAAGAACAATATCTAGTGCCATCATAGTTTAAGAAATAAAGGTCGTTGTTTGTGGGACTGCTGGATGGATAACAGCTCAGCAGACCCACCTCTCGTACACGGAAATGGCTAAAGTTAGAGACATGGTACTAGTTCTAAGCTTAAATGCTTTCATTGGTGCCATCGAGAAAAAAGTTTCAAACCTAGTGCTTCAAGCGTTTCGGAGCTATAAAACGATCTTGGTGTGCCTGCTATGATGTTTGGTCTGCTGCGTTGAACCCTCCGCCCAGCAGGCACACCAAGATTGTTTTATAGCTCCAAAGCGCTTGAAGCAACCCACAAACAATGACCTATATTTCTTAAACTATGAAGGCACTATACAGGGTGTTAAGTAATTCGATCTTATCCGAAAAAAATTTTTGACTTCCCATACAAAATGATTTATCAGCTGATGCAATTTGTATGGGAAGTAAAAATTTTTTTTTTGTATTTCGGCATTTGTTCTTAGGGAAAGTTGTTCAGTTTCATGGGCTTATTTACCACCCAAGAGGATAAGATCGAATTACTTAACACCCTGTATATGGTTCTTTTGGCATCAATAGGCACTAGGAAGGTGTTATATATTGGCATACATAGAATACCTAAATTCGTTGTTTAAGTTCCGTGGGTCTGCTGGCCTGAGCCACACGTTTTACAAGGCTGTGAAACATGACTGGCATGTAGGTACGGTGAGAACTGAATCACTGAAGATTTCATTTTACTGTTACTGATCCCAACACATAGTCGTAGGGCTGGCCTTTCAGCGGCTCTTCCACCTCAGATAACATATGAATATATCAGATACCTACATTAATAAACACTCGTAACACACACACACACACATTCACACACACTTACACTCTCTTTCAACTTTTACTAACATTATGAATTTATGATATATATTTTTATTTTGTGTTAATTTGTGATAAGTACCTATAGATTTAAAATTAAGAATAGAATGGTCTCACGAAGAGCGGTGGCTCCAAACACAGGCGAAAAGCCTAAATGGAGACACTAGCGACTCGCTTACTTTTAAATTGTTTAAAGTGAAATAAAGATATTTATTTATTTATTTTATTTATTTACTGAAATTATAATATTGTTAATTTTGTGCATAATTCTTTATTTCAGTGAAATTTGGGTTACGAATTGAGACTTGTTTTGGAAAATGAATTAAAGTGCATATATGAATTAAAAAACTTATTTAAAAAAAAATTGTTTTATTCCAAATATTTCAAATTTTTATTCTTAAGTACTAGGGTAAGTCTAGTTATTTTTGAATATGAATTGTTATATACTAAAGTACAGAGGGCCGCACATGAGGTTACCACATGTATGCACTCTGCAATATGAATGGCTTCAGTACACCTAGTATGTGTTTGTTTACTTCAACATATTAAAAGATTAACTAAGTACATTCAGTAATTTTCAAGATATTGTTGAAATAAATATATTGGGTTTTGAAAGCAGCGATTCAAAATTAACTGACTAAGTAGTTCTTAAATATTTATTTATGCTGTCTTATTAGATTCCCTATCCAGAGAACACAGCCTATCTCCAAGATAACAACTGAACCTGACATTTTCCTAAGAAAAACTAGAAATTGGTTTTGAAAACAAAAACACATTGTTTCAATTATGCACTGAACTTTTTCCAGTATATCACTGTTTCGGTGCGTCTAACATATCACCGTTATGGAACAAATCTAGAGCTAATTATAATTGCATTCATTTTTGCCCAGTGACGGGGCACCGCTAGGTATAGACACACACCATTTCTTATATAATAATATGTAAAATGAAAAGACATTAAAAGGAACGTAAGCATATATTTTGTAACTTGATAAAAATTGAGGAGTTGAGTTTGCTTGTGGTATCTAAGTTCTGTTTTACCGTCTTATATTTCTTCACTCACTCACATGTGAAATTTCAGGCTCATTGAATCAGTTTGATGGCTTTGTCCTGACATCTTAGGAAAACTCAAGTTTGCGGGGTCAGTGGGTCATGTTAGGGGTGGTCCAGTGCAGTGCCGGTATCCACCAAATTAATTAAGAAAACTATCTTCCTTCTAAGTAGTCTGTGACAGACAGTATTCTGCAGTAGAATCACTTCACTTTGCTTTTGGACAGTTTCAATCTGTCTAATGGGTAATATTTAGCTTGCAATGGATGTTCATCATGCAATCCTGTTATCCCTTATCAGGGACATAGGGCTCTCAGAAAGGATTTCCACTCTTCTCTGTTTTGGGCGGCAGCTTCGATGTCTTTCCAACTGAGACCAGTTGATGCAGCCTCTTTATCAACTGACCGTCTCCAGGTGGTACGGGGACGGCCCGGCTTTCTTGTACCACAAGCTTGCCATATAAGGCTTTGTTTAGACAGATGGTTATTTGGTCTCCTCAAGACGTGCCCAATCCAGCGCCATTTTCTTATAAGAATCTCCTTGCTCATTGGTTTTTGGTCAGTTAGCTCCCACAGTCTTGCATTAGGGATGGTTCGTGGCCAACAGATTCCCAGGATGCGACGTAAACATTCACGAACACCTGAAGTTTGCTGGTGACGTCATTCTTGACGAGCCATGTCTCGCATCCGTACAGGAGGACTGACTTGACGTTCGAGTTGAATATTCTTATTTTTGTTTGTGTGATTATTGATGACGTCCAAACGGGTTTAAGCTGTGCGTATGCGGCTCTTGCCTTGTTGATACGCGCTTCTACATCAGCTTCTGTACCTCCCATAGGGTCTACAATGCTCCCTAGGTAGGTAAAGCGCTTCACAATTTCGACTGCTTTGCCGTTTATATAGATAGGCGTTGCATCAGTGGTATTAAGGCGCATGTCTTTCGTTTTATTACCGTTTATGCGCAGACCCTCTTCAGCAGCAGCATTGGCAAGATCATCGGCCTTGGACTGGAGGTGTTCTCGTGAAGTAGCGAGTAGGCAGAGATCATCCGCAAAGTCTATATCTTCCAGGTATATGGATGTTCATACTGCTGAAAAACATTATGACAGGTATTCGATGAGAAGTCGAGGAATCAGTATGCGAGCAGCATCCAAGACCACTTCATACTTCGAGACTAAAAATCACTTTGGACACTTTTATTCCTCTGCTGAGTCTGCTGGACAAGCTTGAGGTAGTAGTGGTTGCCCACATACGCTGGTGTTCACCGAAAGCTCAGGAATATTCGTATACGAATAAGAAATATCAATATTTATGGAACATAAACATGAGATAAGATGGCGAAAAAAAAACATCAGTTCATTCTTTATTTACAAAAAAATGTTTTTATGGGGTACGCATGGGCATCATTCATTCTTTGGAAAATCAACTTCGAAATAAGTCACGTGACCTTACATGGTACCAATAAGATCAACCATAGACAATTTTCTATGATCTCGGCTTAGGTGGTAGCCCCCCTGGTGTTTTCGCGACAAGGCTATTTCTACTGACCTTTTTTTTTTAATTTTAGTATTGGCAAAGGATTACATGAATGTACAGCCACTCTTTTTTTTATATTTAACACTGGCAAAGGAGTAATTAATTATACAGCCACTTGTTAGGGTTCCGTATCCAAAGGGTGTATAAAGGGTGAGTTCGTCCGTTCGTCTGTCACCACTCACCAGGCTATATCTTATGAACTGATATAGCTAGACAGTTAAAATTTTCACAAATGATATATTTCTGTTATCGCTATAACAACAAAAAGCCAAATGCGAGTCGGACTCTGGCTCCCATACAAAACTTTGCATTTTTTCAACCAAAATACTCCCGAAGAATTATTGATTGCCTTTGGTGTTGGGTAAAGTTTCAGGCATTCTGTTCTATTCAAAAAAATGCACTTTATGAATAGGCATAGGCGTATATAGAGGGGGGGCCGGGTGGGCCGTGCCCACCCCAGTATGGTCTAGGGCCCACCCCAGAATATTGGGCAACCAATTCGAAATTCTATAATTGATGCCAAAATATTGATAACTTCACACATGATTTATAGAAAAAATATATACAGCTGAGAAATCTACATACTTACTTATTATTACATATTATAATACAGTATTACTTACATTTAAATACACAGCGTATTAAGCTAGAGAACATTTAATTTTCGCCAGGCCCGCGGCCCTCCCCAGAAAATAACCCTAGATACGCCAATGTGAATAGGCATACCTATTCTTAAACTGGTAGCTAATCCAACACAATGCATGAATATGCCCATTTTCCATGCCTTTTACGGATGCTACACTGTGTCTAGCCGACGACGCGGTATCGGCATGGCAGGGGCAAGAAGACTGCTTTCGACACCCAGAAAGCTTTTCTAGAAGTTTATAGTTTAAGCTTGAAGCGCTCGTAACCCAGCGGCTCTCGCTAATCTCAACCGATCAGTGAGGTTAAGGGACGCACACAGAAGCAGGGAACCTGATGGGTGACCAAAAGAGGCAATTTATCACGAGCGTTTCCGTGCTTCGGAGGGCACGTTAAGCTGTCGGTCCTGGCTGTTGTCGATTGACTACAGTCGTTAAAACCAAGTCAGAGGCCATTGTGCGGTTTGAAAACTCTGACACCAGGGTTAGCCAAGTTCGTCTCATTCTTGAATATACCTACACGATAAGAAGAAGAAGATAGTTTAAGCTTTTGAAAAGCTCCAGCGATATCAGCTCGGAATCAATACCAGTGTTGGAACAATTTGTTCTTTTAATGACAGACAACAGTACGTCAGGTTACCCATTTTCAATACGAATGTCGTCGCTATTACGACCGAGATAAGGGCGACGTCAAGGACAACATGTATAGCCAGATGTGCTGCCGTGTCTACGACAGAATGAGTGAAATAGAAGATAGCCTTCCACGTTGAACTGGGAGTGCAAGTTAAACTTAAAAAGTACCAGCTGCCAACTCTTCCCGGGCATACTACAAAAGTCAGTAAGTAGGACGCGAAGGTTTTGTTGTATTATAGGTTTATAGGCGAAAGTCTGAAAACCTCTCACCTTTATACATCATTGGTTCATCTAATAACCCTCAAAATTGTATGTCGAACGTGGCATCAAGTGGTTCTAAGACCCCTAATGCACTGCTTACCCCTTATGTATGAAGGGTAGAAGATACTCTCCGATGCTTTTAGTTCTCAAACCAAATCATTTTCTTTCAGCAATCAGTAAGTACTATTCAGTACCTAGTGATCTAGCTAGACAACCTCTAAAATGGAAAAAAAAACTTTTGACTAAACTACTGAACCGATTTTGATGATTAGGGTGTCATTAGAAAGCAGATGATGTGAAGATTTGTTTTTTATGTCACTTCCTTATACCCTCCCAATTGGATTCCTAAAAAGACATTAGAACGGAATAAACATCATCGATGTTGTCATTTGACCTCTAAAATACGATAAGGGTCGGATCCAGCTGGCTTCCACATCTTAAAATACTCATTTTTGTATCCTCATGTGTCCTCTAAGAATATCTATATTTTTCAAATTGCCGCCCCGCTTAATCAGCAGTAGGTATCAGTAGAACCAGCAGTAGGTATTAGTAGAAATAGCCAAAACAAACAAGATTGCGGCCAATTTTAAAGATTTCTACAATCATTCATGACAAAGACCGAGACGTTGTTATAGTAATTTAATTAGTTTTTGTTTCGTTTTACTCGTCACTAATAACAACCGAAAAAACACATCTGTCAACTCTGTTATTTGGCGCTATGTAAAACTATAGAGTGAGACAAAAAATCATTTTTTGTATGGACTTATCTTTGGTCTCTTTCTTTTTTAATGACTGAACGCTTTTCGTGTGAAAAAAACGGACCGTGGGAGGTCAGTGAAAATAGTATCCGCCGTGTTTTCGTAGAATGTTGATTCCTAGTTTTTCATTAAATTTGTATTTTAGAGACTGTGAACAGACAATCTAAATCCAAACACCATTATAATTCAATTGTTCTTAAATTCTGCTTAAATTCCGTAACACCAGAAAAGGTTAAAATGGGCAAGAAAAGAAAACTTGGAAGTAAAGACAATGATTTTGAGTACGATCCTATTCCAAAGCATCTTGTGACTTCTCATATAAAAAAACAAGAAAAACGCCTTATTGTGATATTAGAAAAAGCACAGCTGGAGACAGTAAAGGTAAGTAGTTTACATTATGAGTCTAATACATAATCAATTTTAGGTTATGTCCATGTTTTTTAGATGTATCTGTTATGATTTCAGAATGGAAATAGCTTTGAGCTATTGAACTGTGACGATCATGCAAACATTCTGCGCAAAAGCGACAGAGACCCGGGCAGCTGTCGTCCGGACATTACTCATCAATCACTACTCATGTTGATGGACTCTCCATTGAACAGAGCTGGTCTATTGCAAGTCTACATACACACTGAGAAAAATGTTCTTATAGAAATTAACCCACAGACAAGAATACCAAGAACTTTTAAGAGATTTGCTGGGTTGATGGGTGAGTTTGAGAAATGTAACATGTATCTAGCGTAGAAGTTAGAAAAAAACGTCTTGGGTATCACTATGATGGCAGTTGCCCATGGTGCAAAAGACTCACAGAATATCAGCCTAAATGTTACATAATAATGTACTATTTTGCACGCCAACATATACAATAATAATAATTATATGACATAAATTAAATACCTACATACATAACTACTGTAATATGTTACATATTTCAGAAGTAAGATTTTTTACAGTTTTACAATACTTAAGTTGATCTATATTTAATAGGGTGTCCCAAAAAATAGTTTCAAGCGGAAGTCCTGAGGTAGAACACCCCTTGGAGCATCCGAAACACCTCCATGTATGTTCTGCGATTTTTTAGAGTTATAAATTTTTTAATGAAATTTTGAGAATAATTTTGACAGTATTTTTTTTACCTTGGACTATCATTTTTAAAATTTCTATCAAAGATACGAAGATGAATATTTTAAGCATAAAGTACAATTCATGAAAATTAAGTTGCGAAAAAAATATCTCAAAAAATGCACAATTTTATTTATTATTATATTTTTTAAGTTGTTTGGATGGGAGTCTTTCGGGATGCTCCAATCCAAGGGGTGTCCTCAGGACTTCCGCTTGACACTATTTTTTGGGACACCCTGTATAAATAAATAAGGTTATGTAAATTACTTGTCCTTAATCACTTGAAGAACTAGTCCTAAATTAGATTTTGAGCTATCTTGCCCTTGATTTTTTTTATATGTGATTGATATCTTTATAACTGTCATTTTTCACTGCCACTGCTTGTCCATGCCCATGATTTTACTAACACAAATTATTAAAAAGAAAAGTGTTTTTTTGATTTAATATTTTTTTCAGTTCAACTCCTCCACAAGTTTTCAATAAGAGCATCAGATGGTCCTATGAAGTTGTTGAAAGTAATAAAAAATCCTATCACATCTCACCTTCCTGTTGGGGTTCGAAAGATTACAATGTCATTCAGTTCAAAAGTTGTACAGAATTGTAGAGAATTAGTTCCTAAGGATGAACCTATAGTGTTGATAATAGGTGCGATGGCCCATGGGAAAGTAGAGGTGGATTATTCTGAAGATGTAATATCCATTAGCAACTATCCGCTGTCTGCTGCATTGACCTGTGCAAAGCTGTGTACTGCCTTTGAAGAGGTTTGGGATGTTGTATAACGATTCTTAATAATAAATAGTTGTTAATTTTTATTTTTTTATTTTTTTTTTAACACATAAAATACATAATTATCCATAATTCCCACGGGAACGTAGGCCCGAGCGGAAAGCTAGTAGTAAAATAAGGTATAAATTAAACGCTAAACACTCAAAGGCCCACACTAAGGTTTTCCCTTGTGTCGTGGGTCCCTTGGAAAACACATAAAGACAAACACAAACACCCATGACCGGAGAACAAACATCTGCTTTTTACACAAATGTTTACCCCGACTGGGGATCGAACCCAGGACCCGCCGATCAAGAGGCAGCGTCACTACCACTCGACCAAACCGGCCGTCAAATTAAATCCAAAGTTCCAGAGTTTTAAAACTATTGACAACCAAACTACAGACGGCCTGTATCCTGAACCTGACATCCAAAAGTGTGTCTGGTTCCTCCTGTATTTATTAATAATTAAGACAAACAATTTTTACATTATTATCGGTTTTATAAACAAGTGCATGTGGGCAGGAGAGAAAAATATAGGTATACAACATAGACATAAGTTTGATATCTAGGTAATTAAAAGACTATATTCGAAGGGAGGCTCGTGCTCCTCGGTGGTGACTTATATGGGCTAGTAAAAAAAAATATATTTTGATAATGACAGTAACACAACACAAGGGTGACAACAACACTAACACAAGCATAATACACTCGGCTTCAAAAAAATCGCACCTTTTGAGAAATCTATTTTAAACATCTTTCAATCGTATTTGTATTATGAAATATTGGTAATGTTCGGTATCATTTGAAAGGTAAGGAAACAGAGAATGCAAAAACAATAATTCATTCAATGTTTTTTATTGGAACTGAGAAAAATTTACAAAACAATAAAAATCCCTAATAAATTTACAATAAAATTTACAAAACAATAAAACCCTAATGAAATCTGATTAATTTTTCAAAACAAAGTTGCTTAAAACTAACCTAAAACCTAGTGTTATCCCCCCCTAGCCCTAATGACGTCTTCCATACGCTCCCTCATGGATCGCACCAACTTTAGGACCTCTTCTTGAGGGATTCTGTCCCATTCCTCAATAACGGCGTCTTGGAGCTCCTGAAGAGTCGCGGGAGCGGGATCACGGGATCTAACCTTGTGTTTCAGCTGGTCCCAGAGGTGCTCTATCGGGTTCAGATCTGGACTTCTCGCTGGCCACTGCATGACAGGGATCCCAACCTCTTGAAGGTAGCCCTGCACAATTCCAGCAGTGTGCGCGCGAGCGTTATCGTGCATTAATGTGAACCCGACGCCAATAAATCCAGCATAGGGGACCACATGTTCTTCCAGGATCTCTGTGATGTACCGGTGAACAGTCATCGACCCTTGCCCGCGAGCACCGCCGGTCCGAGAGACGCAAGAAAGTTCAGTTTTGCCGTCGGCAGATATGCCGCCCCAGAACCTGCAGGAACCGACCCCGTATTCTACCGTCTCTTGGATGCAGGCTTGGGCAAAACGTTCCCATTGTCTTCTGTATACTCTTTTGCGTCTATCGTTGCAGAAAAGGCACACTCTCGTTTCGTCTGAGAAGAGAACAGCTCTCCATTGGTCCAGGGTCCAATTGACGTGGGCGCGAGCAAATTGCAGGCGTGCTCGCCGATGCGCTGCGGTTAATTTTGGACCCGTGGCAGGTCTTCTAGCCACAATATTTCTCTCCTTTAGTCTTCTTCTAACTGTAGAGACACTCACGGCCCTTCTACGAACTGCTTGAAGCTGCTGTTGCAACTCAACAGCATTAGAGAACCGATTTCTCAAAGACTTCGATACGACGAATCGGTCATCTCTCGCAGAAGTGCAGCGATTTCTACCAGACCCACGCCTTCGGACAAAGCCACCGGTCTGCAGGAACCGCTGGTACACTCTTCGAACAGAAAAGCGACTCAAGTGCAATTGCCGAGCAACATCACACTGACGTAGTCCTGATTGCAGTAGTGCGATAACTTGGGCGGCTTCAGCAGCAGTAGTGTCCATCTTCAAGGACGTTTTTCTGATGAAAGATATTCTTCTGTGTCTTCTTCGACTGTTGGTAGCAAATTTATCAAAAATACGTCTCCAGAAGTGTGGGAAAGAGTAGTGCTAGTACGTACTATAAACATATGAAAACCTACTAGTTTAGACCGACGGCCAATTTTCAGCTACCAGGTTCTGAAGGTACTTCCAAAAATTACTCACTTGTCTTGAAGTCTGGGTGGATGTGTTATAAAATATAATTAATTAAATAGATATAGTTAATGATCAACACCGCCACACACTCTCCGTCGGCTGTAATTTCTGGCAGACGCTTTACAGCTCGCATGTAAATTATGCGATTGTACCTACATTCTGAGCCGTGATTTTTTTATATGATGTCCAGGGAACTATAACAGTACTTTTTATAGCACCCAGACTTCAAGACAAGTAATTTTTGGAAGTACCTACCTTCAGAATCTGGTAGCTGAAAATTGGCCGTCGTCGGCCCAGGCTATCAGGTATTCATATGTTAATAGTATATTTATAGAGCGGAACCCATTCGTAAAAAAGTCTTCAAATAACAATTTTCGTGGGACTTACCTCCGCCATACGAACTACTGGTATGTACTTATTTGGCATATTTTTCTGAACACAAAAAGTGCGGTAGTCACTTTCTAAGGGTGTGGAGGGGGTAGTTATGACGTAACAAAGATGGCGGCCGGGCCTATTTTATTTACGCTATATATATATATACTACTGGGCAGATTTACTTAAATAGGGTGTCAAATGAAAAATAATTTAATATACATTGTTTTATTTTAAAGATTCATTAGTTTAAACGTAGTAACAAAATAAATATTTTCAAAAAATGACATTTTGTAAAATTAAACTTTTGTTACTGTGTGAAAAGAACAGAAACCGTTAGGATTACGGTAATTTATCATTTTATTTTTTTATAAAAAAAATAGCTACACTTATCAGCATTCTAATGAACCTAAAAACTAAAACTATAAACAACGGAACTGCAGTCGTCTAAGTGAGCTTGGGTAGCACCGAACTGACTACGGTACTTAGATTTTGGTACGAATAATCTTGAAAATAACGTGACAAAACGGATAGAATCAAAGTAAAATGAAAAAGTAATATGAACAGGCATCATTTTTTTGTCAAAAAATTTTTCTTCATTTTGTTACGAACTATTTTCAAAAATTCTCGTAACAAACTCTTTCAAGTTGTCTGACAGCCCCCGCCAAAAGGGTCATGATAGTCAATGAAAAAAAATATTTTTTCTTTTACTTTTTTATTGATTATCATTGAACCATTTTGAAAACATGAGAGTGTTAAAGGTGTCACCTGGGTGTCACTCAAAAAAGTTCTTATCTACAATTTCTTATCCAAAGTTTCACCGTGCAGACAGTGTTGATGTGGAACTCACTCCCGGAGGAAATTAGAAGGTCCCCCAGCCGTAACTCCTTCAAACACAGAGTACGGTGTCATTTTTTGAAGCTGTTATACGATTCAAGCTGACTTCTTCATTCTTATATTATGTATTTATATATCTATTATAGTTATGTATATTCATATTGTATGTATTTATATTTATTATAATTACTTTATGTAAGTACAAGAATGCAATTGATTATATATTTAGTAGGTATTACAGTTATTTTCCTTTGTTCTTAGTGTAGTTTCATAGTTATTAAAGTATTTTCATATATTTGTGATATGCACCTACCACGTACATCTCCCAATCACCCTAAGGTAGACTGGTAGATAATGCCATTAGGCATTAAGTCCGCCCATGTACCTTTAGTGCATTAAGTTAAATAAATAAAATAAAAAATAAAAAAAATTTCACAAAGTGGCTGATTGACATTTATTATAAAGTGAAGTGTTCTGCGCTACATTATATTGACGGGATTGTGGCTACACATATGGGTCTATATTTAAGAAACTATCTATTCACTTTTATTTACTAGTTATGGAAATTGGTTAAGCCTTTAGCGAAGTACCTATTCAGTTGTACAACAACTCAACTATAAGTACCATAACCTTGCCTCTCGTGAACTGACTAGATGTCTTACCACTGCAACACAGATTTATTCCTAGTGCAGGTTGAGTCGGCTGACAGTCTGTCCCATGAAGAAACCCAATAGGCATATTTATTACCCACTGTACTTTAAAACTGTACCTACTGCTTTTAAATGAATAAAATGTTAGTTATTACTACCCAGCAGCATGTCAGAGATTTATTTTCATTAATATTCTGGTTTATTTAGTTATATCTAGATAATACCACAAATAACATAACAAAATATTCCCTGCGATTGGATATGTATCTTCTCGGATAACAATGAAACATGTCATTCTTTTTCAGAATGGAGCACACTCTCGGAACATAACGACGGCCGGTTTGGTCGAATGGTAGTGACGCTGCCTCTTGATCGGCGGTCCTGGGTTCGATCCCCAGTCGGGGCAAAACTTTGTGTAAAAAGCAGATGTTTGTTCTCGGGTCATGGGTGTTTCTGTTTGTCTTTATGTGTGACTTTCAAGGGACCCACGGCACAAGGGAAAACCTTAGTGTGGGCCTATGAGTGTGTAGCGTTTATTTATTTGTTTATTTATAATTATTTTCGAGAGCAAAATGAGGATGAGGATGATACCCCAGAAATGACTTTGGTGATTGGAAGGGCTGGTACGTATATTTATCATTTAATGAAACTATGTAATTAACAAATCAATCAGGGTCAAAAACATTTGATTCGTGTAATGTAACTTTAACCATAGCATGTCATATTACATAATATAGTTATCTGAAAAAGAGATGCTTAAAACAATTGCATTTGAATTTTTAACTATGTCTGTTAAATGTGCAATCATCCTCCAAGAACAGACATAAAATTAAACTTAGAGGGTACCAGCATAGTAGCTGTTACGTAGCAACAACATAAAGGCAACAGCTAATCAAGAGTCTGTTTCAGCTCATGTGTGATTTATTAAAATGGGCCAAAGATTCAAATAAAAAAGCTTTATCAATGCTTACTAGCAAATTTTAGAGCTCCTCATGAAGCTAAACCGTCAACCGTCAAAATAACCACGCTCGCCCAGCAGTTCTACCGCAGAGGCTCAACAACAGCATCTATTCCGGTCTGCACGTCGTGGCACGAATGCATAAACCCCTTTTTTCGGGAAGTCTTCTCGAGCGCCGGAGGGGCGCTCGGGGAAGCCACGTCGGGGCGAACCCCATGGCGGCGAAAATCTATCGCGGCCTATAAAAATAGGCCGGTCGTTGGGACTGCCTCTGACCCTACCTGCGTGTAGGGTGAGGGGACTATTCTGCTCCCCCCGACAGGGAAGGCAAGAGCATACCTTCGGCTGTCGTAGGGAGCATTTTGGGGGGGACGCGGGCGGGCGGGAAAAGGCGACGCTACCATACAATGGCTACGCCGACAGTTCCCGCCCATCCGCTGTCTGTCAAGTAAGTCTGTCACTGGGCCCTCTCACACGGCCCTGTGGTTGGAACACAACGCGTAACGTGTGAGAGTGACCCATTCATCAGTCATGTAACCGTCAGCGGCCATCGGCCCGCTACGGTTACATGACCGAACAAACCCCTCCATTCATGCTGCATTTTATAAACGTAATGGATCGAGTGATTTGGCATACGTATCAGCTTCTACAGGCGATCTAGATACCGCAGCGGCCAGTGGTCGGCGGGGCACCATAAGATAGGGTCTGTGACTGTATGGGGCTGTTGCAGCAGGATGTGGAGTGGATTAGGAGAGGGAGTCGACAAGAATACTAGCATCGAGCCAACGTAGGGAGGATAGATACTATACTTGGTGTGTAATATATGCTGGTAGGATTGAAGCTGCAATGATGTGGGTCCTCTTCCTCAACTGTTTGTTTTTCTTTTATGTGCAGCTTCCTTTACCGGGTAGGTTGTTTTTGTTAATTATTCTTGTTTGTAGAGTAGTAGTAGCCTGGTTTTCTTCGTCTACATCTTATCCGCCGTTGGTGTAGAATGATTAATTTCCTGCCGCTCTTGAGATGAGTTTTTACTCTTATTATTGTATCAATAGTGCTGATCTGAGTTCTTCTGCTACTTTGTAGATGTCTTCAGCTTCTTGTTTGATTTTTAGTCGGTCCGAAGCAGTTGTTTTCCAATAGGGTATATTGTTTGATAATGATAACCGTGCATTCATCATTACTTTTGTGATTTGCACTAACAGCCCATGCGGTGCTATTTTATACAGTTCTGTAACTACTTGGTCACAAATTAGTAAATCACAATTTTTTTTTGAAATTCGGGGAGTCTGCGCCTAACTATTTTCTTCTATTCCATCAAATAATGGGCCCTAGCTTTTTTGCAGGTCTTCGACCCAGCGGGCAATCGAAAAAAGCACCTGCTTTTTGTGCGAGCTGTGTTGTTTTTTTTGTTTCTTGAGGTATTTGTAAGTTGTTTTTATCCTCGTTGATTTATGCTGTTTTGATAAATCTTTAAATAAGATTTTCTTAGCTTCCTCTTCTTTTGTTATTTTGATAAGATTAGTATGTGCTTCCAGTACTCTGCCATAGGGAAGGATTTTCTGGGTATCTTGATTGAAGAAACAAAGCTTTCTTGATTTTAATTAATGCTAGACTGCTTTCGCGTGATCTCGGAGTTGGCTTCACTAATAGTTATGAGCTGTTTCTTTAAGAATGTTGTTGATATCCGTCCAGTTCAGATTCTAATTGGAAATATCTGGCATGTCTGCTTGGGAGTTAGTTTGTGTTGATCTTCTTGTAAGATTTTTATCTTATGGGTTACAATCCCTTGGAATTTGTTTTTAGGGCTCCTCATGAAGCTAAAGAACTTTTTTTTAAAGTACCCATATCAAACATCAACTATTTTTTTTTAGTTTCAAAAGGCGATAGCAGCGCCGTTTCACAGCTATTGGTACTAACAGTGTCATAGGCCTGACCAAATGATTTCAAATGAATGAAGCGACAAGTGCCAAAGTTCATGGTGCAGCACGGTGCAGGGATTCCTCGGAATGAATCTCAGTGTTGCCGATGTAAAAAATATAATGGCGGCTGTACACTCTCGCACGTCAGCGACCTGCCTCTGCCTCGAGTGCTTACGTCATGTCCATCAGTACAGACCAGTACCATTGAGTCCTTTGTTTTGAAATATAACGCAAGTACGTGCAAGTATGAAGAGTTTTAATTTCGATACGATACGAAGCGTTATTTTTGTTACGAGAATAACAAAACGAAGAAAAATTTTTTGACAAAAAAATGATGCCTGTTCATAATACTTTTTCATTTTGCTGTGATTCTACCCGTTTTGTCAGGTTATTTTCAAGATTATTCATACCAAAATCTAAGTACCGTAGTAGTCAGTACGGCGCTACCCAAGCTCACTTAGACGACTGCAGTTCCGTTGTTTATAGCTCGTTTTAAACGTTTTTAGGTTAATTAGAATGCTGATAAGTGTAGCAATTTTTTTATAATAATCTAAATTACCGTAATCCTAACGGTTTCTGTTCTTTTCACACAGTTACAAAAGTTTACAAAATGTTATTTTTTGAAAATAGTTATTTTGTTACTAGGTTTAGAATAAAACAATGTATATTAAATTATCTTTCATTTGACACCCTATTTAAGTAATCTTTGAATATGACAAAAACAAGCGTCTAAAAGGTCATTATTTAAAACTACGGACTAGCTTTACACAACAACCCGCACAAGCTCTTCTTAAGTAACAGAGTGGTCAGAGCGTGGAACAAACTGCCAGAGAATGTTATATCAGCTGAGAATGTAAACCAATTTAAGAATAGACTGGACAAGCACATTTTAACAACCAAAAAGAAAACTCAACAATGATCAGAGGGATACAGGCAATTACCAGTTGTAGTCAACTGCCTGCCTGATAAACAGCATAATAATAATAATAATAATCTGCCCAGTAGTTATCTAAATATAGCGTAAATAAAATAGGCCCGGCCGCCATCTTTGTTACGTCATAGCTACCCCCTCCACATCCTTAGAAAGTGACTACCGCACTTTTTGTGTTCAGGAAAATATGCCGAATAAGTACATACTAGTAGTTCGTATGGCGGAGGTAAGTTCCACGGAAATGAATTTTATTCTCCTTGGGTCCCGCTCTATTAGCACTACCTACTCTTTCCCACACTTTTGGTTAATAAGAAAATAAGTAAGGTCTGGCAGTCCTGGGATCTTGGTGTATAATCACTTATTTGATATAAGGTCCATGAAATAACTGCCACAGAACAAATCACTACGTTTTAGGTGGCAAGGGCAAGTGATTAACAAAAAAGTAACTAAAATCTAAAATTAATTCTTGATAACTTCGGTAGATGGCGCGCTGATTTATTTTTGTGAGAGAAATACAGATGGCGCTGCTTGTTCGAGTTTGGTTTGACAAATTATATTATTGGTTGTGTTTGGGTCCTCAAAAAAATCAAATTAGCTTTCATAATTAATTTAACGTTTTTTGTCACTTTGTTTAATAGGGTCCCGTACGTAGTTTCGAATGACGTTGAAGCGACGCACGCTGTAGCGAAAAACTTTCCGCGTGGTACGTTGGAGCGAAAGTTCATTGAAGCGAACGCCACGAAGACGAACGACACTGAAGCGATCACCGTTGTGGCGAAAAATTTTTGAGGTCTTGTACGCGGTATCGAATGACGCTGTAGCGATACACGTTGTGGCGAAAAATGTTGAAGCGAAATCTACGAGGTCGAATGCCACCGCAGCGAGAAACATTGAGGCGAAAAACATTCGTAATAGAGAAAATTACTAATTTTTTAAGCGACAAAATAATATCACGTTTTGCACCAGACTGGCGACGCGAAAGCCACCTGTGCATAAAAAAAATAAGACAGATCATGTAAAGTCCATAAACTTACATGATATTATTAGTAGATTGTAAGAAAGTTAGTTTCGGATGACAGCTGCAAAAATTAAAACAGCTATATCTTAATTAATTATTCTGGAACTTCCGTGTGCGGGCAAAACGATAGGTCTCGACGAGATCTTCGTTTCGAATGACAGCTGTCAAAATTAAAACAGCCATATCTCTGTAAATAATTGTCATGGACCTTCCGTGGACGGGTCAAACGATAGGCCACGACGAGATCTTCATTTCGGATGACAGTTTTAATTTAGACAGCTGTCATTCGAAACGAAGATCTCGGTGAGACCTATTGTTTGGCCCGCACACGGAAGATCCAGGATTATTATTTACAGAGATATGACTGTTTTAATTTTAACAGCTGTCATCCAAAACGAAGATCTTGTTGTGACCTATCGTTCGGCCCGCACACGGAAGGTCTATGATAATTATTCACATAGATATGGCTGTTTTAATATTGACAGCTGTCATTCGAAACGAAGATCTCGTCGTGACCTATCGTTTGGCACGCACACGGAAGGTCTATGATAATTATTCACATAGATATAGCTGTTTTAATTTTGACAGCTGTCATTCGAAACGAAGATCTCGTCGAGACCTATCGATTTGCCCGCACATGGAAGGTCCAGAATAATTACTTAAGATGCTGTCATCCGAAACTAACTTTCTTACAATCTACTAATAATATCAAGTAAGTTTATCGACTTTACATGATCTGACTTTTTTTTAATGCACAGGTGGCTTCCGCGTCGCCAGTCTGGTGCAATACGTGGTGTTATTTTGTCGCTTTAAAAATGAGTAATTTTCCTTATTACGAAGGTTTTTCGCCTCAATGTTTCTCGCTGCGGTGGCATTCGACCTCGTAGATTTCGCTTCAACATTTTTCGCCACAACGTGTATCGCTACAGCGTCATTCGATACCGCGTACAAGACCTCAAAAATTTTTCGCCACAACGGTGATCGCTTCAGTGTCGTTCGACTTCGTGGCGTTCGCTTCAATGAACTTTCGCTCCAACGTACCACGCGGAAAGTTTTTCGCTACAGCGTGCGTCGCTTCAACGTCATTCGCAACTACGTAGGGGACCCGTTTAATACGATCCCTCCTAGTTTTAAGAGATTGGGCAACCAATAATTGTAGTAAAATTTATTATATGTTATGTAGTTAAAAAAAATACCAGCAGAGTGGTTACTAATGGCCCATCACAGAGTGGTATAAAGATAAAAAATGTCACCCATTTCCGAATCCAAGATGACCTTTGAAGATGACCGATATTTTTTTTTGGAGAAAAAATATTTGCTATAGGTAGGTAAGTACCTACTTACTTATTAACAATTATTTCTTTTTAGAACCCACAAATTATTTTTTGCTACCCGGTTAATATTATTAGTCGCCAATCATTAATTTTAGCAGCCCATTCATGATTTCGACTACCTCGTTTAATATTTTGCTGACAGATTATGCAGAATAATAATTATATTTGAGTCCTCTGAAATTTTATGCCACTGTTTATTAATATGTATTTATTGAATAAAGACAAAAGTGATACCTATCATGAATCACGAACTTTTTAAAATTCAAATAAGTAAAATAGTTAAATCAAATTAAGGCAAAAATGGGCAAGTAGGCCAAAATATTCGAGTAGTTTTGAAAATTGGTAGGTAGTAATTTTCGAGCTGTCCAGATGAACACACTAAAATGCTCATGAGCAAAAATCAAAAAAGGAACCTTTAAACCTAGCTGACTCCTCAAGCATAACAAATATAACGTCTGTTCATCAGAACACCCACCTAAAGCAATAAGGTCAGCCGGGGTAAGTGCCCCAACGGGGTAAGCGCGCCACCCTTTAAAATATCGAAAACTAAATAATTTATACAACTAACGCCATCTTAAATTCACGAACGACACTAAAATATAGTTCCAGATAACAATCTCAGATGGCTCTGTTCACCGTAACTTGACATATCCGCCATTTAAGTTTGAGTGTCATTTGCACGTGGGATCGGAGGTGACTCGTGTTATAAATCCGGCCAAATCTTTTAAAAGTGTATGTTTTGTGGCAAACCAACGAGGTAAGTACAAAGTTTAGATGTTTTTCTTTAAATCTTTGTATGTATTTTACACCTAAATAGGATAATAAATGTTTTTTTAACAAATTAAAATTATGTCCTCAAAATAATCAAGTGAGGGGAAAGTGCGCCTAAACTGTAGTAGTATGGCGCACTTGCCCCAAGCCAGAGTTCGGCAACCTTTTTGATTTTAGTGATGTTTCTATTGTTTTGTTTGGACTGGTGACGTTGGATGTAAATCTTTCACAAAGGTCCACAACGTAATAATTAATTACTTACACTATAATGCTTCTGTGCTGGACGAAAGAAAAACGTAAAATGTTCCAGCTGCCGAATCTTTCTAGGCGTACTGTAAAAATGGATTTAAGGGTTGTATTTGCATTTTATTGTGGGCGAAAGGCTGATAGCCTATGAACACGTACATATATTTCAACTTAATATCCTTCACAATATTTATCGAATGTGGCATTAAGTAGTTCTATGACCACTTGATGCTTTGCCTACTCCAATATGTTCTGTGCCTAAGTCTAAATAAAAAGGCAGATTTTTATTCTAATGAGCAATATAAGTAAGTTCCTAAGTGCCATGCACTCTAAGTCTGATTAACTTATAAGTTTCTAACTGCCGCACTTAGAGACGTCAATTAAATTAATTAATCATTTAACCAGATGTTGTCACATTCTGTCTTGTTGATGTAAACGAGGACAGAAAGACATTTAATTACTTCTTAACTTTAATTGACGTCTCTGAGTATGGCAGTAAGTGCCGTCCACTAGAAACCAAAGAACGTATTCCCAAAAGTGTATACATCAATTCTTACCTTAAATTTGTATATTTTAAATTAATAAAAAATATAATAAATATCAAAATAAATTTGAGTTTTATTAAAAATATTTACTAACGCACAAACTCCAAACATTTAAATATAAAAAAAGAACCACTTTGTAAAAGTAATTTAAAGGTTTGAAACCCCTGATTAACCGTCTATGGCGCACTTGCCCCAAATTCAAAATGTTAGCCGTATTTCCTTTAAAGACTATATAATAAAACAAGAAACTAGTGTGATGCTTTTAATTGTCCGTGTTCTATAGAGTAAAAACAATGTTTTTCTTGTAGCGCGGTACTTCAATGCATTTTTTACATGGGCGCACTTACCCCATTTCCAGGGGTAAGTGCGCCTACGTACATGTTTTGAAATTTCATCAAAAATACTGGCAAATTATTGATAGTTTTGATGGAATCAACATTCATTGCAATAACAAAATACCAAACTCTCACATTTTATTAAATGTAGACTCAAATATCAATATTTAGAGAATTTATCACACATTAAAATCAACTATTCAGAAAGTATGGCGCACTTGCCCCGACTGACCTTAAATATTCCAGTTTTCAAAACTACACGATTTATTTCTCTTATAAATTTTTTCGAACTAAAAAAGGTAAAGGTATTAGATCAAAAAATCTAAAATATCTATAGGTTTCTTTGAAGTAAGGTATTTAAACATAGAGTTAGCAAATAAAATAGTTTGGTACAATACCTGCAAAAAATCAACTTACAAAAAATATTTGTATTTAGTTAAACCGCGATCGCGGGCGGAAATAGCAAGACATCCGCCAAATTAGTACCATCTTGCTGTGGAGTCACCCTCTACAAATATCTAATTAGTAAGAGATTGCCGTCTCGCATCGTTTTTTTTCCAATCATTTGCACGTGTTACATTTGCATCGCTGGCTGTAATACCATACCAGCTCACAAACTATGAAACTAATTAATGAGCATGTATTTGTTACCTACATCTGCGAATACCCAGTTATATTTCCTTTTTAAATATTTTTGTTTATTTTATTCAATATTGTTATTTTTATTACTTAAACGTACCTACCTACCTATGTATTTTTTTTTGTAACGTTCGCATTCCTAGCGTAAATCGAGATCGGACAGGTTCAAGTTGAAACTGTCTTTAAAGAATGTGGGCCGGGCACTATGGGATGATGGAATGCGTTCAGACAGAGATTTGTTGTCTAAAATAAAAGATGTTAGGTAAGTATCCTTAAAATGCATCGTAGGAAAAGAAGCGAATAAGGCATCATTCGTGAATGTAGTTTCTGGAAATATTAGTTCTTAGTAGGTGTATTTACATTTTAATAAGTACACCTAAGATTGGCTTTTGTTAGGTAGACAATTATCGTTAAAAGCTTGACTTGGAGTTCAGCATCAGCAATAATTAAAGCCGGCATGGGACGACTAGATTCTCAACAACATGCCATAAAAAGTGCATGGTCCGACAGTAAGCCAATTAACTGCACAATAATGTAAACAACTGCCAACAAGAATGCACGTTGCGTACCTAGCTACTGAATAACTGCATACTGCTAGCCACTTAATACCAACAAATCGCTTATAGAGTCCATTGTTCATCTGATTTTCTTTTTTAGCTTTGTATTGTGTGACACGATTTATTCTTTTTCTTATGATACACCTACCAAAACTCCACGTTAACCTAAGGTTTTGCGAAAACGATGTTATCTTTGAAGGAACAAAAAACCCTGCCAGTCCCTATTTCTTGGAATTCTCAGCAAGCGCCGCGCCCTCGTTTGGTTCTTCGATTCTCGAATCACATTAGCTAAGTATGTGCGCACACTTTGGTGGCTAAGTCATATTACCTCAATGTTATATGACTTAGCTAGCTATCATATTCGCTCGTAGTCCAGTGGCGCTAGCTGATCTTACCCGATCATTGAGGTTAAGCAACGCACACAGAGGCAGGGAACCTGATGGGTGATCAAAGTGGTAATTTATCACGAGCGTTTCCGTGCTTCGGAGAGCACGTTGAGCTGTCGGTTCCGGCTGTTGTCGATTGAATACAGACGTTAAATTAAAACCAAGGTTTGAAAACTCTGACACCAGGGTTAGTCAAGTTGGCCACGCACTTGACTATACCTACACGATAAGAAGAAGACGATAAGAAGAAGGATTACCTCAATGAGCGAAGTATGAGAAAAATCAACTTGAGCCTGCATGCTGCATCATATGACACAGAGTAGAGGATAAAGACGCATTAAGTTTTACGATTCCTATAAGATTTTTAAAAAAATGAGACCGATTCTTCTACCGAAAAATTAAGGCTTCTGTCTTTCGGTACGAGTATGTATTACATATTTGTTTGGGATTTACTTGAGTGTAGGTACCGAATTAATTTTTATAATAGATTTTCTCCTAACACACTAGCAAAACAATGCTTTCTGGTTTGGCCTCAATCGATCGAAATAAAGAAGATTTCATCCAATCAAGATTTTTCTTATGTGCCTCGCTAATTTAACGCAAATGGCGCGGCGTGAGTTTATTAATATTACTTATCGGGGTTGACTCACTTGTGGTGGCGTGATGTCTGACTAATAACATGTAGACCAAGATCCCAGGGCCGCCAGACCTTACTTATTTTCTCATTAACCAAAAGTATGGGAAAGAGTACCTACTGCTAATATGTACTATTAACATATGAATACCAGCTAACCTGGGCCGACGGCCAATTTTCAGCTACCAGGTTCTGAAGAGTACTTCCAAAAATTGCTCACTTGTCTGGAAGTCTGGGTGCTATAAAAGTATTGTTATAATCGCATAATTTACTTGCGAAATGTAAAGCGTCTGGCAGAAATTACCTACAGCCGACGGAGAGTGTCTGGCGGTGTTGATCATAAATTTTTATATTTAATCACTTAACTATGTTCTATAAGACATCAGCAGCCAGACTTCAAGACAAGTGAGTAATTTTTGGAAGTACCTTCAGAACCTGGTAGCTGAAAATTGGCAGTCGGCCCAGGTTAGCTGGTGTTTATACGTTACTAGTACGTACTATACTAGCTAGCACTACTATGTCCCACATTAAGAAAATAAGTAAGGTCTGGCGGCCCTGGGATCTCCGTTTAATGGAGCAGTAGTTAATAAACTAACTTACTTGTTATCCTAAGTGAGAAGTATTTTCAATAGGTACTATTTGTACCTATATCTAAACATAGGTACCCTAGTTCTACCAAAGTTTGGGCATAGGGTCAGTGCAGGCGTTAAAGTTCTATGTAAAAGAACTGGATTTCATCATTCATGAGCGTTTTTGAATCACGTAAACGGTAGCGGATGGATTCATTGTTGTGTGTCGGATTAATTTTGTAAGCGTGTGCATATACGCAGGCGCGGGGACAGGCTCAGCTTATGCCGCATTGTATGCAGATGGAAGCGCGCACGCCGCCGTTGCCGCCGCCATATTGGATAGAGGTCGTGCGTGACAAAGCGCACCCAATAATATTCGTTATGTTCATACATATTGGACGAAGCGCGCCAGACAAGTCGGCGTCGCGCCGAGCCGTGCGCCGCCAGACCGATCGGCGCCGCGCGCACAAAGGCCTCATTGTATTCCACTCCGTCCAACTCTATACAAGGACCCTTCTTTTTTTCCAAATTCCTGGTACCAGAATGACACTCAAACAATGGGTTTCCGTCCCTTTATTGGCACCTTATTTTTTGTCGCATCTCAAATGGACCTACCTATACCTACGCTCTAAACAAAATCACAACCTGTTCCAATGCCGACGAAGATTTTGCCGCATCCCATTTAATTTCTTTGATCTCGTTAAGCGATTTACAAAAAACCGTTTTGGATTGGTTCTATAAATATTAATTGATTTACCTTAGAGATAGTTCACTAAAGTTATGCCGATGATGCGCTGCCGTCACGAAGATGCTAGGTCCTTTAGATAAATGAGGATTCCAGTTTGAGGGTTCTGATAATTGCAATAGGATCAAATTATAGTAACTACCTACTAATTTTGGAGTTGAAATTTTACGACTGTAGAGTTTTAGCGTCGGTTGTGTCATTGTGTCGTTAACTTCGGGTGGGTAGAGTTCCGCCAAAGTTAGGCGCGGCAGACGCCCACGGCCTGCTTCGACGCAGGCGCGGCGGCGGTGGCAGCGGCGCGGCGTCCCACCAAACAGGTTTCCTCTCACCACACCACTTTAACTGCTGTGACCTGAAGGTAGGTACTCTAGTCTAACGAAATACGGACTTACCAAACTCAAAAGGTGTAAGTAATAGGTACCGAACAGATAGGTATCAACAGGAAATCGACTATCCAACTACCTACATCTCCAATGAATGTTTGTTGTAAGTACAATCTAGCGCTGAAATATTTGGAATTTTCATACTTTCCTGTATAATGATGTCAACGCAGCGAAATGTTATCTACATCCGCCTGTAGGGTCTCACAGTCGGATGACGCAGCCTCGGGAAACGATATAAATTACTTTGAAGCTACGAGTAAGAGTTGTTTGTGAAATTGCATCAATTCACGCAAAAACTGATAAGTACCTACTTAGTCGAATTCTTGACAAGGTAAGTTTAAAGATTAGATTAATTTAATGGTGAAGGACGTTACTAGACGTTTGCTATACAACTCGGTTAGAAAGATTATTGATATAATAAACATTCAGAAAACTTTGTGATACACAATGATAAGCCTAGATTAAGTACCTATATCAAACAGGTAATGGTGTAGGATAGATTGACCAGTTAGTTTTATTGTGATGATCATGTTTCACTATACTTACCTCATAGGTTATTAATAGTGAGTTACAATTACAATCTACCCTTATGCCAATGTTAAATTCTTGGGTCATCCATCACTCATCTTTCTCTGCTGGCGGACTTATTTGGACGTATTGAACTGTAATCAAGTATATCGTTAGAGTAATGTAGCGCCACAAATAGCTCGCTGCATCGGGCCGAGTGCGCGGCCGTGGTCCGCTGGCTAGGCGCCACCGCGCGCCAATCTCTTGCACAATGCATTATGGCGCTTGAAAATAATTTACAAGTACTTTTATGTCTTAAAATATATTTTTTTAATCGAGACTAGGCTAAAAAAGTTTAAATCTGGCACCATTGTCAAGAGTCTACAAAACGGACTCCTCTTGATAAAAACATAATGAATTGAACAAAATATTGCTAAGGCGCATGCCTATGCTACGCTTTCATGATTGAACATATCATACAAAGAGAATCCAGCCTTTTACAGTTAAGTTAATTTAGAAAAACCTAGCACAAACCCTATGATTTCAACATTCCGTCAATTATTTCTTAGCGGTTGAACAGGGCAGCGCGGGCGCAGCGTGACTGCACGTCGTCGATTGCGTGCTAAAAAGAAAACGCGTAACGAATATACTTGCATGTAGTAGCATATAATACAATGTAGATAATAGTGTGCGGCTTGTTTTGCAGTTTGCAGGCGCCAAGCGGCTCGCGTGACTCCTCCGGTCGATGACGTGTAGAACCCACTGCCCGCTGCTGCTCAGCCGCGACACTAATTCACACTCTACTCAGCACCTGCTGCATTATTCTTGAACTTGTCTTAACCAAGTAACAGTCAAAAATATCTACATTTCACTGATTAATAATCTCGTTGTGGAAATCATCTGTACGCGCGTTTTTACGTTAAAATATTTTTTGAGATAGCGACCCTCGGAGTTTCTTGTCTATTCTTCTCCTGAGGAAGACTGCACCTTTGCGAATAGGCGCAAAGTTAAAAATACTAAAATGTAGGTGATTTAGTATTTTGACTTATTTTAAGTAACTTTCATGTTCTATGAAATAAAGCTTTAGACTTTGACCTTTTTATTGAAAATGAGCTTGCTTACACTTGACCACAATTAACTCCAAAGGCATCAAAAGTACGAATGAGAATGTTAAGCAAACTAACTCAGATAAGAACTAAGTATTATCGACTTTAAATATTTACATTTTGTCGTACTTTATACATATACAGAGATTCTGGTTTGGTATTTGAACTCAGTGATAAAGACACTGGCCAGGAATTCTACCCTTTACCAGTGCGTAAAGCGTTAGCCTTTAGCGTTTCAAGAGAAGCGCTCGGTATGAAGCCGTGGGATCCCATAGTTAAGTAATCATAAACATAACTTTGTAGCAACTAGTAATCCTTAATATAACATGTTACTGTGTTTATTTTATATTAATATAAATGTTACTTAGTAGGCATAAGTCCATCTTTCGGGGTTGTTAATTGTGACGACTATCCCAAAGTTATGCCTTTCCATTTCTACAGTTACAAATAGCCGCATTTACACGAGTTTTGTATAAGTATTTCAGATTCGAGTGGTTCCAAAATAGTTCTCCCAAGGAGTAGTATGCACTGATGCATGCGATGCCACTGCAATTGTCCATTTAAGGCTGTGTGCGTGAGTGCAAGTAATAATTTGATAAATTATCGGGCAATAATACCGGCATCATGCGTTTTCTATAGATGTTATCTGCAAAACAGAGCCACTGACCGCTCGAGAGCTTGCCTACTTGTTCGAGAAGAATCTAATGTGAATTTATGTTATTTATTTATTTACATAATTCAAGCAGGTTCCTAGCCCAAACGCGAATTTGTATTCATATTGTGATAAAATGCCACACTAAGATTTTAATAAGAGTAAGAGAAGCAACCAAAATTGGCATGTAAAATTTTTCTAGAATCCTGCAAAGTTCTGTTTCAAAACGCATTTAATTAATGCTAAAACCGATTTATTCGCCGTATTCGTGTTAATCGTTTGTGTATCAATATTTGCTAAGCTAAAGCGTGTTGTTATGCAATTCACTGAGATGAGTAAGCGATAGCGATTATACCGAGTAAATACAATAAGTATAAAGATAACCACGATACTGATAAGTATTTACGTAAACGAAGAGGTGTCGCGAATTGCCGACGCGAATTGACGCACGTAGGCGCCTTCTGTATACCTAATTAAATCGAGATATGAAATAAAAGACGAATGTGGACTGCTAAACATAGCGCAACAAGTGGCAAACGATTTTATTGTAATGGCGACTTCTATTTTTTTGTGGTTTACTTAATAGAACGGTGATGATAACGTGCACACTCTACTTAAGCCATTAACTGCTCGCAACATTGTTATACGAGAATCGATCAGTCACATGAGTAGGTAATGATAGTATATCTACGAACTATATTCGTCGGTGATGCAATCGCGCGAGCTAGCTATCCAACATGTCGCACGCAAAACCAGTTGCTAAAGCAGTTTAACAAGTAGAGTTTATCTCACCAGCGTCATCCGAACATGTTGAGCGTCATCACATCAAGAATATAATGTCTCCACGTGATCTAAAATGGAAAAAACTGAATCGGAATCATAAGATTAACACTTAAAAAGTTTGTACATGACGTTTTGTAGAGACACGATTTAGAGACCTTTGCACAGGGTTTATTTATCTTCAAATTTAATAAGGTGAATCAGTTAGATTCTATTACACAATAATTCTACATTCAAAGACTAATTCGGCGAACATTGCTGGTTTATGTAAGGATTTTGGAATTACCAGAACCAGCAATATATGCCGAATTAATCTCTGAATCTCTGATGATGATGAAACTCTGAATGTAAAATTGTGTAATAAACCCTTTAACCAATTCACCTTGTTTAATTTGAAGACATGTCCTTTAAGGTACTTTAAGTATTCTAAAATTGAACACACGAAATTCACAAAAATCAATTTACGACTCTCCATACGAAACGGTAGCTCAGTAGCAGTATATGTTTGAATGTGGGGTGGGGTAAATCTTTCACACCCTCATCCAATTCAGAAATTATTTCACCAATTAGTCTAATTAGACTGGACATAGGCTAATTTTTACAACTAACACGCGGACGACTATAGGAATATACGAGGATTGCTAGAATAAAATGGTTTAAGCCACTTTATTCGAGGGTATTGCGTATGTGTGCCTGAGTTCTAGTGAAAACTTGCACAAGCAAGCCTGAGTGTTTGTAGGACTAGACATTAGTATTCTAAGTCGCTATGTTAATCAACTGGGCTCGGGTAACGGTGAGAGGCGGCGGGCAGTGTTATTATTAGCCGTAGGCGGGCGCCAAACAAGCTCGCTGCCAGTGGTGCAAGCCGCGCAAGCGCTGCATATGCATGACCTATCTGTACCTCTACTATCAAGCATACTCTATACCTGTATATTATTTCATAAGCTATCATAAACGTCAGTACTTTGGTTTACGCTCACAAATTATAGTTAGGTTTTCCTAAGCAAGCACGTTTACAGATAATGATAGAGTTGCGCGCCTGAGTTACACAGAACAGTATTCATATGGTAACGTCGAAGTTATACGAGTATGTAGCTGAGTAGAAAAGTAGGAAAGAAGAGCCATTTAAGTTGTTGTCATTAAGTACGGTGGAAAATACAAAGTATTGCGAGATTTATAAAATATTCACGGATATGCCAGTAAATCAAGTATGTTCGTCGAATATTTATGTAATTAACGCGAGGTTTTCTTGGTAGAAAGCTAATGTGGTCGTGAATGAGGCGATCGAGAGCCAAGGCGGCGCGGCGCGGCCGGCGGCGGCGCAGGCGCAGGTGAGATGAGGTGACCACAAACCGGTTGCCAGCGACCGGACGTTTCGCCCGCTCTACCCACAGCGCCACTGTTCATTCGACACATTAACTACCGACCAACACTCCAGATTTTTAAGATGTACTATGTATATTTATGTGTGCTTCGGTATTTAACAATTTAAATAAAACAAAGAGGTTAGTCGTCAGTTAATAAACTGTCACGACGATATGTTATTACTGTCTATTGTTTGGCTTTCGGCTTGGTCATTAGACCGTCAACATGACCGCAATATATGTAGTACTTACCCAGTACAGGCAGTAAATAAGTAATATTATACCCATACAAAAGGCGTATTCTTAGCTTACGTGAACGGTTATACGATATTTTCCTCGAATAATCGTTGCTCAGTAAATAGAGATAGAGATAAAAGATCGGTGCAATACTTGGAAATTGACAGATGAATTTACATTATCAACAATGTACGATGGAACTGAAATAATGCGTTTTACAAGTTGAATGCTTTGTAGTTTTTTTAATAATTTTTTTTGAACTTGCAAAGCACTTCAAGCCTCATGCTTGCCATTAATTCGAGAAACCTTCTATATTAACCAAGTTAGATATCTCTTCCAACATTCACCTACGCTCCTAATGAAGGCTCCAGTCCATTAAGATCTGACAGGAACCAGTATTGATACAGTTATCAATGCTACGATCTCGAAAGATATACTGTGAGTTCGAACTGGTCCCCATTTGGACGACGTTTGAAACGCACGTGTGCTTAACACTTTAGCCTCAGACCATTTTCGACCAGCTCGAACCAATGAATTCTGAACCATCTCTCTAACAGAGAGGACTTACTTTGAAACGGGTCGGTGTGGCTATATGCCATTACAGAAGCAAAAGTTCGGTGACGATTGAAGTGTTTTATAGCCTTAGGGGTTTAGATATCAATTTAAAGCTTAAAACTGGTTCATAATAGAGGTGATAATTAAATGGCTTGCGCTGGTTGATCGGGTGTTTTGAATCTGCGTGTGACTCATTGGTATGGCGAGCAGGCCACGGCGTCGATGTGTCTGTAGGTCTGATTAGCTCATTTTATGAGCGGCGGCTGCTTGTCTGTCCTACAGAGATATAAGGTGCCCGAAGGTTCTCCGGCCAAATGAACCGACACACCAACACATGTCGAAACCTTTAAAACTTCTAACAAACTTAGAATAGCTTTTGGAATATCAAAAGAAGAACATAAAAGTAGGTAGCCACATAAATAAGTAACTAAGTAGGACTTAGTCTCATTCGGAATCGAGTTGGGAGTCTTGGAACATTTTTAACAATGAAACAAAGGATTCGTGATAATGGTAAGAGCATACTTGCCATTTACCGGGACACAAGTTACATTAATTTAGATTAGAACATAGAAACAAGGAAAACTACAACTACCTACCTACTACGCCTTAAAAATTAAGTCGCTGTTAGTTGGCTTATAGCAACAGTCTGCAAATAATCTTTTAAATTATCTATGCTGTTTTTTGCGTCATTACTTTGTGTGATCCTCTAATGGCGTTCGGTTCGGATTTCGGACCGAGTTTTTGGCAGACACCATGGCCAATGCGCGTCGCCTGCGCCCGCGTCCCATGAGAGCTGTAAAAACGCTCTCGTCGATGGAATATTTTACCAACACGCCATGATGTCATGGTGGATTAAATTACTGAGTACTATGACCTTGCTTGTCAATCAGATAGGTACTCATTGCTTAGACTGAGCTCCATCAATGTACGTACTTGGACTATACGCGGCAACGTGTAATTCGTTACATTATCTACACCCGTGCAAGTTTACAAAATGATTCCACCTATTTTGATTTGCATAGCTGGATGTCCTTACAGGATCTAAACAAAAGTAAGCCAAAATTGCGTGCATTAATGAGCGGGGGCGGGCGAAGACACTTTAGGAAAATAATTGTCTACACTGTATTTTTATTTACTACATCTACCTACTTAGGCAAATGTATTGGTCGGTGTAGTCAATAAGTGCATTATGGAAGCATAGCTCTGCTTCTGCGCGATCAAAACACATACCTACCTTGTTATTATACTTACAGCCCTTTAAATTAATTCTACGGGCGAAAACTATCTGTTAAAATGAAAACGCAAGGTAGTATTGTGAAGCACCGCGCGGTACATGTAAGCATACAAGCAATGCAAGCATTGAGGATCGATGTACCTACGACCTAAAGCATTACTAAGATAATATTACTTATCTGTATAAATTGTCACAACAAACTAGTTATAAGATAAGTAAGACAACAGCCGACGCCTGTCGGGGCCTCATAATATTAGCATGGATTAATTCTAATCAAGTGTATTTTGGTCCACTTTGACGTAGAGGGGCGCTGGGTGTTGACTGCCAATTTAGGAGCAAGGTCATAGTTTAAGGCTCATAGAAAGGTCCATGCTTAAAATTTCCCTGTCACGACGAGTCAGGGATAAGAAGCCGCAGCGCAGGAGAAGCAAGGTCGCCGACACAGCAGCGCAAAGAGTACATAGCAGCAGTAGCACAGAATTTATCATATTATGACCGATGAAGATTAATAAGGACGTTGAGAGGCTAAAAACATAAGAAAGTAGGCTATTTCAAGTTGAATCTACACGATCTTGTGTGGGTCGGAGAAAACCCTGAATGTGAGTTGCGCAGGATAGGTACCTAGGTACTTTTTTATGAAACAGGGTTACGTAAGTACATAAAATGTTTTTTTTTATTCTAAGTTCCAAGAATTAACCCCTATTGAATCAATAGGACACGTGTCATAGAAAACGTAAATAATACCACAAATGCGTCACAAATAATAGGTAACACAAATGCACTTAGGTACGCAAATAAATAATTTAAATAGGAAATGAAATGGAAACTCAGTTCATGTAAATACATAGATACCTAAAATTATAGTTATTCACAGTAAATTCAAGTGTAAACGGAAAATTTACTAGGTATGTTAACTTCAGTACACAGGGGGAATTTCAGTTGAGAAATAAAATGTACAAAACACTCTCTTGTAACGGGTAGTCGTACGCGGAAGTTCAGGAGTTGTACCTACATATGAACTGTAAATTGTCTACATTAATAATAATAATGTACAATAATACCTATTATAAAGAGTAAAGATTTTATGGTTTGTTTGAAATCCCGGGCGGAATGCTAGAGAGGTAAGTACATTATACGGTAAGAACATCAGACAAAGGTCAAAAACTCGATAAAGAGCTAGCTAGGCATTCCCCCAGACAGGGATAAAGGTAAACAATAAAATAATGATAAACGCCTCACATTCAAAGGCCCACACTTGTGTTGGCCTTTGTGTTGGACTTGTGTCCCTTGTATTGTGACTTGTTACACAAACGAAGAAGGTACACGAACACGAACAGCGACCCGAGAAAAAACATTTGCTTTCCACCATTGAGGTAATATTACTTATAAGTATCTCAATGCTTTCTACACAAATGTTGGCCCGGACCGGGGATCAAACTCAGGAACTGTCGATTCAGAGGCAGAGCCTTCAAGCAGATCAGTATAAGTGCTACGTAGCACATTAAATGATGAAGTAAATAATAGAAAGCGAATGAGAAACATTGTTTAAGTGCCTATTAAATTCAAGGGTTTCTCTCGATATCCCTGGGATTCGATCACCAGATCCTGAGTTGGTGACAATGGGACCAACTCTGGAGTATACTCTTTCGAACAAAAAAAGATTTTTGAAAATCGGAGAAATCAGTGAACATATTATAAGTAAAATAAATAAAAAATACATTACAGTCGAACAAGAACCTCCTCCGTTTTTGAAGTCTGTAAAATTTTTTTTGCCTCTAATACAATCAATTGCCTTGATATAGAAATGTTGTAATTTGTTTTAAAAATTGAGATATCCTTGGGATTAAGAAAGATTTACATCTAAAGTTAATAGGGCTTGTCCTTGTTGAATCGGACCGGATAGACCAAGATCCCAGGACCGCCAGACCTTACTTATTTTCTCATGAACCAAAAGTGTGGGAAAGAGTAGTGCTAATATGTACTATTAACATATGAATATCAGCTATCCTGGGCCGACGGCCAATTTTCAGCCACCAGGTTCTGAAGGTACTTCCAAAAATTGCTCACTTGTCTTGGAAGTCTGCGTCTATAAAAAGTATTGTTATAGTTCCCTGAACTGAACATCAATATACAAAAATCAGGCCTCAGATTGTAGGTATAATCGCACAATTTACTTGCGAACTGTAAAGCGTCTAGCAGAAATTACAGCCGACGGAGAGCGTCTGGCGGTGTTGATCATTAATTTTTATATTTAATTCTTTAAGATTTCAGCTTCTTATATTTAATTCTATAAGATTATTATATTTAATTCTATAAGATCATTAATTTTTATATTTAATTCTATAGATTCTATAAGATTTCAGCAGCTAGACTTCAAGACAAGTGAGTAATTTTTGGAAGTAGGTACCTTCAGAACCTGGTAGCTGAAAATTGACCGTCGGCCCAGGTTCGCTGATATTCATATGTTAATGGTACATATTAGCACTACTATTTCCCACACATTTGGTTCATGAGAAAATAAGTAAGATCTCGCGGCCCTGGGATCTCCGTCTAGGACCGCGAGTTACGTTTGTCGATTGATGCAAGTTTATTGTATGAATTAGTTAAGTTTTTCAGGGTGGCCGCCATTTAAAAATATGGACGGTAGGTAGGCCAGCCTTCATTCGGCCTTATTACCGTCAATATTTTGTATTTATATATCCATATTTATATATCTCTGTGGTATGCTGTGGCTCAGATCTGTGCGGGACCCGTCATCTAAGGCTTCGGTCACTTTTCATGCAAATAATTATGATCCAAGAACTTTAGAAGCAAAATGTGCAATATTTCGGAAAAATTCCAACCAAGCTGAAAAGTGTACAACGTCCCTTTTAGCTCCACAAATAACCTCTGAAAAGTCCCACGAGGGGGTGGGTGGGCATAACTTTTGACAGCCAAAAAACGGTGAAAAATGTTACCTTTTTTCGGTTTTTTGTCTATATCTTTGTTCCTGTCGATCTTACCGCTATAAGGGATATTAATGAAATAAAGAATTCTCTACAAAAACCGTGTTAATAAGTTCATTGATAAACACTAACAGTTTTTACGTAATCGGGCGTTGAAACTCCGGTAAACATTTTCTATGGATATTTTAGGGCATTTCATGATCACTGCTACAAACAACAGAACAGCAGAAAACAGTAAAAAGTTTATTTCAAAACATTAAATCTACTGTCCAGGGTCAAGAGTCGTAATTAAGCTTCTCTCATCCTCACTTTCATACCGATACAGGTTCTTGATAAGATCCGTCAATAATACTAAAATATAAAAATTCTAAAAATATGTTAGAATTTTTAGTCTCATGAAATGTTCTCTACACGAACTACATTTCTAATAGCCCTCTTTTGAATCACAAATGCCTTACTAAAGTTATAATTATATCAATTTGCCCAAAATTTAATTGTGTATCTTACTCTAGACTCTACTAGAGCGTGATAAACTGATTTTAATTGGTTAATCGTGATCGTCGATTCCTACATTGACATATGTATTTAACTTATTTTTTCTATGTTTATGGATTCCTAACAAAACAGTCCAACGGCCCTTTTCAAATTGGAAAGTCGGCACGTGTTGCAACGTTCGATACGTCGTTGTGCGAAAGTATCTAATTGGTGGAAATTTATTAAAATATTTACTAATAAAACATTTATTTAATTTTTTGAAGAAAGAGTCAAGAAAAAAATTTTTGAATAAAGAATCAGGAAAAACATTTTAGGTTGTGAAAAAAGTGCTGCCAACTGGACAGGGCAAAAATCTGACAACAGAATATTAATCATCTGAGCATAAACAAAATAAAGCTTGCTCTACATTATACAGCTTATTACACTATCACAGTTACATATAGAAATAAAGACATAAAAACATATCCGCTACACATTAAAAGGGTGACCTAGGCAAGAGTAACTAAGTACAATAAAATAACTCATTTGGTTTTTCTGTTGACTAACCTGGCCATGTATGCAGGATAACTAGTAGTGACATTTCCTCCGGATTGCGGTTTGTTCGATTTCCGGTAGGAGCATGCATTTTGTGTGAATAGCAAATGGGTGTTGGTGTTCGTGGGTCAGACGGCTGAAAAAAGGCCAACTGATTTTCAGGTTTTTTTAACAGTAATAAAGTCAGTGCTTTGAAGATCGGAGCCCTTGTTTTTGTATCTTTTTTGCAAGATCTCTTTATAGTGAATCAATCTATCATTAATGCAAGCATCAACTGAATAATAAAAATGCACATATGTTGCTGCGGTTTAAGGAAAATGCCGCCCTGTCCTGTCCGACCGACCGACGCGACGCGACGACGACGACGACGGACGTGCTTTTGATTTTTCTTTAAGTACTTACAGTATAAATTGTATTGGAAGAATATAAATTAATGTAGTTAACTAATTTTTATTAATATTTCAACAATATACAAATTAACTATTTTTTTAAAAGTTTGTTAAAAAGTAATTAAAAAATACGTAGGTGACAACGTTATGAGATTATTTAGGACACGCAAAAAATTAAGATTCATAGGTCGGATTCAACTGGTAAGAATATTGAAGAGATATTGAATAACCTATGGTTCTTTTTACATTCAAGTCACGTCCATGGTCAAAATGATTAGTGATATATTCTAAAAAAATACCTACCTACATTACCTAACTACCCTAACAAGGAAAATTAAAGAACTGTTCAAATTGTGTCGAGTCTTGTCGCAGGATAGTAGAAAAATAAGTTAAATTTTACGATTGGGTATTATAAAATGTGAGCGTTGTTGTGGAGCAGGATCGCTATTTTCACGGTCGCCGGACGTGAGGCAGGCGCGGCAGGCGGCCGTCGCTCACATACAAAAAAACAACTTTCCTCGAAACCGGCGATGGCGCTAAGCGATGGTTCTGTATCAAAACGTCATAAACGTCTGCTAACAGCATCGACTTAAGATCTTTTATCCATGCGTAAGTCCGGGCCGAAATAACTTGTTGATGTGCGCTGCGGGCAGCGCGGGGGTGAGAGAGGGGGCTAGCGCCGCCGAGCGACGGCCTGTCTCGCGGCGGCGAGCCGGCGACACCCTGTCTGCCGCGGCCGGCGGAGTTGCCGCTCTTTGCGCATTCCTATCCGCCCGCACCCCCCCTTCTAGCTCATGAACCGCCCGCGCGCTCTCAGAACGGCAACGTTGCATGCAAACTTGTTTCGTAAACGGATGTGGCAGCTATCGAGGCAGGGCAACTCTATCTGTCCTTGTCTTTCTCGAGGTAAAATCGGTGCAAGAGTAAGATAGGGATGGTGGCGCTACGTGCTATCGGCTCCCACTTGCGGCATTTTTTCACGCTGAGAATGAGGCGAGATTACTGCCTTAGCTGGTGTTCACATAAGAAATAAAAAATATTAAATTGTGTTTAAAGTTTCTATACATCTGAGGTAAGTTACTAAATTCATAGTTATTATTACTTCGGTTCTGTCACTTCACATGCTTCAGTTTGTGTACGTAATTAAGTACGTACAATAAAAAAGCAAGTACCTACGTAAGTAGGTAGGTATATAACTACTTATTGAGCACTGAAAGTGCAAATATTGCCACTAGCTCAATTATAATTTTAACCCCATACTTTATGTAGGTATGGGTTTGAAATTATAATTATTGAGCTAGTACTCAAGTCATTTTGTGTGTATAGAATACTTTTATTCTTGTATTTCTAATAGACATTTTATATGTCTGAGGTAGTTTTTACCCATAGAAAATTCAATAAATTCAAGGGATTTGAGACCACGGCATACCATAGCTATCAATGAATTGTATACAATTTGCATGAGAAAATGGTGAGCGTAAAAGGAGTATAGATACTAACATATTATTTATTATGAGAATTATTTTATTCCTTCCTACTATTCACAACGTAGGTACATGTACTTGGAAAATGTAAGTAATAAAATGTTTTGTGTCATATTTCAATTTGTTACGTTATGTAAATCTGTCATGTCATGTGTGCAAAGTACTATAAATAAATAAATAATGTTGCTTCCTTTAGCTCAACAAAAATGTTAGTACGTATATCTGAACGAGTTTCCTACCAATGTGGAAAGCCCTCAATGGGCATACAAGGCTCGCGTCGCGCGCTCACGTTCGGGTGGTACGCGCCGCGGGCAGCAGGCCCGCCGCCAACATCCGCGCCGCACCAAACGAGCGAGCGACAGACAGTCAGTTCGGCGCCGACGCTCGCCACGCGCACACGTTTGCTTTAACATGGCTGCTGTCCACACACACTCAGCTCCCGTGCCCTCTGACCGCCGTTCTGAGGGTCGTGCTGGTTCACGTCGTATATTCCCACCGCAATTCAAACTACAAGTCCTTGAAGCATACAGACGCGATGCCCAATGTCGCGGTAATCAACGTGCTACTGCCAGAAAGTTTGGCATCCATCGACGTCAGATCCAGAAGTGGCTTCAGGCTGAACCTACATTGCGAGCCGCGCTTCTAAGGCGTGCTCCACAACCCGCTCCATCACCACCGCCATACGCCGCCGGTTCACCAGAGAGCGCTCGATTGCCATCACCACCACCTGCAGCACTTCCCACGCCGATTCAAGTGCCCACACCAGTACAAGTGCCTACGCCGCTACAGGTGCCTACGCCTTTACCCGCACCCATTCCTGCGCCAATACCTGTGTTAGAACCAATAGATTTATCAGTAAGAAGACCCTCACCACCGCCAGTTTTACAGTCGGTATCTGCTACACCAGAACTACATCGTAAACCATTCAAACTCTTCAGGCCATATCTTTTGGAAGACGAAGAAAACAAGAGACCAGTAATAGCGTCCCTACCAGTATCCAACGGCGTGCACGTGTCTGCGTTCGTGCCTGTACAGAGCGCGGCCGGATGTGCGATGACCGCGTGTCCTGCCCCGCGTTGGTGCACGCCTGTGCCCTCCTTCCCAGCTCCTCTGAGATGAGAGGATGCCTCTGGGGCGCAGCCCCGAAACTTCTGTGATCTAGTCGCCGACGCCCGCTTGGCGCCACCTGGGGCGTAGCCCTCTATCATCGTGCCTTATTGTACACGCCGCCATAGTGCATTATTGCCATCATCTTGAGATGATAGCTTATTTTTGTGTATAAATTATAAGAATGTATTTTTATATGTGGGGTTTATGAAGCATTGCCTACATTTATAAAGAATAATTATTATAACTATTATTATTATAATAAAGAGAGTTGATTACTTAAATGTATTTTAAATTAATGGCGCAAGCCGGCCCTTTGTCAGACCCGTCGGGGCAGGTAGCGCCGGCGCCATCCGCTCTTTTACCTGTTGTAATCCCTTTTTTCTCCGCTACACAGATAAAAGAATAACACATTGATAACAAGAATCTCCCTCTTAAATGAATCACATTATACTATACACATACCTACATATCTAGTATCTACGTAGGTACTTTTGAACCGCACATTTTTTGCTATATTTAATTGTTTAAATACACGTTCCTTTCACACACATGAAACAAAATATTTTTATCGTGCTAGTACTTATATGTGTCGACCGACACAGTATTTAAGGACAAGCAGAACTTTTCTTTGAAGTAAATTAATTTTGATGTATGACTCCGTCTATTTTACATTGAATGAAATTAAAAGTACGTACCTATAATAAAAAGGAATCAAAGTGTCAGAGACCCAAAACCCATAAAAAATGTATCCCTTTATTGTCCTAATTTTATATCAAGCATGGTTACTCTACTAAAGCGCAGTTTAAGTGTGTAGCGTTTATTTATTTATTTTATTTATTATTAGTTTAGATTTTTCAGGAAGATACTTATGAATACATTACCTATAATCTATTTTAGTTTTACATCGTTAAATTTTCAAGCATATACGAGTATATAATGCATACGTACTTCGTCCTTTCGCAAAACCTTCAAAAATAGCTAACAGTTTACGATAGGACATTCGTTGCTAATATATGTAGTACACTGCATACAATCGGCTACTAATAAAGTAAACGATTTGTTTAGCTAACCAAAGTAGATAATTATTTAACCAGTTTGGGTAAGTAATGAGCTAACGTTTAAAAACCAATCACCCAAATCAAATCAAACTCACCCAAATCAGTAAGTAAGGCTGGAGTTTATGTATTTTTTTAAATAAATTATTTAAAAATATGAAATCCTACTTACCTACCCAGTTTAAAAAAAAATTAATGAATACAATAAAATAATTTAACATTTAAAAACACTGCTCACCAACAAGACTTAGGTTAATTAAACCCATTCTGTCAGGTAATTTTTTAAATCAGAAAGGCAGAAAAGACCCCTAGACTAGACAATGAACAAGGAAAATAATTGATATTTTGCTATTTTACTGTAATATGAACGTTAATTGCGTCTTATAAATGAGGATGTTTTTGTTAGATGTAAGTACTTATATGTATTAATTTGTAGGTAGCTAGGTATGTACCTAATTATAATTTTCCTGTGAAAATAACTACGCTGGACAAAACCATCCTACAAACTACTGAGTACTACGACGCTGCCATCGCTACGAGTTTCGATTCATAATTTTATTTCTTGTTTATTATTTGTAAGTATGAGGTACATGAACAATGTTACGAAAAAAAAAAGAGACTCCAATCCAGTCTCCCACAACAAAATAAAATAAATTTAAAGCTCAAAGTAAACGTTTTTGTAGCCTGGACACAACTAAAACACTCGATTCTTTTACATAATTAACCATTTTTTTATTTTTAAATATGTATGTATGTACTGATTTCAATTCTTAATTCCAAATAATTTATAAATACATTTTCTATTGCCAATAACTTCGAATATGACAGAGTTATAGTTGTTCTGCAATATTTAATGCATTTTATATTAGTGTCTGTTATAAATATAATATGTATAATAAGATAAGAGATAAATAATACACTTAAGTAAATATTAGAAAAGATATATTTATTTATTTATTTTATATAAATAATATTGTGCAACTATCCGCGGTCTAAATAAATATGCCACACTGGCTACTGGCCAGTGAAGTGAGCGACATAATGTCTACCATTAAAAAACTTGTGGATTGCGTAATAGATGAATAATTATTTCAAAATTAATTTATAATTACACCAAATGGCGTTGAATTAAACTGATATATAAATGGAAACAACAATTAGATACCTCTTGAAATTTTGTTTAGGTAATATCTCACCTTCGATCAACTATAGAAAACATCTCACCGATTAAATAATGCACTGCCGATGCTGACTTGGAAAGTGGACGATTTTGTCAAAGACATTTATTTATTCAAATAAGAATGTTATTGTTCGTTAGAGTCGGTGTTCTTTGGCCGGTGTAGCATATTACATTTAAGTAAAATAGGCGGCTAAAGTTTAAAAAAGAATATAGGTACTTCCGTAGCAAATACATACACTAGACTGCTTACGAGTAAATCATTCATAGCTATTACAGGAAGATGAAAAGGAGCCCGTGAAACAATATTACATATAGGAAACTGCGGGGCGTTTACTGGCGACCAGCTGTCTGGCAGTTTGAAACTAGAGCCAGTGTTGGCGGCTTGGCGGGAATACAAAACCGGGTGACTGTATGGATGGTTTAGTTACACACTTGGTGAATCGAATCTGTCGTTGCACACTGCACTCTAAGCGAATTGCATTTCGGAGTAAAACAATAAAATTTATTTTGCCGAAGACACGGCGAGACGTCGGTAGCGTGATTATTGTTTTTAGATAGTGTAGCTAGCTAGTTTGTTTGCACCTTCTATACATATAATACGAGGTGAGTGGGTGCTAGGTATACAATGATGCCATATTCCTTGAATATGTACATTTGTTCATATACAATAACATTATGTAAATATTTTGCTATCGTTCTTTGATCGCTTTCCAACGAGACAGTTGACTTAATTAGTATTACATTACTGAATATTTTAAAACAGATTAAGAAAAAACTGTATCAAAACAGACATCAATCACTAAAAAAGCTAAGCTTTTTTGACTGTTGATTTTACCTATTGTGAGTCATAGTTATGCTATGCAACAGTTGGGCATTATATCTTGCAACCCCCCAGCCACTAGGCGTCAAGCAGTCTACCTGTCGCATTCAAGGATAAGAAAATAATCTAACTATGAAAGCTCAAACAAAGGAATGAGTCAGGGATAAAGTATGACGGAGTTTTATAAGCAGTAAAATGTTTTATAAACGAGTGCGGGGTGGTTATGGTTCAGGCGTCGAGCAGTCTAGCGGTAATACGCGGTGCAGATGGAGGGCCATATTAAATACTACCATTCCGTCCGGGACTTCGTTCCCGTGGGAATTCGGGAAAATTATGTAGCCTATGTCCATCGGGGATAATGTAGCTTTCTAATGGTGAAAGAATTTTTCAAATCGGTCCAGTAGTTTCGGAGCCTATTCAATGCAAACAAACAAACAATCAAATCTTTCCTCTTTATAATATGTATAGATATAGATGGCTCTATCTATCTGGTGTCTGTCATTTAGGATCCTTTAAATTAGAAACTGTACCCCATGTATGTGTTAATCATCTTATCCAAAAGCTGAACTTGGAACTTGACTTTGAATGCAAAGAATTTGAATTCAGCTAGATTTTCGGATGATCATGTTCTCACCACAAGAAAAACTTTGAAATGAAAAGTTTTGAAATAAAATATTTACTTTTATGAGTAAAAATAAGGTGCACCAGGTATCTTAACGCTGCCTTGTGGCAAAAATATGCATTAGGGCCTATCTATTGTAATTATTTTGGTGCTCGCCCGGGCTTCTGACGTGTGTGTTGACGTCTTGGCTGATTCGCTGATTGTTTTTTTAACATTTTAGCACAGTGACTTAACATCAGGCACAAAGCCAGAAGAAGTCTTATTTAAAAGGACTAGTACAAAATTAGGGAATCGGTTAAAGTTGTAGTTTGACGATTTGACGACGAAAAACTTGATATGTCACAGAAATTGATTTCGATTTGAGCCGTCATAGAAATCCTGGTTTCTTGTTCCGATCGTGTCAACTTCCCATATTCGTTGCACATATTGCGCCATTCGCAGATGCTGACTGCATTATATTTACGACGCAATGCCGGACGGGTGTGATGGCTCATAAAACATAACATGTAGGCATAGCACCAGTGATGTCAAGAATATTTTTGGCACTAGCTTCCGAGGATATTTTCTGCGTTCTGGGCAGTTAAACTAGAACCTAATAACCATCTGGAAGAAACTTTCACTGAGCTAGACTCAGCACTCGTCATAAATCATAAATGCACATAATACCGAGGAAACTATTACAGCAGCAAGATTAAAAATGAGTCATTTGAAAACCATTACCTACGATGTGCTTAGGAACTGTGTTGATTTTAATCCTTCTTTACGTATTACATGCAAGTCCAATTCATTTACAGTGTTTATTTATATATATATTTTTAAATTAACTCTACTAAATGTAAAATGTAATCGCATCGTATAATCACGATCAATTAAAAAAACTCGTCATTACAATGTGGTATACCGTAAGAATCCCAATCAATTAAAACTACCTACCTCTTCCTAACATATAAAAACTATTGATTGGGCCCTTAAAAGATAAAGGATCTCTTTGTTTGTCTACCTGTGACGACAAAAGGGCATTAAGTAAGATGGATTCCTTTGAATAAGTGTGTTTCCTCAGCGCAAACAGAAAATAATTAGCCGCGGTGCCTTTGTTTGGCTCTTCCAGAAATTCCTTTAAATGCGGGCTGTTTGTAGTAGAGCGGGCACCGGCACCGACTTGGCCGACCGACTCGTGTGCGCTTTGAAGTCGTGTCCAGTGGGCTTGTGTGAATGACACCACCACTCTTTCCGGTACTGGCAGTTTCGCCGAAATCAAACTGTTAGAGATAACATTCCTCGTTTGAAGACTAATAAAGTGATGATCACAAGGAACTTTATCATAGTTTTAATTAAGAGAAAATGTAGAGTCACGAATAAAACTCCTCACATTTTGTCATCCGTAGTATATGTGGGATCAAAGGTTTTAATTTATTGTCTGTCTGGGATAGGTACCATTGTATAGACACTCTTGTTTTGATGAGAAGGAAGCCGTTCAAGAGACTGTATCGCATTATTTTGCATTATCGTGCTCTTTTATTGCAGGGGACGAAGACGGGCTAATGTGTAAGGTTTCATTCAATTCCGAAAAGTCATTCGATGTATACCTAGTTCGTATAGCACTCCACATAAGTTGTCATTCCAATAAAAACTTTATTAGGTTGCTGGCAAAAAACCGTAAAAGCTGGTAAATAAAACCATAAAAGCTGGTAAATATTTAAAATAATTGTAAAATGTATTTAGAATAGAAAAATCTTTATAAAGTGAAAGAACGACATTACTACGTAACACTTTGTTAAGAGCTATTCTTTGTTATCTATCTATAGTATAGATATATAGATTCTATACACTCACGCCTACTTATAACCCCTTTCGGGGTAGGCAGACCGTCATGTGGTTCTGGAACCACTTGACGCCACATTGGACATTCATTCTGAGGGTATGTATTTATTTTATATTGTACAATTATATTTAAATACAGAGGATAACAAGTTTACAGTAATAGGGAAGTTTACAAAGGCGGACTTATTCCACGAGGGGACTATATTAGATATTTAGATGAAATATGAGTAATGTGGTGATTGGTTGTCAGTCTTTCGCCCACAATACCTAAAGCAAAAACCCTCGCGTCCCACTTACTGGTTTCTACAGTATGCCTGGGAAGAGTTGGCAGCTAGTATATTCTAAGTTTTTCCTTTACTCCCAGTCCAATATGGAAGTATTTTTTCTTATCTATGAGATAATAAGGCATTGGCTGAGTGACCAGTAGGAATTTTCGAAGGAGTTTACGTATTTTGTCATAAACGCCTTCGAAAGGAATTTTCGAAGGAGTTTATGACAAAATACGTAATTTGTGCTGCAGCAGATAATACAATACGACTGCAATAATAGAGAGCGACCTATGAGTCTTCAAGAGCTGAACTTCTAAATAAATGAGCTCGGGGCGTCAGCACAGCACATAAATAGCGAGTCACAAGACAGACGAGGCGACGGCACCGCGATTGTGATGCCGAGTCGTCGCGATATGCCGCTTGGCGCCAACAGCCCGCGATATTTCCAACTCCATTACTCACACACACACCGACTAATTATAATATGCGAGCGAGCGAGCATCACGTACGCTGACCGTTCGTATGTCCTTTCCAAATAAGCTAACACACCTTTTGTTCAGCTCAATAACTCGGCAATTTGTTCAACAGGTAGGTTATTGTTACTGCAGATACGTATTTAATGATGCTGTAGGTACTTTTTGTCTGAATTATGTGCAGTCATGCTTCTCGGTACGAGTTGAGATCATCGTCTATTAAATGTGAAGAGCGTTTGTAGGGGATCTAAAAATGTAGGTAAGCGGTAAATATGAGCGTTCAATTAATAGGAATGTTAATGATATTGTTTCGGAAAGATCAGAGGTGTCGGCGCCGTTGAAGCGCGCGATGTGTAAACACGCTGCGTCGCGAGCATACAATCACGCGCCCCCTGACACCGGCGGCCTCGATACCGATAGCGCTTGGACTCGGATACGACTTACAACAATTATTACTTGTAAATTCTGTATTAGGTAGTTTTAGATGTTCTGGCTAGGTATTATGTTATGATTGTTATGAAACTCCATGAAAGTCCGTTAATTTGATTTTCATAGTGACTTTCATCGTTTTTGAAACTATCACTCTTTCCAGAATTACGGGATGGTACAATTTGTATGACCGGTACGATCGTGATGTTTTTCTTTGTTTGTGTTCCAAAGAATTCAAAAGGATTCTTGACACAAAAGAACCTCAGTGTTTTTGTAATAAGAGTGTTTATTGTATTAATCATTTCGTCCAAATGTTTCTTGCTGACCCAACATTAGCAATCAATGTGCGTAATTCAACTTTACGCAATTCGAAGTTGTCCAAATGAGTCAGTCCATTTTATGGAAATACTCGTAAATGTGTAGCAAAGGGCAATGGATGTCAACTTGATTGTTATTTGATCTCTATTCATACGAGTTGTGTTGTCTTGAAAGGTTTCGTCTACCTGGACAATTCAAAGTATGAGTAATGCTTAGTAAGGTGCCTTATCAATAAGTATTTAACTTTTAGACGGGTTTTGTCGTAAAACGTAAGTTTTCCTCAGCAAATATCATGAGGATAAAGCGAAATATGAATAGAAACAAGTTTATCATTAACCTTGGAGGAAGTCACGGGCGTCGTTTCACCTTCGCAACACGGCACGGGTCAATGGTGCGGTGTGACAGTGGATAGGTACTTCTTTTTCAGCGTTACGCATGCCGACCGACCGTGACGCAAGACCACGACGGCGGACGCAAGTCATCCCGTGCCAATGAAAGCACAAGTCAATCAAGCTGCTGTCTCTCTTAGCAACAGCTTTGCTACCTGCCTGACTAATATTAATTATGTGCCAAGCTAAAAATATTCCAGCTGGTCTAAGTTTGCTGCTGACGAATCGAGAGTATTTAACAGAAGTATTATTTGTGTATTGTATTTGTAAGATAACAGTGTACTTCTCTATCCGTCCCATCTATTCGTAGTCTTTATTTTATGTTAAGTACATATTTATGAAGTACGGTATCAGTTTCGGCGGTTTGCCCTCTTGATAACCGAGTTGTCACCAGGACCACCCGAGAGCAGCGCGTGTTACCTGTCGTAAATATTCGTGGCGCAATGGGATCATCCTCTCCATCCTCCGCATGCCACGGTAAGCCCTGATAAACCTGAAACACGGTAGCTTAACATGCCAACAATCTGTTTGACTTATTTTATTAATCCTTTACGCTATGAAAGATACCGCGGATTAAGTGTTTAAGGAATGTTTAGAAGTTTCGATAATCATGTTACTTAGGAACTAATCTACAACAGGTGATTTGTCGCGACATTTTTAAAGACAGGAGATGGCAATGCTCCATGTTTAATTTGTCATCGTCGTTTTTACGTCCAGCACAATTAAAAATACTTTCGAAGCTTTTAAATTTAATTTGTAACCCCTGACGAAAAAAATAGGAGTGTTATATTACATAAAAGTCGAACGTGTGTATCTGTGGGATCGTAGCTCCTAAACGAGTGGATCGATTTTGATGCGGTTTTTTGTTTATAAGCTGACGTTATCGAAATGAATCTTTTCAATCATAATTGGCTCTGTTGTTTAAAGTTATAATATAAGTTATAAGGTGCTAGCATTCTGCCCGGGACTTCGTTCCCGTGAGATTTGGGAAAATTATGTATAGCCTATGTTACTCAGAGATAATGTAGTTCTAATGGTAAAAGATTTTTTCAAATCGGTCCAGTAATTTCGGAGCCTATTCAATGCTTACAAACAAACAAACAATCAAATCTTTTCTCTTTATAATATGTATTGATAGATGATACTGTACATTTATGTGAGTTCTGGGGTGTATATCGCACAATTATATATTTTTGTCGAGATAGTCACGAGTAGCCTCAAGTAGTTGTAGAACACTTGACACCAAAGCCATAGTTATAATATAAAAAATATTTTGTGGATTAACTAGTACAAATTAAGGATCAAAATCAAGCTACCTTTCCGATTTTACTACATGAAATGTAATGTAGGTAGACCTAAGTTAGAACTGAATGAGACCACCAACCCGTGGATTTCCTAAAATAGCTCCACCAGAATACTTTAACGGTCAGGTAAATTAACAACAGAGTGTGAGTAATACAAGTTTCGAAATCCTGTCCCTTATCAAATGTTGCAAATCCATATGGAGTATAAATGACCCAGTTTTTGAAACAAAGAATGAGTCAGTCATTTGCTTTGTCGTGTAGAAATATTCGTACGAAACTGGACGTCGGTTATACTTGGGTTTTATTAGAGAAATGCAACAAATAAGTCAAAATATTTTTTTAATTTAATTCTTTGTTAGAGAAAATTAAGGATGTGAATCGGCCACTAAACACATCTTTGCCCGAGAAACTCGTCCAAAAAAATCAAGGCGGTGAAGGTGACCATGGTGTACCTACTGTATTCTGACAGATAAACAAATAATGATTAGGTAGTTATTTTTAACCTTAGTGCACACTAATTTTTTTAAAGTTAAAGATTACAACCCTGTTTGTAATCATCTCAAAAAACAGTTATGAATTCTACAAGTTAACTAGGTAAGTACTAAGTTTCAGTATTTCAGTATTTCAGTATTTATTCAATTAATATTTACAAAACATCGCCATTACAGGTAAGCCCAATTCGACAATGTCATAGTTACTAACAATAATCAATAACAAACTTTATTTTAATGCAATATCAACATTAAAATAAAAATAATGTTTGCATACAATTAAAAATCTTAGTTATTAGCACTTTGAAAATTTAAATTTGAACAATATAAAACAATAAACAAACAATAATCAATATAAAACAATGTCAATAATTTAAAAACTCACTACCTTGTCAAATAATTCAGCGTGGTTCGTGTGAACTCCGTCATCGTGCAATGGTATAAATCTAGTCCATTTTTATTCAAATCATTAAGCAGTCCAATTGCTACGGATAATGGTGCATATTTTTTAATGTTGGTCCTGCAGTTAGGTAATGCCAATATGTTTTGCCGCGGTCCCCGTCTAAGCCAAGTAATAGGTACGGATATTTTTATTTCTGATAGTATCAACGGGTTATCTGACTGCCCTCGAAGAATCTTATAGACATATGAAGCCAAAGCTAGCTTCCTCCTTACTTCTAATTTATAATATCCTATCATTCCCAACAAGAAATGAGTCGGATATATGATTGGGTATGCTGGATACACGCCAAACTGCTTCTTGTACATGACTCTCAAGAATTTGTTTTGAATTCTTTCCATCATCACCACATATTTTGTCTCGTGAGGGGTCCATACAATTGAGCAGCTTTCCAGTTCAATTGCAAGGGGAGATTCAAGTTCTTAAGGCGACTACAGCACCCGATAAAGGCAGCACACATAGGAATAGTGCCATCTCCGTCCGCCAACTTCGATACACGAAGTTTACGGACTATGAAAGCGTGCGTGCGTAAAAACATGTTCCAAAGTTAGAAAAATGAGATTTATGGAAAGGTAACAGCTTAAATCGAAAAATGCGTTAACTACTTATCGAGAGTGTTCAATCACGAACATTTTGATAGCTAATTCAAGTTCCTGTGTGCATTTTACTATCGTTTTTACAGCTTAAAAGATACACAATATTGGTATTTAGAGGTGACTTTGTGAGCTTTTTCTATCGAAACAAAAGTGCTGAATCATGTTTTCAGCAAACTACTTATCTAGTTTATGTCCTGAATATTACCGTAGTATTTTTTTCTTCGATTTAATGCAGTGCGTCATGCTTATCTACGCATCATAAAATCGTAATTTAGGTGCTGTGGTCGCCTTAAACGATGATTTAAAGTCACCCAATATGTTTTAGGTAAGTAAGAATTTCTATTCATTTATGAACTTTTCTACAAATGAGTAGGTTCATCATTATTAAGTTATCTAAAGATTGTAAGATAGATTTTAAGCTTATCTTTAGGTGGATTTATGTGATTAATATTACAAAGGTGTAACATACGTTTTATTAAAGGACAGATAGAGTAAGCTGGTTGAATAGGTGCGCCAAGTAATTTGCTGAGACGCAGTTGGAGGGGCCAACTGGCATCGCAGTCTCAGCGACAAGTTGTCTGGCCGGGCCGCCGACGACGGCGCCCGAGTCCTCGCCCCTCCCACCGCGCCCCGCGTTTCCAATTATATATGGGCTTGACGCCGGCCTACCCGCCCCCGCGCCACCCGCCTGCGCCCGCGCCACCGACCGGCAAGCCGGCTTCTAAGAAAACGATACCCAACCGATATTCTGACACACACAAACACAGCCACAGTCTGTAACACATGCATTGGCCACATTTTGATGCCAGTATCTTCGACTGGAGAGTTTAATTTATGGTGTGCCTTGTGATGATTTCTTTAGATAACGTAGGTGACGCTGGGACAGGCTTGAATGTGGACTCGATTATTACGACGCGGCACATTCTGTCAAAGCGTCACTTATACGCCCTTACCTTTGAGTATTTAAACTCAAAGGCCCTTACCTACTAATAATATTTAAAAACATTGCATAGTACAAGCTTATAACGACCAAAAACCTAAGTATGTAAAAAATTGTGTTTGCGTATGTTATACGCAGTTGCAGTGTATAATTTTTATTAGTAAGACCGTTATTGTTAATTATTATTTTTTAGATGTAGAGTTTGTGACTCGTTTTTTCCTTAAACTAAACTAAATTCGTTTTAAACGTTAACCGTTCTTTGCTTTAAATGCGTGAGTGAATAATTTCATTTTACTTATAAATATTTATTGGTAGAGCCATAAATGATTGTATTGTATTTGTAATAGTACAGTGTCCATAACGTGGCCACAAAGTTCTGACTATAGGTAGATGGAATTGGTAGAGCGTTTCCTACGTCTATTTATTCACGTCGTATCACATCCTTACCCGTGATTGAATCGAGCTGATACGTTTGCATCGTGTGAGCAATCATCTACACAAAGGAAATAAACGCTTGTAGATCGTGGACGCGTCACACAGGCGTAACTATCCAAGTATCTATGCAGCTATAGGTATACATACTTAGATGTATTTACATACTTTATTATGGATAGGTTTATTCAAATAGATGTGTGTGGCTGTGTGTGTAAGTAGATAATTTATCGGAGAGCGCCGCTTGGGCTCGGCCTGCGCTGTGGCAACTCGCTGGCAACGCGGGCAGCGCTTTATATGGATACTTGTCTAATTCACTGCATACATTATACTACGGGCCTAGGTTTCTCTTGAATGACTAATGAACTATAAAATGACACCAAACCAATGCAACATTTTATTTAAAACAAACTTAAATAAAATACCAAAGAATATTTTGACACTGACCAGTTAAGAGAGAATCCGAGCGTTGAAAAAGTGGAAAAATAGCAACAAGTTATACCTACATACGCAATGCCAATAAGAATAACATATAACGAATAAGTGATGCATTAATAAAAAAATATTCGTAGAAAAGTGAAGACAATGTAACAGCCTCACAATAACAAAAGTACCTGTAGGCACTTCTTAGCAAGTTCTTAGCTGCCTTTTGTTAACTATTCACTTCGCGCCGTTAATTATAAAGTGGTTTCAGAGTCAACGTAACAGTCATAAAGGTGGGTAGTTTAATAAGTACAGTATCCATAAATTGATTTACAAAATGGCTTACTTATTGTGGCAGCTTTTTTAAGAGTACAGAAAAAAAGATTTCTCGATGTGTGGTGCACTTGCGAGTGTGTGGGCAAAGAAAGTGGCAGCGCCTAGCGCTTCGAACCACGTTCACCCCTTAGCGGACGAACGCCGAAGCTTTGAGCTTTCCGTTAGTAGGCACCTCGTCTTGCATAATGATGAGTACTCCAGAACCAGAAAAATAATGAGTGTTGGAAAGGATTTTTGGTGTCAAAGCAATGGGAACAACCGGATTAAGTAGATCTAATTGTAATAATCTATCGGAGAAAATAGCCCATGCTTTGTAATCTCTACCCATTTACCTGTATTGTTTAATTTATTACTCAAGTGCTAATGAACAGTACTTATTGTTATTCTTTAGACGTTTAAATAAACTCAAAATTGCATGTCCATTCATATTTCATTGAGTTTTTATACAATAATAAAAATATTTCCATGTTGTTTGTAAGCGGATTTTCCGCTATGCGCCATGTTTTATAATTATAACTACAGTCGATGGTGCGTTGAGCGTTGATGTCATATAATGCGCTGATTGGTGTGGTCGATTTCGAGAAAATCTTTCCAAAAGGTTTTGCTCTAGAAAATTGCCTTACAAACTACCTTTGTTTGTTGATGATTCATATTATAGAACACCTCTATAGTATAGAGTGCATGTTATTTACTGGAGCTGTCTTTACGATTAAGGGCAGTAATGACTAAAGGCATTCCAAGGGCCTATTAAGTTCACAGGCATGCGGCCAGCGGACCGTTGAAGGTCGAATTCTCAAGTTACGCTGACACATTATAACAATACACTTGAATGACCATCGCCTATAACAAATTAACTCGGTTACAAGCGATCGTCACATAATACCTATAATCTGATTCAACATAACATAAGTACAATAATTACTTACGGAAAAATTATCCGTTTCCTTGAAATTTGTGTCGAGCGTGGCTACAGGAAAATGGAAACATAATGTTTGCACTAAGTATAAAATAAGTTTTGTTTAAGTTCTAGAAACGTCTGAGATAGGTAGGCAGGCCTTTTAAAAAGTGTTTTTTCTCAAATAAATATATAACCTATAACATACACACCTAATCCATGATCAATTTCGCGAGTTGTTTAATTTTTACGTTATTTATTTATTTATTCGGGAAACCAACAGTTTGAAATACAATTTTGAAAACTTAAATAACAATTGGTAACTAATAATAGGTTTTCAAAGTTAGATAATACGATAAATCGTATTAAGCTAAGATTACACTAGAACGCACAAGTGATTTTAAGTGACCAATAATTAACTAAGTATATGAGAGAAAAAACTGTATGAATTTTAAGAATAGAAAAAGGTTCCGTTATCCTGACGTTTAAAAAAAAAGAACCAATAATTAAATGAGCAGTTAAGAATTTCAGAGATACTTAGATTAATAAATAAAATTCTATCTACACTGGGCGTCAAAAATAAGTAGTACAGTTTTAAAATTGCGATTTCTCCCAAACTATAAAACTTAGACCTTTGAAACAAAAAAGGTTAAAAAGAAAATTTAATCTTATTCAATAAAAACTTCATGCATTATAAGAACTTATAATGCTTGACTTTAAAAAAAACGAATAAATAAAAACACTTTTTTTAAACTGTTGAAAGGTGTTGTCTTACTTAGGATTTTTGTGTTTGACACATTCGCTGCTGATAAAGCAATTGTAATTGAAAAGCATAGGTATCTTCAGAGAGTAAATTTGACTAATCATGCCTCTTTCACCAGAAGAATGTGCAAGAATCTTAGCTTTTCTCGAAGTGGGCATCAGTATGCGTCGTACTGCAAGGAGGGTGGGTGTAACTTTAAGAACGGTTCAGCGAGTAAAGCAAAGGTACGAAGAGACTGGAAACCATCTAAGGAGACGAGGTAATGGCAGACCCAGGTGCACAAGTACCCGAGAAGATCGCTTTATTGTTTCCACTGTGTTAAGAAATCGACACCTTAATGCAGTTGAGGTTCAGCAACAGCTTCTTCGGACCCGAACAGACTACATCAGTGAGAGTACAGTGAGAAGAAGACTTGCTGAAGCTAACCTGAAGCCTCTAAGACCAGCAAATGGCCCCAAACTTGAGACAGAGCATCGCGTAGCAAGACTACGCTACGCCCGTCAACACGTACAATGGGGCGAAGAAGAATGGGCTAGAGTTTTATTCACAGATGAGTCTCGATTCTCTTTATACACTTCAGATGGACGGCGGAGAGTCTACAGACGACCCGGTGAGCGATACATTCAAGCTTGTATCTCGGAAAGAGTCCAATATGGCGGGGGCTCTGTACACGTATGGGCTGGTATCTCTTCAGAGAGTCGCACAGAGCTTGTGGTAATAGAAAATGGGACTTTGACTGGTGAAAGATATGCCTCGGAGATCCTCAACGAGTATGCAGGGCCATATTTAATAAATATGGGTGATGGAGCCATCCTAATGCATGATAACGCCCGGCCACACACTGCTCACCACGTACAAGAGTACATTCAGGAGGTTGGCATCAACTTGATGGCTTGGCCATCGAGAAGCCCAGATCTCAACCCGATTGAACACGCCTGGGATGAGCTTGGGAGGCTAGTCAGAAGGCGCAGTCCACCTCCTGCCACACTCAGGGCTCTAAAACATGCGCTGATAGAAGAATGGGAAAATATTCCCCAACACCGCCTCCGAAACTTAGTGTTCAGCATGCCAAACCGGATCCAAGCTGTAATTAGAGCCCGAGGCGGCAACACAAGTTATTAAATTGTGAAAAAGTTCCAAAACGTGAAAATTAAGTGGTTGACATATCGTTAAAAATTGATACTTTTTAGTATTTATCTTAATTTTAAGTTTGAAACTTTATTCATGCCAAATAAAATATAACTTTAATAAACTTCGTTAAGTTTACTATAAACTGCTTTTTATTTCATAAGTGTAACTACTATAGTTTAGGAGTAATTGCAATTTGAAAAGTGTACTACTTATTTTTGACGCCCAGTGTAGTACCTATTTCCCGTCAAACATGTTTACAGTAAACAACATTTCGAAATCTAAGTAATTCCCTTAGAGAATAATAATTCCAACGGGTTAGGAATGATCATTTTCATCAATACGACAATTATTGGTGGAAGTATGTTGGCGCTTCAAGGTGATCGGGCGGTGCGCGGCCGCAGCGCCACGGAGTCTGGTGCGACCGGTACCTCCCCCCGCGCCCCTCTAACCACTACCTGCCTGCGCTGCCCACGCCCGCGCTCGAGCCCTACCTACGCGGCTCCGCGTTCACATAACTCCACCGTGTCTAACGCATGATACATAATGATTGATCGAGCCTTCTTTCTTGTCTTGTTGTTGTTATTGTGCGCCTCTATGTGGACAACTTTTGCTATAATTTGAGTACTTTACTATTGACACTTGACCCTGGTTTAGCAGTTCTAATACGATGGGAAACATTTTGGAGTCTAAACCAGCACCTCGGACTACATTGTATAATCAACCAATGCAATAATCAACCGTGCTACTTCGAAGATAACCTAATCTAAGTGCATCTACACTGATCTACACTAATATTGTAAAGAGGAAAGATTTGTATTTTTGTACCTATGTAACGAATAAACTTAAAAACTACTGGACCGATTTTCAAAAGTTCTTTTACCATTAGGATGCTACATTTTTCCTGAGTAACGTGAAATGAAGTCCCGAGCGGAATGCTAGTAATATTATATTAAAAAGAAGAAAGATTTGTGTTTTTGTATGTTTGTAACGAATAAACGTAAAAACTACTGGAGACATATTTTTGAAACGATAGAATTCCAATTCACATACGAATTGACAAGATTCGCATGAGAATCTCTTACAAATCTTGTCAATTCGTATGCGAATTGGAATTCTATTTTTTCAAAAATCAAGCCCCTGGACTAATTTCAAAAATTCGACGGAACACAGCAACTCGCTCCATCGTCGACCTCCAGCGACTGATCAAGAGTACTGACCGCCCTAGGCTATAATTACGAGGACGCGGGTGAAAAGCTAGTAACAGATATTGCCGATTATAAAGATCTAATTAGGCTACACTTCTGTAACCTGTAACGCCATCTGTCAACAAACAACAGCACTAAAACATAAGCGGCAAAAGGTAGTTCAAAAATAATTCAAGACAAATAATATCTGTAACTGTTTCGGGTTTTGGGCGAGATGTTTTTCTGATTTGCCTACTCCGCATCGGTTTCCGACAGGCAGCGAGAAGGCATTTTTTAGAAATTGACTTTCTGTCATTGATATTTTGCTGATCAAGGATATAGATACAATATGCATGCTTTTTCTGGCTTCTTAATTGTTCTGTCATATTTTAAGTCAATGGTTGTGGATAAAAACTCACGACTTAAAAAAAGCATTTCTCAGAAAAAAACTAGCTTTCCGCCCGCGGCTCCGCCCGAGTAGACTACAGGTTATATCGTGCCCAACTGTGGGATAAAATGTAGCCTATGTCCTTTCCCAGGCTCTTATCTATCTCTGTACCAAATTTCATCAAAATCGGTTCAGTAGTTTAGGCGTGAAAGACGGACAGACAGACAGAGTTACTTTCGCATTTATAATATTAGTATTGATTGAGTGAGTTTTGCAAGAATACTTATATATTATTTTATCATATTTCGCAGCGTCATCTTTATACTTCAAAATAAGCAAAGCTTGTACAGTCGAGAGCTCGTCACGCTTGACACCACCAGTTTAAGCTGAGCTCTTATTTATACCGCGCGCCATACAATGCAGGGCCGGTCCAAAGTGTCAAGCTTGACGTGCTCTACTCTTGACTGTACCACTATGGGTGTTAGATAACTGATATGCTTTGTTTTGTAATTATATAAGTACACGCCACACATAAACACCCAGACTACAAAAATACTTGAAACTACGATTTCGTCGGGAACCCAACTCGCAGAAAAAGTTGACTTATGGCTGTCATGCATTTCTTACATAAGCCAACTAATCAGTTGTTTACTGAAGTAAACTAATTATTCGGTAACCTGTGCCGATAACGTTTGTTCCAAGCAAGCCCGTAGACAACACACTTCTGTCAGCAGCGAAAATAGCTATTAAAGGAGCTCGGGTTATCGGGCTTTGGGGTTAGGAGGTGTAATGTACATGTCATTACAATAATTATCGCTTGGATTGCGGATCCGATAGAACATTGGACTGACTCAGTGCCTGTCATGACACCAGTCACGTTCGCGACCATGCTCTTGCGCTTATCCATTAAGTGTACAGATTGTTTTTTTTTGGGGACAGTACTGTAATGAAATTCCTAGTCCACTTACGACTGTTGTCAGTTGGGACTTAGCGCCTTAACCAGAAAATTAAGTGATTTTGCTAAATTATTTAGGATAGCTACAAACCCTCGCGTTGCGAGTGCTACTCGCCCTTGGACGATTTATTTATACAATTTCATCATAACTTCGTCATTAGATAATGATAAAATCTCATTATCCCTCGTCATTGATATAGTCTATATTCAGTTCTATGATCACATATTGCTCCTTACTTTTTGTTACAAACTCAAGATGCCCATCCAGGCAGCATCCTAATAGGTACCATGTCTCGTCTCGTAGTGACGTACTGGAGGACATTTTTTTGTAAATAATTATAAGTATAATCTTTTTTGCCTGAGATGTTTTTCTGCAAATGTTTTCATTTTGTAAGTTCCTTAAATTTTCAATTTTTAAATTTAATTTAATTTGATAAGTTTGTCTTCGCAATATGTCTGTGTACATTGTGCATGTACCTATTGGTTATTGAATTTTAAATTAATTTCCACAAGGAAACAATTTGAATTTATTGCAATTAAAAACAAATTAAATGATAAGAAATTCTGTCAGAGATATGTAGCGTTTCGAACGAATCATGTTCGCAAATTTGTTGGTACTATCGGCTTTTTTTGCTACAGGTAAGAAGAAATTACACGAGAGAATTGTATTTCCAAATTATTATTAAAAGCACACTTATTTAGTATTATAAATATATATAAAAAAGTTCCAGTTTTGTTAAATCTAATCCACCGATTAACTGAATTCGTGAGGTTTCATTTTCATTCTGACTGTAAATTTTAAATTAAAAAGGCAGTGCTTTTCAATAATTCGACGTCGTTCTTTGTTTTCAGTAACGAAAGAACATATATTAAAAATAAAAAATTATATATTAAAATATATTAAAAATTAACTTGCGAAATCTAACTAATAGAACCTTGTTTTTTTTCAGGTTTTTGTATGGAATATATTAAAGTTCCGTCGCCAGATGGACACAGGTTTGAGAATAATTAATGAACATAATTCATCCGTCCAACCTCACGCCTATAACCCTTGAATGGGTAGGCAGAACATTGTGGTTCACATGACGCTCCATTTGACATACATTCTGAGGTTTATGAGATGAAACATGAGCGTATTGGAGATAGCTTGGCAGCCTTGTCCCACGTACTGATATGCCTCGGAAGAGTTGACAGCTAGAATGTCCCCCTTTTTCTTTCACACCCAGTCCAGCGTGGAATTTCATACATCCTTACTAATCCTTTCTTTCTCACTAATATTATAAATGTGAAAGTAAGTCTGTCTGTTTGTCCGTCCGTCTTTCACGTCTAAACTACTGAACCTGTTTTGATGAAATTTGGTACAGAGATAGATTAGAGCCTGGGAAAGGACATAGGCTACATTTTATCTCATAGTTGGGCACGATATAACCTGTAGTCCACGCGGGCGGAGCCGTGGGCGGAAAGCTAGTATTTCATAATATAACATTATATACAGAGTCTTTCACAAATAAAAATAAAATCCAATATTTATATCAATTTAGATAAATGATTAATGCGCAGCTCTATTTCAAATACGTCACGTAAATTGTATAAAACTTTCATTTTGAAAGTGCAACTGATTACTAAAGTTGGGACTGTTTCACTTTTGAATTTAATTTTGGATTATTTATAAAACAAGTTGCATACCCTTTTTTTAAGCCCGTTTGGTCCGTTTTTTATATTTATCATAAAAATATACTGGTTCCTAATTGTCATTTCAATTGTTTTATTCCTTCTAGATGTGGTGTATGCCCTACATACTTTCAGAAGATATGTGCCTTCGATTATAAAACAAACAATACGTATATATTTGATAACCATTGCATCATGGACATTTATAACTGCTTAGAGGGGACAAGTGAGTGATATTTTGACAAACTAACAACATCTCACATAATAACCACCGACATTTATCGCTTATAACTTTAACGGCTAATCAAGAACAGCTACGAATACTCTTGATTACGTCAGCTTACAATAAAAAAAAAACCGCAAAAAAAATCAACATTAATGTAACATTATATTCAGAAAAATGAGAAGCTGACTCATTTTGAGCATTTTGACAAATTAAATTGATTAATTAGGAATTAAAAATGTTAAAATTCATGGTCTTCTTTTTATTTCTGATACTATGTTATTTAGCAAAAATTAATCCTTATGATGAGGCCTTCCGATCGGTATTATAAAACTACAGGCTGATTTGTTTTCTTGTGTTACGGGGTTCGATTCCCGGTTGAACCAGGCAATGTTTAAAAAATATTTGAGTTCAGTTTAAATTGTTTTTAAAACTAAAATATACTTAGAACTTCTTTCAGTAAAATGTCCCATCTACAATAATTAAGGTACTTTTCCTCCATATGGCATAGCCGTGGGACATCCTGTATAGATTACATTACATACACTCACGCCTGTTATCCCATACGTGGTAAACAGAGCATCGGTGGTTCAGAACTACTTCATACTACGGTTGCATAAATTCTGAGGATTATCAGATGAAACAAGACTGTCACACAATCAAAGATTCACATTCACACAATCCAAATAAATGCAACGCATACATTTACTCCTACATTCTGTTAAAACAAGGAAAAACACTTAGTTGGGTTAAAAATTAAATTGGGTACCCACCCTATCACGGCGCATTCACTATGTCCCTTTATTTTGAAATCATTGAACTATTTGTATGTTACTATTTCTGTCCAGCCCCACAACTGTATGTCATAAGTCCATACTGGCATTAGGACTTGCTGGTATAATTCTTTCTTATCAGCCCATATATATCCCCATCGAGGGGCACGGGCCTCCCTTCGAAACACGAAGGGGATTCAGGCCATAGCCCACCACGCAGGCCCAATGAGGGTTGGTGGACCGCTCGTCTTTCAAAAATGAATTTTCTTGGACGGGCGGGTTTCATCACGGTGTTTTCCTTCACCGTTGAGCAAGTGATAATTAGAAATCCGTACATAAATCCAAAAAGACGAATTTAGTGGTACAGGCCCACACCAGGATTTGAACCCGCGATCTTCGGATTACAAGTCTGGCTCATTACCAACTGGGCTATCACTACAATTTTATTTTGTGTTGACAGCGAGGAGTTTCTGCCAAAAAGTCAATACAATATTTTGTAGCATAGAACTAGGTCTCTTTTGTTCCTAAGTGAGTCTTAAAGCAAAGGTAGTTACTGTGTTCGAATGGTAAATTACACGAAAAATTATGGATAGCTCCCAAGACCATTTTCGTGTAGCCGCAACTTCCCTTACTGCTCCACTTAAAGTTTCCACCCTGCATGTCACATTTATAGCTGCTTGAGTTGTTTCTCTTCCAGTTTTATTTTCTAGTTCAGGAATATCACATGTGTATAACAGGTACAGGACCGGACCTAATACATTTCCTTGTAGTACCCTGCCGCTAATTGCTTTTAACTCAGAACAGTCATCATCTTGTCTGACTTTAAAGTATCAGTTAATTATGATTTAAGTATATCTGAGAATTGTTTGGGCAGCAATCTTCTCATTTTGTGTATGAGACCTCTGTGCCAAACTTTATCAAAAGCTTGTGCTACACCTAAGAATATTCTTGTGAATACCTTCTTTCCCTGTAGAGCATTGTGGTTTTATGTCCTCTTGATCTTTTGCCAAGTGTTTTTCTTTGAATCCGAACTGATGCCCAGGCATTATGTTTTTGTTATCTTATTTTGTTATCGGATTCAGACGTTTCAGTAACAGTTTTTGAAATAACTTTGACATTATTGGTAGCAGAGATGGGTCAATATGAAGATACTTCATGGGGTGGCTTGCCTGGCGTTTCTATCATTATCACTTCGGCAATTTTCCATTCAGGCATACCTATATTCAAAACTGAATGCGGCGTTGATAAGTGTTGTAAGGATAACGATATAGCTTTGCGCGGTAAGTTGTGCAAAAGTCTCTGAGCTTTATTTCACTCTTTACATGTTTTGGCGTCACAAGTCTTATTTTGAGCTCTTCTTGTAGTGATTCGTCTTCAGGAAGGTCGTCTAAGTGATTCATGCGTTTTGAAGATTTTTCCAGGTGCTAAGCAAATCTCTTGGCCTTTTTCAATTGGGTGAAAAATGTTTTGTGGTCCCCATTTTTTCAGCTGTTTATGTCGTCGTAACTACTGATATTTCGATCGTGCTCCACTTTTTCAAAAATAGCTTCGACTTTCAAAATGTATCGAATTTTATCAGTAGATTCACTCATTTTGGTGGACCGAAAAACGATTAAAAAATGGTGGGAATGCAAACACTACAACTAAATAGATTTCATGAATACTTCGCACATACAAAATACATACATAACACGAAAATGATCCATAAACTATATTATTTTTCACGAGACCTTATAGGTAGTTACTAAATTATGGCGTGAGCAAATATCTCGGGTGCCTTTTAGCTAACGAAATTTTATGGGGTGATAATAATAAACTTGGCTTCGACCCGTGCCAACTTACCTACAGGGAGATATATATGTAGGTATAATGTTGATTTTAATAATCAAAGGCAAAGTTTAATTTTTTATATTTTGACCCATGTTTTTTGCGGAAAGTTGTTCAAGTTTCGCTTATTTAAGTCACCCAATGTATTTTTGTAAATAAAAAATGAGGTCAACTATCATTGGGAAATTGAAATGCCAGGAGAAAACAAACCCGTAAAAGTTACCTACACGCCATTGTAATTGATATACTGCTATAGATTCTGGTATTATTTATTGGTGAGTGGGTTGTAAGCCGTAGCTATCAATCAGAATTGTCTGTTTCACCAGATTAATAATTAAATCTTCTTCCAGATTTTGCTCCGATGTTATATGAGAATTGCTTGTACTTTGGTAATTTTGCGTACGTGCACGGATATAAATATGAGGACGAAGACTACGGTGAAGATGGTATCATCGTCAAATCATCACCTGCCAAAAACCCGACTTATGTTAAGAAAAGAAAATAAATAAACATTCGCAACATTGGTATTATCTTGTTGTATGTATAGTTTTTAATTGTTATAGAATTTAAAAAAATGATATTGCAATAATTCTATTGTGGTTATTTTCATTTGTGGCATGACAGCAAAATAAGGGCTTTTTGTTCAAAAATGAATTGGAATTTATCGCATGCCACCATAAAGTACAAATATACAGGGCTTTAGGTATCTCTCTTTCAATCTCTCGGGTGGTTAATCAGTCCATGAAACTGAACAACTTCCCCAAGGAACATAGGTCAAGATACAAAAAAAAATTTGATCTCCCATACAAAATGCGCTAAATGCTGATGAAGTTTGTATGGGAACTCAAAATTTTTTTTCGTATTTTGACTTATGTTCCTTGGGATAGTTGTTCAGTTTCATGGACTGATTAACCACCCGCGAGGTTGAAAGAGAGATACCTAAATCCCTGTATATGTATCAAAGTTATACTAGATGCAAAAGGGCCTTCATTTGCGAGGTAAAGTAAAGTAATGCAGTTTTAATAAACATCAATATTTTAAAGTAAAAGTAATAAACGAGTTTCAATTATAAAACATCCTATATTTAACTTATGAGAGCACAGATTCAGTTAACTATTAATTACAAAACACAATTAACATTATTATAAAGCTATAAATACTTACGTACCTTACACATCTAGGAGGCCTGTCTTCACATTCAGTATTTTACATAAGTGTTGGCCTTTGAGCGTAAGTTACAGTTGGAAGGCAGTCTAGGTGAGGAACATGGACTATGTGACAGCCATATGACCCAGTCTCTTGTAGTCGATTTTGTCGAGTTGCACTAACGGTCGCAGCTGGTCAGCAAACACTCGCATGTCTTCTGCGATCGCGTCCTGTCCTTGTGGGGCTAGCACCTGGCGGATACAGAAATTTTAATCTTTAGAATTGATCAGTTTAGGCAACGTAAACGGCGCAGGGCACCTTTATGGCAACTTATCTATCACGAGCTGAGCGTTTTCGTTCTTTGAAGTGAACATTAATGTGTCGGTTTTGGCTGTGGTCGGGGTTGAGTTAGACGACAAATCAGAAGACAAAGGCTGTTTTTAAAAAATGGCATTTTAGGCCTGCAGGATTATTCAATGGGAAGGAAGGATTGTAGTCTGTTGATACTACAGCTGGTAAAGACGGAGATTTACGCTGATTTATACCTTACGTAAAAGCAAAAAGCGGTCTCTGACCGTGAGACGTCATTTGGTTTAATACTGTTTTACGACTCTACGAACAATGTTCAAGTGCGACACTAGGCTATTTGGCATATGCGACAACAATAGGCGACAGCTTATTCAAAACAAGCCAATCAAGAAATGCTCTTCGCTAATATTTAGAGATGTCTACTGACGTAACAGTCTACTCCACAGTCGGCTAGCTAGAAGCACCGTAAGCCCTGATTGTTATGCAGTGGAAAATCTATGAATTTTTAGAACGTCTAAGGCTGAGGGCACGTGAAGTAAAACTAAGATAACTTTGCATGAAACTTTGTCCAATGTCTATGTCAATTAGGGGTAAAATTTCATTTTGACTATAAAATTCAACCTATCAATTTAAGCATGAGACAATTCCCTTCATATATAGAAAAGAACACGTAAAGTTCAACTCAAAAACACCATAAAAAACGAATTAAATAAATGAGTACTCACAGAGAGTTCAACAAGGTAGCTTTGTGAAATTGGCTCGGGTGGCATAGAGCTCGGGGGTATCTTGAACACTTTAGCTACAGTTATCTTCATACGCCCTTTTCTGAACATGTACCCTGGAAAATAAATTAAAAAATTTTATGCACATTTTTGAAGTAATAAGTAAGTCATTATTTTATACCACAATATACCAAAAGTTGTTTTATTTAATTAATATGAATATGTCCATGAAAAGTTACAAAACTTTAAACACTGTTAATACTGTTGTTAACATTGATTCGAAAAAAATTTGATTAGACATAAAATTAATTCCTATTCTTATTATTAACAAAAGAGTTTAATACAGAATTTTTAACTTTTTATAAGAACAGGCAAGATAATATACTACGTACCTTTGACGCTATATTCAAACTCCATCCTACAACCAAGTTCATTGAGAAATTCAATGAGCATTCCACTACAGGCGATGTCCAGACTAGACCGTACCACAGTGGGCCGGGTTTTGTCTCCCAGATCGGGTTGACCAATGTATCGCAGTTGGAATGGCATATCTCGGGCATCAAGAGCTTTACGAACACGAAGCATCAACGGTGCGGCCTGTAATGTCATAATTGTATTTGTACATTATAAAATTAAGTTCTAATTGTCCAAGAATATTTACTAATTTAAACAAATGAAACGATTCTAATAAAATATTATTAACAAGTTAGCACTATTTTACTGATTGACTTTTTTGTAAAGTTCAGTATAAAAAAACTCAACTTATTTATTGATTGGAATGAAATAAAGGATAATATACCTGCTGATTTGGATCTCTCAAGCTAAAACAAACTTCCTGGTCATCAAATGTTTCTGGCCCCGCATCTACATTATCACAAAGCCCACGCAGACGGTGAAGCAAAACTTCTACTGCAGAATCCAGTACAGAGCCCTAAAAACACATACCCAATGCAAAAAAAACCATAATAACCAATACACAAAAACACTTGCTAAAACGCAAACATGTTTTCCCCGGTAATTTAAAGTTCCTTTAGATGCATAAAAAGACTAAACACTTTAAATTAAAAATAAATAAACACTTTTGGATTGGATGAATTTGTTAGTGTTCAAAAAAGTAAATAACTACTGGTTGGCTCTTTGATTTTGTGTTTTGTATGTTATGTTGTCTGTCACCTTTTGTCCATCAATGTGTTTTTGATTCTTGTGGTTAACATAAGTTTAGAAAATTAAATGACCTTTTAATTTGTAAGAGTTTTATATTCTGTGGTTATTTTTTACCCTCGTACATTAATAAAATCCACGTATTCGTACTCTGTAGCCGCGACATAAAGCTACAGTAATTTTTTTCATCCATCCGGAAACATACATAGAGCTACAATCACAGAATTCAAACAAACTACAACCTACTACTGCTGGAACCTCTAAAACATTATTAACTACACTTCACTTCTTGATTAATCTAAAGTTAAAGAAAACATGACTATATAAAATAACGAGGACTAATAAACAAGAAAAATACTGACCTGTAGTAAATACTCCTGATTAGGGATTATATTTGCTTTTAATGCCTGCGACAGGCTGTCAGTGGCAGTAATAGGTGCTGCATTCGCAGCAGACATTGTTACAGAATATTACAATCACAAGAACAGCCCGATTAATCAAATTTGCGATGAAAAATCCTGTACAACATTTTAACATAACCTTAAAATTAAAACGGCTCGGGGAGCGTTCGCATTCGCAATCGTAGACCAACCCGTAGCGTAGTGATTTAAAAATACTCTTTCGGTCGACCGCGACCGCCTGAGTGAAATCAACGCCAGTGATCACCCATTCTCTGACCAAGTGATTAGAGTCAACAAATGAAAATACATATTTAACTTTAATTAATGATGGCGCTAAGTTGTTACAAACTATTACGTAATATTTTCTCCTTAATCTGTGCATGTTACAAATACACCTAGCGGGTGCTTTTCGCCGAAGCTTCGGAATTTTGGTATAAGTTTTCAGAATTTTGGTAGTTTTCAGAAAGAGAGTTGGGAAGATATCAGACCAATGGCGGCGCCTAGCTAAGCCTGTGACGGCACGGTGTGGTCAGTGGTATTATGCACATAAAAAGCTTTACAGCCTTTGGAAGGAACGGTTTATGGCTACACAGGATAAATAACTCAAAAATGAAATGAAATAAAAATGTATTCCCCCGACATTTTTCACTTACCTACTTATAACTTTTTAATAGCTAAACAAATTTTGATCAAACTTAGCTTAGATGATTCTTAGTTCAATCACGTCAGCTTTAAAATAAAAAAACAGCATCGAACTTGTTCCATTCGTTAAGGAGCTACGACGCCACAGACATACACAAATACACAGACATACAGATACACACGTCAAACTAACAACACCACTCTTTTGTTGGGGGTTTGGTAAATCAATCAATCTGCGTAAAATATAGCGCAATATTTTATAAAGTTATAACAAAATTTAAAATACTTTAATTTCTTAACATTTAAAACAATCTTTACCACCAAAAACAGTTATTTTTCTTTCTACTTGAAAATTTTAACAAATGTATCAATATTTTGTAAATTATTTTCATCAGCTGTTTCTATTTTATTTAAAGTCAATTATATTTTTTTGATATTATTACTTTCTATCTTTAGAATTTTTTTGAACGACTCTATACTACGTCATTTTTTAATCAGTAAGCAAATATTGAGTCCGTTAACTTTATGAAAATGTAACGTATTTTTATGTATTATATCGTTTCATATAAAAATTTAAAGCTAGATCGTCTGAAGCATAAAAATAAATCAAAATTTTTTTTAATAAAAAAAAATGACATCGTACAATTTACTTTAAATTTGGTAATAGTATTCTTCAACACAATTTGTGACACTCGTGTTTCTACGTTTTACAATCCTCTGAGACTCTTCTCCTCTGAGACTCAATCCTCTGAGATCCTCTGAGACTCTGAGACGTATCAAAATCTGGAAATTTTAAGAAAAAAAAAACATTGTTTTCCTCCTTATTTACGTTCTATCAACGTTACTAATACACCGTAAGAAAAAATTGCGTACTGATTAAAATGTCACCCTGTATATCGAAACATTATTTAGCGAGAACCATAGAAGCCATCTAAAAAAATCGCCTATCTTAAAAACAACACTTACTCAAAGCTTTTTTTTTAAATTTCATTTTTCCCCCCTCACGGGAAAGGCAAAGGGAACTTAGCCCATAAAGCCGTATAATTCAAAGCTCTACAGCTATGTACACAGATATACAGATTACGAACACTCCCCTCAAGTCTGTGTCACTGTCACTTTTTTTAAAGTGGAAACAAGTCCTTTGGCCGAAAAAAGTTAATGTCACTGTCACTGCTTGGAGGTGTTGCCAACTCAAACAAATCTTAGCTATGGTTGTCTACATTAGTACAATTTCAGTGATAGCAAACTACTAAGGTGCTATTCATTTATTACGTAATACGCTTTGGGGGGGGGGGGGTCGACCATGTCTTATTAAAAAAAAATTACAAGGTGGTAGGGAGTCTCGATGTTCTTACTTCTTACGTAAGATCACCAAAATTCGCAAAGTTAGAATTATATTTTAAAAAAGCGTGGGCAAAGTGATTAAAACCTTTATTACTACCAAAAAATTAAAATTATTAGTACCTGATTTGTAAGTACTAAAGAAATAAACATTTCTAAAACTTGTTACTTTAAAAAATAAACATTAAAACAAACCAACCGTATACCTATTAAATTTTTCTTTTAGATTCTTACGTAATGAATGAATATTAAAAAGGGGGGAAGGGGGTCAGCCTACTCTTATTTTTTCTTATAATAGCGAAAATAATCTTACATAACAAATGAATGGCCCTAATCTTTTATCTTAATCAAAGTCTATCTACAGTCTCTGTTCAAAACATTAATTCATGCTCTGACTCATAATTCATAAGTCTAATGATGTATTGGCCAAATACATCATTAGAATTATGAATTATGTTCGCAAGTTCGCACTTTGTGATGCTATTGGAAATAAATGTACCTAGATACATAATGTACAAAGATTCCAAAAAAGTTCAACAATTAAGAAATATACCTTTATTATCTTTATTGTCAATCACATTACGCATTATTTAATAGCATAAGAATATTTTAAACTATTTTTAAGTATATGTGTGTGCTGTCTTGTGAAGAATTAAACGTGTTATTATGACGTCTATATTCCTTGGAATCATGGGCAATTATGTCCCGGACCTTTGAAGGCGTGCTTGGGGCCAAAGCTACCACATAGAAGCCTGTTAGACTTGTGTTAGCATATTATAAATGCGAAAGTAACTGTTTCGCTTTCACGCCTAAACTACTGGACCGATTTTGATGAAAGAGCATTGAACATATTTGTATGAAGCCTGGTATACCTAAACTTCAAAATGATCACCCGAAGGAGCCCCACTATGGAGAAATCAAATGTTGGCGGCCATTGATGAAACTTGCGGTAATCGATAGAGAAAAATATTACAAAATGAAAGTGTTGATTGAAAAAATTTTGAAAGATAAAAATGTTGTATACTTTCGGAGATTTAGAGCTTTGAAAATGAAAAAAAAAATTAGCTAACAAAAATATAATTTGAAGTCTTGACCTTCCTTATAGCATAAGATAACTCAATAGTACTTGTTTGAGCATGGAATAACATTTGTTTAAATTATGTTTAGATAGGTACAGTCAAGAACACGCTAAGCTTGACACTTTATATCTTATCCTATATTAGATATTTGAGAATGAAAAAGTGTTTTAACAGTAATAACGTGTTATGTGTATTTGCTTATGTTATTTGACTATCTATTCCAATAAGGTATATATTATCGTATCAGTATTATTGTTCCCCGTGTTGTACACTTTTGCCCGCTCCAATACTATTTCTCTCTCACTTAAGAGGTTAGCTGGAAGAGAACTCACTTTGAGTTAAGCTCGCCATTGTGTATCCTGTTCTCTGTAAAAAAAATTGTAAAATGTTTGTGTACAATAAAGTATAAATAGTTTAAACGTGTTTATTAGAAAAGTAGGTACTGTAGAGAGTTCGTTATCCGTCTACTTGAAAGGCCTATAGTTATTTTGTAATTAAAAACAATTAGCTTCCTTTTGACGGTCAATGCTGGTATTTTGACACTGTCTTACCGTAGCTTCACTTCAAAATAGTTTTTTCCTATAATAAATAACTAAAAGTCATTCCCTCTTTACCCTTTCTTATACTCTCGACTACCCCTCTCGTTATAGTACTTACTAAAATATCTTAAGTGTAGCTACGTCTTTTCAGTCTTAGTAGGTATTATTAGGAATATTGCATATGTAGGAAAAATATAAGTAGGTGTATTGCAATCAGACTACGTTTAGATTTATATAAATTGTTTATTTAAACTAAAAAAATAAAATAGGCAATCAAATACAGGATCATTTTACAATCAGGTGTTCTAGACTTAAATAATAGACCATACTACTACAGGGTGGTGTAAAAGTCACGACGCGGTTGCAATAGGTTCCAATTTTTTTTATTCATCTTAATTATTACGAGATAATAAAAATAACACTCATGGAGATAGTTTTGAGTTAGGTTTTAAACATTACATCACTTAAATAACTACCATTTTCAGCCTCACAAAGACGGTCTCTTTCGAGAACATTTATCATCATTTTCCTCAGAACATGAGGAAGTCGGGTATTGGCCTTCAGCTGCTTGATTGTCCTGGGTTTATGTGTGAATGTAGTCTGATTGCAAAGCACCTACTTATTTTTTTCCTAGATATGCGATATTCCTAATAATACCTACTAGGACTGTAAAGACCGGGCGTAGCTAGATTTACAATATGTTTAGTAGTTACCTACTTATGTAATAAGCACGTTACTACTGTTAAAACACTTTTTCATTCTCAAATATCTAATATAGGATAAGATTTAAAGTGTCAAGCTTAGCGTGTTCTTGACTGTACCTATCTAAACATGATTTAAACAAATGTTTTTCCATGCTCAAACAAGTACGATAGAGTTATCTTATGCTGTAAGGAAGGTAAAGACTTCAAATTATATTTTTGTTAGCTAATATTTTTTTCATTTTCAAAGCTCTGTATCTCCGAAAGTATACATCTTTCAACATTTTTGCAATCAACACTTTCATTTTGTAATATGTTTCTCTATCGATTACCGCAAGTTTCATCAGTGGCCGCTAACATTTGATTTCTCCATAGTGGGGCTCCTTCGGGTGATCACCTTGAAGTTTAGGTATACCACTCAGGTTGAATGCTCTTTGATACAGAGATAGATTAGACCTTGGGAAAGGACGATATAACCTTTAGTCCACGTGGGCGGAGCTGCGGGCGGGAACCGTGTGGTGATCGGTAGAGAATAACACCACCCCTTCTCTTTCCGCGGGTGTCGTAAGAGGCGACTAAGGAGACACAAATGAGACCTGCCTCCTAGTAATCCATCCCAGGAGGCAACGACACTTCATTTTTTTCTGAATCTGAGGTGTATTCCTATGGTCTCATGCGGTGTGGTAGGCTCTGTAAAGGGCCGTCTGGTTCGCGACCACTCTTTTACCGAAGTCCGACGCCAAACAGCTTGCTGTGTTCCGTCGGTGCGTGGGAGTACCAGTGCCTTTATAGGCATTTTCTGGGTTAACTCGCTCCATCGTCAACCTCATTTTTGACCTTTATGGTCAAGATTGAGGTCAAGAGTTAACTCATCTTATAATAAAAAAGAAAAAAAAAGCTAGTTTATCATAAAACCATGTCTCAAGGTCTTTGGCGGGAACTCGGCGGCGTGAGCGGTTGCTTTGTCAATTGAATTTTCATTTTCGGCGTGAAAAAGTTGTTTAATGTGTAATAGTGATAGTGTATTATGCAGTAAATTGACTAAAATTCGTGTAGTGATGAAAAATTCAAGTGATAACAGTGTTTCTGCTCCGTTTGGTACCGACAAAGATCCTCGCGGTTGTGCTTCTCGCCGCCACTTTTCGTAAAACAGACGCTATCCGGTTTTACGCAGAACATGCGGAGCTTAGGGCTTAGGTTAAGTTGAAGAAAGAAGATTTTTAACTGAAGACATGGCTGTATGGACATAGCTTCCTTTGCCTTTCCCGAAAGGGATAAATTTAACAAAAAAAAAAAAAAAAACATGTCTCAATTTGCAGCTATATTTTGTTTTTTTGACCTGGCAATATAAGATGAAAAAAAAAGATAAAGTAAATAAAAGTTTTTGTTGGTTGGTAGTATTTTTTGTGGTGTTTTCGCTGTTTCTATTCTATTTCTGTTTCACGAATATTTGGATCCTATCCTAGTCATTATCCTACTCAGTGATTTTCATAAGATGACAGGTCACGTATCAATAAGACTTGCTTCTGAAAGAATTGACCATTGCGTTGCCACTGGTAATGAACTACCGAAGTTTTTTACTCCTGGTGAGGTTATAACGGGCATGCAAGACTTCATGCGGTGAGTTTGTTTTCTTGTAATAATGAATTCTGCAATTTGGACATAGAAATCGGGAAATAATGAATATTTTGATTTTTTAGAGGCCACGGAACCTACGCAGAAGACGACTACTTAAAGTCATCCGTAGCCGGTGTAGTTCAGAAAGTAAATAAACTGATTTGCGTGCGACCATTGAAGAGCCGGTATGTCGGAGAAATTGGTGATGTGGTCGTTGGACGGATACTTGAAGTTCAGCAGCGGCGGTGGAAAGTCGAGACCAACTCGCGCTTGGACTCTGTGCTGCAACTTTCATCGGTTAACTTACCTGGAGGAGAACTGGTATGATAATTGAAGATGATATTCGATTATTGAAACAACATATAACTACTTAGAAAATTACTTTTGTCTACTTGACATTTATAAATTTTGTCTAAAGATCATTCTTACCATTTCTGGCCTGTGTTACAGAAGGAGACTCAAGTCTTAATTTATACTTAAGTATTGATTGTCTCTTTCTCTCACTATCAAAATGGCAAAGATAACTGCTATAGATCATTCTTAAGCCGCGTTCTGTAATACGGACCTTAGATTTTTATGTTTTAAGTAATTGTAATTTTCAGTAGAAGTTATATTATACCTAGTCATGATTTTTATTATTATTGACTAGGCTAGGACTTCTCGATGGTCGGTAGTGCTCGTAGTCTCTTACCTAAGTCTATTTTGTTAGGTTTGTATCCCAACACCGGTTCTGTGGATAATATTTAAAGAAACTTTGATCATTGACTAGAATTTTCAAAATACCTACTTCAGCCTCAATGTTTTAGCGTCGACGATCAGCAGAAGATGAGCAGATGATGAGAAATCTGTTGGAGGAGGGAGACCTGATCAGTGCAGAAGTACAGAGTGTGTTCTCAGATGGCTCCTTGTCACTTCACACTAGGAGCTTAAAGTATGGGAGAGTATGTTAACAATTTTTTATATTATACCTACCTATAAATAACAATGTCTTGACTTAGTCATTCATAACCAGTGCAGAGGTTGAAATTGCCTGGTCCACATTCAAGTGATCATTCAAGATTGATAGGGGCCCTCTTTTTCAATTGTATAGTGACAGTCAGTGGGTCTGGCTTTGTTTAGAACCTCAAAATAGCAAGAAATTTATTATTTAAAATACTATAACTTTTTGCAAAATACAGATAAATTATAATTAAAAATGGTCCCCAATTACATCATATGATTGTGGACCGGCAATGATCAGCATATGCTGATCTCTGTTTATAACTGAGGGAAGCCAACTAGTTAACATGACTTATTATGAAATTTCAGTTACCACAAGGAACTCTAGTGAAAGTGTTCCCATCATTAGTAAAACGCAGAAAGAATCATTTCCATGTCCTACCATGTGGTATATCCATCATAATAGGCAACAATGGTTACATATGGATAAGTGCAACTAAACAAGAAATTATGATAGAGGAAGATAAAGACGAAATTGAAAATGTTGACATGCAGGTTTGTTTTTAGGACATTATTTTTCTAAAACAGATTACCTATTCATTTAAATTCATTGTTATATCTTAATGATTGTAATGTAATAAATGTTCTTCGATTTTTTTATGATTGATAGAATAAAACTTGAGCACAGGCCAATTTTGACTTAAGACATTTCTTAGTTTTCTCTGATTTGATGTTACATGGAAATGTTGTCCCTTTTTATCAGATTCATTAGAACCTGTTATAGTTTTCTAATAAATATAGGCACAGAAAATAAATACAGATTATTCCACACACAACAACACATTAAACTAAACATAATGACTAAGAAAGAGACTTATCAAGACTTATCATTGTCATTGAAAATTCGTTTAGGCAGCAATTTCGTTTACAGAGCAAGGAAATACACTTGATATTATGTGCAGTACAGACACCAAAAACATACACTTAAGTAACTATTTATTTTCAGCCTGTGAACAGAGGTGATAGAGAAACAATGGCAAGGATAAAAAACTGTATAGCAGCCCTTGTAGCTTCTAAAATGATGTTGGATGACACCAGCATCATGTTCGCTTATGAAGATAGTTTAAGATATGATAATGTTAAAGATCTTTTAGACCCTGAAGCCATGCTAGATATTGCCATTGCGACACAACATAGAATAAACAACATAATGCAAGAGTGAACACTTGTTTCAATTTAGTAAGGATGACAAAGTGATGGATGTGTAAGGTAAGGGAAACATTTTTTTTTCTTGAAATGTTTATTCAAGTTTATTTATATTTTATTAAATCATTAAAAATATGTTATCACAATTAATAAAAAAGGCGTGCATAAAACTCTAATACACTCGATTCAAAATCAGGCACTCATTTTGTAATCACATACAACCTCTCTGGAAAGACTTAATTTATATCTAATAGTTAGATATTTTATGTAAATTCTCAAAACTTGATAATAGATTAAATAGTATATCTAACTAATATTTGGCTTATGCTTTTTTTTTAATAAAAAAAGAAGTATAAAACTGATTCTAAAGATAACTCTCATTCGTTTTGTGACAACTAAAGGCAGTATAATATCACAACTCATTCTGTAATATAAATTTTTGCATTTGTGTACAATATTTGGCACTTAGTTGATTTTATTGTCTTTATACACTTTTACGCTCTTTTGTTCTTTTTGCCGAGGATTTTCATAAGATTTAGAGACATGAAATATGGCTTTTCTGGTGATCCATCGTTGCGTTCGCAGTCTTCCACTGGAAAGACATTAACGTTATTTACACTAACCGAGGTATAATCAAGTGGTCTGTTGTACCCGTCTTCTGTTTATAAAGAGGAAAAAAATTGTATGTTTGTAACAAATTAACTTAAAAACTACTGGACCAAATTAAAGAATTCTTTCACCATTAGAATGTCGCATTATCCCTGAGTAGTAGGCTATATAATTTTCCCGAATTCCCACGGGAAAGAAGTTCCGGGCGAAAAGCTAGTCTAAGATATAAATCATGCATATTTCTAAACCACACACAGAATCATTTAAGTAAATTGTTACGATGAAAAGAGATGTAATATAATCCTGCAATCATAATCTTGTACTTACAAAAACAAAGGAACAAGGTGTCGACAGCCATTGCATATACGTTGAAGAATATCGTGCAGATGAGGTAGGTGGCTATGGCGAGGATGACGGCCGGGACATAGTTGTAATTTAACTTCTGGCCCCCAGTGATGTCGTATACCGCGTTCCACTGCAGTAAATAATACACTGCAAAGCCCACCCCGATTGAGATCAGCAGCTTTGATAGGAAGAATACGAAGTCCATGACCTGAAATGCATACAATAAAAATAAGAGACACTCAGATGCCACATCTCAAATGACTTATTGAAGTTTAGATTTTGGAGAGGCCTTTAGAAAATTCGGTGAAGTCACGGGAAATAGTGCAGGACAAATTTTAAGGATCAAAATTCATTCGGATTGTTAAACTATATTCTCTCAATCTTATGGGCTTGTTTGTCAGTTGGAAAAATGGTTACTAATTACTAAATTGCATAATGTAACATTTTACAATACCTTATCCAATACAACTACTCTGACGATATTTCTCATAAGTAAAGAGAACGCATCTTTTGCGCTTGAGCAGAAATTCTTCCCGTGTATAGCACACATGATGTATGCGTTTTTATTGATGAATTTAATGAAGTTTTCCAAACACCAAAAGAAACATTTGCAACAGCACATAATGCATCTGGTGAAGGGATTATCGAACTTTTTGAGTTTATGATCGATGTACTCCAGAATCACGCGAATGACTCGGACAATGGCGATTATCAAAGAGCCAAAAGCCACTGTCCCCAAGTGATAACTGCAAAAGAAAATAAAAACGTAAAAAAATCTGAAAAAATGTAACAATAAACAGTCTTCATCTGTAATTACCATATTGTTCTGGAGATACCAGATGTGAGGGTGAAGAAAGGTAGATCCTTCTTTCGGAAAGTCCAGTACCATGTGGAGAAGGTACTAGCTAACATCATGTCAGCAACTCCACTGATGAAGAACATTGCCCAGAAAAAACCCAATAGGTTGGCCACTGTTAAAAGAAGAAAGTTGCATTATTTTACTTGCTGTTTTAAGAGCACAAAAAGAGTTCATAGTATTTCATTACCTGCTTCTACGAAGCTATTTACCGTAACGAACTCATTCAAGATGTAACCAAACATAATTTCAAACGTGTTTCAAACCATAAGAGAAATCATCATTGTAAAAAATTCTTACGATGTAGATAGATGACGTTATTAGGGTTTTCAATGCCGGTGAAGTGGCAGGTAGCGAGTTGGCACGGCCGCGTGTAGCCCTGGCTGTGGTCGAAACAGTTTGTGCTGAACCTTAGCGGGTCGCAGTCTACGTAGTCCTGAAAAATATTTAAATTTTCATGTTTAATATGTTTACACTCTTTAAACTGTTGCGCTGTATATTTCCATTATTAAAACATTATAATGGAATAGCAGTTTAACAAAAGCAACGGGTTATATTTGTCACCGGAAAAGGGTAAAAATCATATCATTACAATTTAACTAGTGAAATATAATCACCCGCGACGTTACCATTTGCCCAGTAAAATTATAATTCAATGAAATTTTAGGGGTCGCCTGCTTGAAATTAGGAAAAATTAAGTTATGTTAGGTTAGGTTGGGTTTTTTTAGGTTCGGTTAGGTTACGTTAGGTTACGTTTCATTAATATTATAAATAATATATATATATATATATATATAAAGTTCGTCAATGTAAAAAAATATATTGAGGCAATTCACTAAGTACCGAGAGATTACAATCTTACTAAGTTAAATTACAATAGTAACGGTTTTGACAATGTTACAGTGACATTCTTGATTACCGTCCAGTCCTGTGATATTATGGAAATCGGAATTAATGAGATCGCCGTAGTCAATTATTTTTGATCGAAAGGCGAAGGGTTTAATCACTTTCCCCATGATATGATCGTCAATCACCACATCAGTCTATGATAGTAATTCGTTTGTAAAAAAATGTGAAAAATCTTCTATTGGGTCAAAGATAATAATGTTTCAAAGATTTCACACCTGAGTATATACGCCTTGACAATCGCAGTTAGTGTCGTTGGTGAGCTGAACGGTTTTGAACGCCGATTCCCCGATAGAGACAAGGTACATGAGCACTGTCACCCCGTATGCGATAGTAGCGCACTGCAGTAGCCAAGGGAAGATCGGGAAGAATATTGTGGATTTTATTGCAGTGACTGCCCTGAAACACCAAACGTTAAGCTGTGTTATCAATAGCTAAGATAGACTCAGGTGTATCCGCGACGTCGGAATTTACATTTTCGCAAAATACAACTTGAAGTCAGAAATTACAATACAATATCCTTTATTGAACATAAAACATAGTGTATAACAAGACGGCCTCATTGCTAGGTAACAATTTCGTCCAGGCAACCTTAGGTAGGACAGCAGTAAGGTAAGAAGTAGTCTCTATATGTATTGTATGTAAATTAGTCTCCATATATGTAATTTTTGTGGGGACTACCAATACAAACAGCAACTCTTGGTTTTGTTGTTTAACTAACAACTTTGCTGTGACGTTCAGTTCACAACTTGGTGCCTTGGTGTGTCAGTTTATAAAAATATGAAATTTGGTACAGATTTAGATTAGAGCCTGGGAAAGGACATTTTATCCCACAGTTGGGCACGATATAACCTGTAGTCCACGCGGGCGGAAAGCTAGTAAATTCATAACAGTAAACATCTTTATTTATTAATTAGAATTAGATCAGCTAGTTTATATATGAATGAACCATAACTCCACCAAAATGTATGGCCGCGACTGTTAAAAATAATAAATAGAAACCTGCCGTTCAGGTGGCGGAATTGAGAACCATCCAAATTTCATACATCTAATGACGGCTGCTTTGACTGGTGGCGCCACCGGCACCGCCAACGGAATTTTCAGTTGCAGGTAGTTTACTTTACATTCGGTTGGCGGTGGCTCTGCTGGTCCATCGACGCACACAAATCGTTTAGATTTTTTAAAATATGGTTACTGTTACATATCTTATTGGATTTTGGCTAAGACACTTATTGTAACTGTAAATAAAACTGTTTTCAGCAAAAAAAATGTTTTACTATTTTTGCTGTAAAAAAACACACTTTTTGAGCGTATTTTTTTTTCTGTAACTTCCGGTCCGCTTTGCAGGTGGATTCGTAAATATAGGTTCTTAAATTTACTCAAAAAGATCATTAACAAAAAATTAGGCTGTTTTGGATTTTTTCTAAAATTATAGGATTGCTCTTACAGCTAGCCGTTAGACCATCGACGCTCTCGGTAAAATGTATTTTCTATACAAATGTATTTTCTAAACAAATAAAATCGGGGTAGTTTACCTGCTTCCTTCTCTGATGAGAGCGATAGCGATAACAATGCGTCCACGCAAGAAAATAACGATCATCAGCAATATGATTAGCAACAGGGCCAATACAATGAGAAACACGAGCCAAGTGTTAGCCTGCGTGAAGACGGACTGGAAGTAACCCTTGACGTTTGTCGTTTGTATCAGAGACACAGGGTGTGCTTTGTAGTATTCGTAGTTTTTGTAGCATAGATATATTGCTGCAAAAATAAAAATTTGAAAATATACAAATACGTTAATTACACCAAACATAACATAACACAACATAAATGAATGTTATCCTGAAAAATAAGGAATCTAAGTTAGATTACGGCGAGATTTTTGAAATGATGGTCAGGTAAAGCACTTACAAAACCCAAATAGAGCGAAGAGTCCGAAGATAGAAGTCCAGACAACGGGCGCGACCACCCATCTTAATAAGAGGATATAGATGAAGCAGACCACGACGACTGCCACCAGGGCTCCCACCATATACCACCTGGACTGCACCAGGTCCTGAACTATCTGCGACGATAACTGCATGCACAAATAAATAAACTTGTACTCAAGAATGAAAATTGGCCTTAATAGGCGCAACTAACTGAACTGTCAAGATAAGAAGCGGAAATATTGTTCTGCACACTTTATTTTCGTCGTCAGTAAATTGCAAAATGGTTCTAGCTGTAGTTCTGTAGTTGTCCCATTTATCAGATAATATACATGCTTTGTTATTTGGTGGATTAAATCTTATTTCGTTTCTTCTAATATGTATTGATAATTTGATAGTGCTATATCATACAGTACCCATAATAAGATCAAAAACAACATGCAAAGGAAAAGCTAAATTGAAATCTTAATTTACGTATGTACATACAAGATACATTTAAAAACATGCATTTATCTACAATTTTAGTGTTTATATTTTACGTTAAATACTTGAGACAGTTACTAATTACCTTATATAGCCAAGAAATAACGCTGTTATCATGATACAATGCTAAGATACTCTACCTGATCAAATTTGACAAGTTGCTGGAGTTGTTGTTGCACCTGTTCGATCGAGAGGCCGAGATCTTCCGTAATCTCTTGGACGTTCTGAATCGCTTCCGTGACGTTCACAATGCACCGCCCCAATACTGCTCCGTAATCGATGAACATGCGCAACCACCATCACCATGGTTAGTATGTAGAATGTGTAATGTGCAATAAAGTTACTGACTTCGGAATGTGAACAATCATCGACTTCTATGTGAGAAGTGCTCATTGTTTATGAGAGATACTTACTTCGCTGGCTCAACGACCCAAGTGTATCTTGACGCACTTTATGAGAGAAGTCTAGTCTACTTTATAAATACAGGCGAAGTATTCGGTCAAACCATAACAACCAGGATTAGTCTGCTTGTTAAAAAGCAGGACAACATTCAGATTAATAGTCGGATATTAAATACAGTTTTACGTGCAGGATTAGTATATGAGTCTAGCATGGAAAAACGTGCGTTTATCGCACGGCTACCTACAACATGGGCATCGCGTTCGCTAGCATTCGTCGTGAAGAATGTAACCCAGCTAGCTATGATCCAGCCCACGTATGAATCCAACGCAGTCGCACTGTTCAGCAATGTGGCCTGATCCTTCTTACGATTCCTCTTGCAGGTCTCACTGCTTCTGTCGGTCCCTGACCAAATCGACTCCGGTTGCGAAGAAGCATCTCCACATGGCATAGTTGACAGGTCTCCAATGCAGCGGAACAACACTGAAGCGTATTTAACATCTTCAATCGATTCACATGCGCCAGGATATCAAATTCGGGATAAAAATTCGAAACAGATACACCATGCCACACGTTTATGCAAATCCAGTAAAGGCAAGGAAACCATCACTATGATTAGTGGCATTACAAAATCTCAGTTATTAGGTATCCACGTTATTTTCCACAAAATAATGTATAAGCAGTCAAAATGGCATCTTACCTGGCTGACTCTGTAGAACGTAGCTGGCGCACTTGCCTTCCGTTATGAATTGGAGGGCTGCTGCTTTGCTCATGGTAGTGGTAGCAACACCATCAATACAAACCATGTCCGATCTAAACTGTTCAAAGTTTACTGCTGGGTCAGCCAGCATTTTTTGCAATAGGACAGTTCTTGTAGGACATTTTTCTACGCAGACCTGAAATTCAACAAAAATCGATAAGGTACTGAAGACAAGAGTTGAAAATTTCATTTACTTGTTTTTTAATGGGAAAAAAATTGAACGAGTACCTGCGGAGTCGGACAACCCGTGATAGGCGTCCCAGGAGACAAACATTTTGATATATCGAAGAACACAAGGTACTTCTTGTTTTGGTAGCCCGCATCCAAACCACAACGGTGACCATTTGAATCGATGGGAGCAAGCAACTTTTCCACGCTGCCGTGTGTGTAACCTGAAACAATTGAACAATCCGTTTGTAGCAAATGTATAAGTCGTCAAAAAAAATCTTGGTACATACCTACTTACAATATTTCATTTATAAATTGTGAGTGAAAGTGATAATTTTTTTTTAATTGCATTTGTTTTATATTATGTAAAGCAAAGGGATTTGCATTAACATGACTTCGTTGCCTTATTTATGGAGCGTACTGTAACCGGCTTTAACGTGGTTTTGAAATGGTAGTAATAAAATCAAGTTTTGTAGGTGTCTGGCGTCGTTCGAGGGATTGGATACACACTAGGTACTCATATTGACCGGCTCGACAGCAGATTTCAAGTAATTTATGGCCATTGGTACCTATATAAGCTTTAGTAAATAGATGACCAGTGTTATTACTCGCAATATACACACGATAGCTAAGCAGTCACAATATTATTTTTTCTTTTTTTAATTTAATTTATAAGTTTAAACTATTCTGTACTCCGATTTCCATGTAAAGGAGCCATGTATCCATTATCCTGAATCTAGGTTGCTGTTATCTCTCCAGGAACTGTTGCTATTGCCATTTAGTGAAATCGACTTTCTAAAAAACTAATCAGGTACTTGGAAGAACCAGTTAGACCGCCCTGCTTTAAGTGCTACAATACTTACTGTAGTAACCGACGTAGCCCCAGAGTCCGAGGTACAGAATGAATATGATGAGCCATATTATGTCTGTACACGAGCGATTGTGGATGGGCCCTTTGAAGTCCGGATCGTACCGGATTGGCTCTCCTGAAACAACAAGGAAGTTGATCGTTTACAAGATTGCTTACTTTTGATCTTTTTACGAAGTTCGTCACGACATGACACGACACTGTTGACTGTTGTGGAGGTTCTGTGTTCGACTAGGGCTTTCGAATACCGGATTTTTTGAATACCGGTATTAATACCGAAAAAATAATTCTCAATACCGGGATCCCGGGATACCGGTATTGAAAAAAAAACATTTTTTTGCAGATTTATCATTCTTTCGGTTGGTCATATTAATAAAATTGTGTTTAATAGACCATTTAATACCCCTTAGATGAAAGTAATAAAATTAAAGATTTACTAAATTTAATCCAAAAAATTACATAAGAAAAAAACTGCTGATCTTGCCTAAAAAAACAGAAAACATGACATTTTTGAATAACATTACAAATTTTTTGAATGTATATACTTCGTATTGCCTCAACGTGCTTCCATTACGTTTACGCGGTTCGGCATACTGTACACCAAAATGACTTAATTTTGTTGTAATTGCCACTAAGTCGTTAAATAATTAAAATATCGATTGGGAAATTTTCGAAATAATATAATTAATGTGTTTCTGCGGAAGTTATTGTCTATTGCAACGAGTTTTGTACTAAAAATAAAATAAAATCACTAATACCGGGATCCCGGTATTAGACATTTCAATACCGGTATTTAAAATGTCTAAAAAGTCCGGGATCCCGGTATTGGAAGCCCTATGTTCGACTGTATGTAGGTATTTTTGCTTTCGGGCAAAGTTAGATCAGGATTGGTATATCGTGTGCTATTTTTGTGCGTTCTTCATTTTGATTTACTGATTCCTAATCCATCCTTAAAGACATAATCATGTTCAAATGAAACAAACAAGAAGTTGTGACTTTTGGTTCACAATAGTTCCCCGCACACCGCACCATAGAAATAACAATCTATTTATGCACCGCACTTCCTCCCCTTTACGTGCTCAGGCACGATAGGTACGATCTCTTACAAATAATTATGATGGGCAAAGTGGCGGGCAAAAGAGCAATACCTAGGCCGTAGGAAGAAATCCTGGTTGCGTTAACATCCGTGAATGGACTGGGATCGCAAGTGCCTCAGAGCTTTTACATCTAGCTAAAGATCAAGATATATATGCGAAGCTGACTGCCAACCTTCACTATAGTTGGAGAGGCACCGGAAGAAGAAGAGTGTACGGGTATCGCAATATAGCATCAAAAGCTTTTTTATGCTTTAACGTGGTTTCATTGCAATTAAAAAATAAAAACACTGTGATTACGAATCCATTATTCGTCAGTCGTTGTTAACAGTTTGTATAAACGTTCAGAATTATAGAATGCATACAGTCTAGCGCAAACCTGATAACGCCTATGAATTGGTGCGTTGTGACTTGCACCAATTCGTACGCGTTATCAGGTTTGCGCCACACTGGTCAGTGCAGGCTTGCAGTTTATAAAACTCTTCAAACATTCAGGTTTACTAAGCAGCTGACTCCACAGTTGACATTAAAAGTGTTAGACACCTGACATACTTTGAGCCAACATATATGGCTGAGTAATTTAATCGCTAAGAACCTAGTTAAAACTGCGGTTCACTGCAATACAAAGGAAATTTATATGCGTCAGCGATCGATATCATGTCGCGTATATTGTGAAACAACTGATTGTTTTTATTCAACGATGCAAACATTTTTGTTTGTTCTTGGGAAATGTGTTAATCACGTTACTTACTGGATTCTTTGGGCGGCACACAACACTCTAAAAAACCCATTTCGAGTTCACTTCACCGTTATATTCACATTTTAATGGAAACAGATTGTATTTTCATTTAATTTGATGTTATTTTCCTTAGCAATTTTATATTATTCCGTGGTCTATCAACATAATCTCTGTGTCACTGGAAGGGCTTACTATCTCTGTTGGTAGTTACCTACACAGTCCTTATCGCATTTGTGATAACATTGTGCTATTACGCGAGTAATGAAAAAATTACATTTCCTTCCTATAAAAAGTACCTTTTGTCATAATGAGCTCTCAGCCAACGAGATTATATAGTATCATTTTCGGGAATAATTGAAGTATTCATGAGGAAAATAGAGTTGCCTGTCTGTGAAATATGTAGCTTGACCAGCAGAGGTAATTATTTTAATTGCTAGCATTACCTATATTGATGCATTATGAATAGTTATTGAATGGAAAAGAAAAGAGACCTTCGTAACATACACAGAATTACTTTACTTTAAAGTAGGCTGTTGATAAGCAGTTTTTATTTAATTATTATAAGATGGGTTAACTTTTGACCTCAATCTTGACTTATGGTCAAAGTCAAAGATGAGGTCGACGATGGAGCGAGTTAACCCAGAAAATGCCTATAAAGGCACTGGTACACCCACGCACCGACGGAACACAGCAAGCTGTTTGGCGTCGGACTTCGGTAGGAGGGTGGTCGCGAACCAGACGACCCTTTACAGAGCCTACCACACCATAGGACGACACCTCAGGTTCAGAAAAAAATGAAGGTACAATAAAGATCACATTTTACGTTGCACAAGTTTAAATATTTGCTCAGTTTGAACGTACTTGTATATGGTGCAGTGTATGCTAAGGAGTTTAGATTTGGTGATATCATTACGTCACAGAAAAATTTAACCATGACGATACCGGGCTGTAAAATACTGAGACATAAGTAGCATATTTTAATTAAGATACGCGAACAACCGGCCAGTTTTTTATTCGACACGTTTTTGTTTAATAACATTTTAGGATGTGAAGTTTAATTTGAATGAAGTTTACATAATTCGATCGGTTATTATTCTACGACGAAAATGATTCATGTTAATTGTATTGTATTCTTTATTTTCCTTTCATTGAGTAATAATAAGTTTTGTAGAAATTAATTATATTTAAAAACTTAGCTTTTAGCTTCTTGTGAAATCGGTATACAAAGCATATACAGGGCTTTAGGTAAATCTCTTTCCACCTCTCGGGTGGTTAATCAGTCCATGATACTGAACAACTTTCCCAAGAAACATAGGTCTAAATATGAAAAAAAAATTGATCTCCCATACAAAATGCGCTGTGCTGATGAAGTTTGTATGCGAACTCAAAATTTTGTTTTCGTATTTTGACCTATGTTCCTTGGGAAAGTTGTTCAGATTCATGGACCGATTAACCTTTTCACTGCCAAAGTCTGATATATCTGACGTTTAAGTTTCGTGCCCTCGCCGCCAAAGTCTGATATAGGTATCAGACAATTTTTTTTTTTAACTTTAATATCGTTCACCAAGCGTTCGCCATACGCCACGACATTAAAAAAAAATTTTTTTGATGTCGTGGCGTGTGGTGGGCGTTTTTGACGAAAACTCTTCGCGCTAAAAGGGTTAACCATCCGAGAGGTTGAAAGAGATTTACCTAAAGCCTTGTATAATATTTCAGAGATTTCTCGATTCATAGTTTTAATAACCTGTCCACAGGTTACCAGAATAGGAAAATTTTGTTAATCTTACGGTTACCCATCAATAGTAGCAAAACCACGTAAAACCAAACAGCTTTATCTGAGTGAGCTCTTGTTAATAAGAGGAGATAAAGAATGACTAATCATACTGGTTTCACCTATGTACCACGGGCAAGTTACTAAGTGGAACGTTAATTGAAGGATTGTCGGATAACGAAATGATGATATACAACACTCGTGTGGATGAGAGAGACAAAGAGATAACAAAGTGATATTATGAACCGTAACTGCACAAGAGGGCTGTAAGAGGCAACAATAGATACTTGTATTGTAATTGCAGTGAGTTGAAACGTGTATAGAAAATACATACTAACATTTTTTCTGAGCTATGTTAAATGTAACAGGAACTGGTTTTGATAATAATACATAATTATGATATTGGGTTGTTTCACAAATATGTCTATCACGTTTTTGCCCTTGCGAAGGTCAATTAAATATATGCCTAATGCCCATAGATCAGACGTTAATCATAGTTTGGTAACTATTACTTGTTATTCGGAATTTTACTAAACACACGAGCGTTTCACAGAACTGTCACTTTTTTTAAGATTTTCTGTCACTTTGATAGATTCTTCACAGTAATCGTAGATTCACAAACAGAATAAAACGAAGTACAAAATGTTAAAGATACGTAGTGCACACGTTAACGTCACCAATAGTACTGTCTTTAGTTTTACCTTGAGTTAAACACCTAACACGGATTATAAAGCCCGTTCCATACTTGCGAATGTCTCTCATCCTACCGAAATCTTGTTTTAAAGGTCGATGGTCTCGTCTGTAGCAGTTTTTAATGTTTGGATATGAGTATATCTCCAGTCTAGACGATAATCATCTACAGAAAAATATATACGGTAAGGTTGGATTTGTGACTTGCATTTACTTTTTCATTCATACAGTCACGCTTACAACCCTAACGAGATAGGCAGAGTATTATGTAGTTCTACATAGAACCACTTTACATCAGGGCTAAGAAAAATATATCACATCAAATACTGTAGTAAAACCTTCACGTCTTCTTGCTGCCTCCTACATTACGCCTGGGAAGAGTTGGCAGCTAGCACATTCTTTGATTTACCTACCTTCAAAAATGAAAAGTGAATTAAAAACAATAATTAAAAGTGTAATTTATACTTGATTAGCCAGGTATGTGAATTGTAATCCTAAGCCTCGTTTAGAGCCTTTAGAACAGGTTGTTCTTTACGAAATTAATATTCTGGACACCTACTTTGATGACAGCTTTGATAGACATGACTTGTTGGCGCAATCAGAGTCAGTGATCTCCTTACGAGTTATATATCCCCTCAACGCCTAATCGCAGAAAAAATAAACTTTAAGCACGTTTTTGTATATCAAAAAGTACATCTAAGCCTATATATTAGTAAGATTATTTTATATTAAAGAATACATCTCCATCATATATGTTTTGTCAACAGTGGTGAAAACCCATAATATAGTTGATTCAGCAAATGTTATTGTGTCAATATAAAATGGATAACATTTTTATTGCTACCTATTACTTGGTTAATGTTTATCAGCTTGTTTGTCACTTATCAATATTAAATTATACATAAGGTCAATGTGGGTAAGTCCGTCTGGGACATAAGTCCGTCTAGTGCTAATAACTTCTATTTTTGAATAGCGCGCGTCTTCTGTCTGTGTCGATAAAACAATATTTCATTGAGCTAGCCCGAACTAAAAAACACAGATGTCGCTAGTGTGATAGTTTTAGAATTTATCGGCCCGCCATTTTTTTTGCCATTTTGTGCTTTTAGATGCAACAGTTAGGTGTGCGGATTTTGATAAAAAAAATTGGTAAGTTGGAGGAATCCAGAAAGTTTCTTTGATTACGTAAGTAGTTAATTGATCCCTTTATCTGTTTGTGTAATTGAATCCAGTAATCGCGTTCTAATTACGTATTTATGCCATTGTGAAATTTCTAACCTCAAAATGTAATAGTTGGGCAAGTCCGGCTGCCATAAGTAAGGTAAGTCCGTCATATGCCGGTCTTACCTTATTCCAGATATAGGCAACCTTTTCAGCAGAGACAATTTTTAAACCTTGGGTTACATTATATACATTTCATTTTGGATGGTTATTCCCACAAAAATGAGGTGTACCTATTTGGTTCAACAATGTGTACTTAGTATTACTTAATGTATTTTTGTTTTTCATTTAAATGAAAAAATTGAGAGTTTTGAATACTGATTCAAAACTTTTATCCTTTTTTTGAATACTGACTCATAAAACTTCTATCCTTTTTTCGGTAATTTTTTTTTGTTAAACGGCTTTTTACCGTCTTATAATTTCACTTATTGACATTTTGTTACAATAATTTTGAAATTTAATAATAGTAATAATTTCATCTAAACTAACACACCTAAGTTTTAAGATATACTTACTAACAAAATGGATTTATAATTATCCGAATAAATAAATTTTCAATTTATTTATTCGGATAATAAGACTGAATAAAATGATCTCATACTTAATAGAATAAAGATTTTTAATTTTCTCATGTGTTTTTATTATATAATAAAATTGAAAAAGTGTTTGAAACCTCTGACACCCAGGATATGCCGGACTTACCTTAAAAAAACGTTTGGTATCGGAGCATTGTAATTAAAGCCTTATTTAAAACAGGCTAAGGTTCATATTCGAATGACATTCACGATCCACTAATTGAATTTGTCCCCATACGCATAGGATAACTATTTCTGACTGAAAAAACTTCGAATCACCACTAGACGGACTTGCCTCTCAATGGAAGGTAAGACCGTCTACCCGCCATATTTTTAAAAATAAATCGTAAAAAAAAAGCTAATGGCCCTTTCTTCTGCTCATTGTCAATTTCGGGTAGCCAAATAAATTATCTATCGTAAACGGTCACGCAAGTTATTCTATAGTTAATCTCGACGTCAATAAATCCGGTCAAACTCAAATTTGAGAATAGTATGCCGGACTTACCCACATTGACCTTATACTATTTCTAAAAACATTTACATTTTATCTTGATTAATAATATTATGTCCTATAAAAATTAAGATAATATGTACTGTTATAATAGGAACTAGATTTTCGCCCGGGACTTCATCACCGCAGAAATCTGAATCTGAAATCTGTAGCCTGTGCGTTATTCTGATGTCTTAGCTATATTTCTGCAAAGTTTCATCAAAATCCGTCCAGTAGTGCGTGAGGAGTAATAAATATCCATCCATCCTCGTAAACGTTTGCATTCATAATATTAGTACAAGGAATTAGTAGGACATCGGATAGTGAGTATACTATATAATGTAATTAGATTTTTTCTTTTTCTGCGTTAAGATAATGATCGTGTCTTCGAAAAATTTTAACAAATAAACTTACATCAAAAACAGCAGAAAAAGCAGAAAAAAGTAAAAAAAAACAGATGTTTGTTCTCGGGTCATGGGCGTTTGTGTTTGTTGTGTGTTTCAAGGGACCCACGACACAAGGGAAACCTTAATGTGGGCCTTTGAGTGTGTAGCGTTTATTTATTTATTTTATCATTATGGGCATCTAATAGGCTGGTAGATAGAGCTACTATGTATGGTGCCTTATATCAACTTGTGAATGGCGGTGACGGTAGCGATATTTACGTCGCGGCTCAAAATGAGATGATCACGGCTTGATGCGCGCGCGCACACCGCCGTAAATAAACATGTATCTTTAAATACGTTAATATTGGGTTAATTTAGAGTACATGTTGTACGCTCTCCTGGGGAACACTGAAAGTAATTCTTTGCTTTCTCTATGACAAACATATTATGGAGGTAGCCAAAAATAGGAAAACTATGATTGTGAATTAGTTTTCATCATAATTATAATTTATTTATACTAAGTATACAGAGAAAAAAATTTCAAACACATTGTATTGTCTGTTGCAAAAAGTTCTCACAAGAGTGATGAATAATACCTTGATCCTTTTAGCGCCAAGAGTTTTCGCCAAAAACGCCCACCACACGTCACGACATCAAAAAATTGATTTTTTTTTAATGTCGTGGCGTATGGCGAACGCTTGGTTAACGATATTAAAGTTAAAAAAAAATGTCTGATATATTAGACTTTGGCTGTGAAAAGGTTAAATTGGACCCGAATTAATCAATTCTGCCGGCGCGATAACATTTTCTTGGCTTAATAAAAGAATAAACATAATCCAAAGGCAGAATCAAAGTTTGTCATTCATAAAAAAATAACAGCAGCTAAAGAAGATCAGATAACAAGTTTTGCGCCATCTTCTAGTCTTGATTTAATTTTTTTTCTTACAATAGATACAAAGTCCAAAATAACAGCGAAAAGTTTTTTTTTGTAATTCTTTAAGTTATGTATTTTTGCCATTTAATTGTTGCCTTGAAGCTCAACATAGCTAATGAAATCTTTACATTATTTATTGTACACACATTGTCATACTGTTTTTAAAGATACACTATAACAAAGACGAGCTTATCTCTAACATAAAAGAGATCTCTTCCAGCCAATCCAGGCACAAGAATGGGTGCATAAATACTTATCCATACTAATATTATAAATGCGAAAGTAACTCTGTCTGTCTGTCTGTCCGTCTTTCACGCCTAAACTACTGAACCGATTTTGATGAAATTTGGTACAGAGATAGATTAGAGCCTGGGAAAGGACATAGGCTACATTTTATCCTACAGTTCGGCACGATATAACCTGTAGTCCACGCGGGCGGAGCTGCGGGCGGAAAGCTAGTAATAAATAATAATATAAACGCTACACACTCAAAGGCCCACACTAAAGTTTTCTTTTGTGTCGTGGGTCCCTTGCAACACACATAAAGACAGACAAACATCTGCTTTTTACACAAATATTTGCCCCGACTGGGAATCTAACCCAGGACAAACCGGTCAAGAGGCAGCGTCACTATCACTACCACTCGACCAAACCGGTCGTCAGTTACTTTTAAGGAATACTAAGAAAAGCTTGCTTTCTGTAGTTTGCATCCTTGAACTATCGATTTCGGAAACTATTCAGTCTTTAAACGTGGTAGCAAAAATTGGCATAATGCCATACATTAATTAGAAATTAGGTCATCTTATTATGTTTCGCACGAGACACAAGAATCATTTTAACTACTGTTTTATGACAAGTATATGTATTGTTACGTCTATTTAATGTATTACCGTCACGACTCAGCTTTTGTTGAAACATCGTTTCAACAAAAAATGAGTTCGCAGATAGATTCTAAAATTGCATTACTTATCGTTTTGTATTTTGCCACTTTGCAAGGTCAATCATGTGGCGGGAAGCGATTGCGTTATAGGTATGTGTCTAACAAAACAGAACGGGAAAAACCTCGTATACTAAATATGTATACAGGGTGTCCCAGGAAACCTGTACCAGCGAAGGTCTGTGGTTTGGGGACACCAATATCTATCGATGGGAGCCCTATGTATGTTCTGCGATTTTTTTGTAGTTTAGGAGTTATAACACATTTAATGAATTTTTCGAAATTTATCACCCAGAATCGATTTTTTGTTCTCTTTATGTTTAAGATTATTTTAAAAGATTCTTTATGGTAGATAATAAGGGAAATATCAGCTACAATTAAAAAAAAAATTAGATGTCCCTCATCATTATGGAACATGATTTAAATAAACTTAAAAGTTAAAATTGGCACTGCAGCGACATCTTTTCAAAACTTCAAGTTGGTAAAAAAATAATTAAGATAGACCTGCAGGTTTCAAACAGCTTTTAAAAACTTCGGAAGATATTCAGCTTTAGGAAACATACAAAAAAATAGCACTTAATGGGGGCTTTTTTATTAGTAAAGCAGAAACCATCGTAGGTGGTTTCCTAGTAGTAATTCCATAGAACGTTTTTGAAAATACCACAGACATGCCCAAAAAGTTGTTAACACGCTTGTAAATGAACCTTAGACAAGTTATAGCGATTACTCAATCTTCACGCTATATCCCTTGTGGGGTTAGGAACGATCGATGACTGAAAGAAAATGCAAGAGTTTTCCCCCTTAAATGTTTTATAACTTCTAAACTACAAAAAATCGCGGAACATACATGGGGGTCCAATTGATAGGTTTTGGTATCCCCAAACCTTCGCTGGTACAGGTTTCCTGGGACACCCTGAATATCTGGTCGAAGGAAATATCAAATATTTGATCAAATGAAATTGGTGTGAATTATATCGAGAGTTGGTTCAATATCTTGACAATAACAAATTTTTTGGTCGAAGGCTTCTCGGTAGTGAAAAGGCATTCTAAATTCCTTTATTTCTAGTTTATTCCTAATACGTATATTCTTTCCTAATATTATTAAATGTCAAAGTGTGTTTGTTTGTTTAAATTAAACGGAGCTACCGATCAACATGATTTTTTGCGTGGGGATAGTTGGGGCCCCCAAAAGTTACATAAGCTTTTCCTGGCGAATGAAAGTGTCTCACCAAACCTGTTTTTTTAAATGATCACTAAATCTGATTTTTAAATGACCGAAAATACTTTTATTTACTTTTCTACCGCTTTTCGAACATGATATTTTTATAAATACAAGTTTATAAGACCTTGAGTTGGTTCAGACTTTCTGTTAATAACTGTTATAAAACTAATGAACTTAGTGGGTTAAAAAATGAAAATTAAATAGACAGTGCAGTTACCATGGTAAGGTGCGGTTAATCGCCCACCCACGAGGACACGTAGACCTGCTAACCTGGTCACGTTCTTACAAATTACTATTTAATCTATTGTTTTTAAGGCAGTGTTTTCCATTGAGACTACATTATGCTAAATCGCAGATAGGTGCTCGTGTATGTCACGGTATATTTTAGACATAAAATTACCTCCCTGTAATGATAATCTAATGAATTCCTATTGTCCTAATCGCTATAAACCGGTTTTGTTATTTTTTGCCTGTGTTTAAAGGCATTACTAAGATACCAGTCCGCTTACTAGATCGAAAAACAAAACATTTGGGTAGAGCTGAAGTTAGTCAGTTTGATTTTTTAGAAACGTTTTAAATCTAACGTTTGAAATAAGTTTGAAATCTTCTTTGCCTTAAGACTTGTGGCTGATAAGTATTTCCTAGCTTACCTTACAAAGTCAATCCACAATGGATGGACCGATTTAATAATAATGAGTTTAATAGAAACAGAGCCTAGAAAACACACGTAATAGAAAACACACATAGTAAACAAACTGTAAACTGCATACAGACACATAGTAAACAAACTGTGGCAACAAAACTATTTAAATGCTGCTAAAATGTTGTTAACGCGAAAGTTTTAGGAGGATGGGTATTTGACTTAACGAATTATAATGAAATGTTACAGTTATCAAAATTACTTAAGTATACTTATTTAATCTAATATTTTTCTTAACTTTTCAAAGAAGCTAAATAAAACATGTTATAATGTTATAAATAAAACAACTAATGCTTAAACTTACCATAGTCTTTTCCCATTTTAATGCTATCACAGAACCAATTCGCTCCACTAAAATGGTTTGGTAGGTAATTCCTATGACGGTCGGTAGTTTTTCATTGTAATTGGCATTTATAGGCGAGTATAAAACACTAACACTATGCCTTCCTATGTGAAAATTAGGTTTTTTACTGCGATATAAGTTGTGGACACTTTGGGAAACGATTACGTGTTAATGTAGAGTTGTATATGTTTCGAGTTTTGTGGAGAAAGTTTTGTTGGTACTGAGCCAGCGTGCGAGTCTCCGGGCGAGAGCTCGTCAGGGCCGACTGCAGCGAACTAAACTAAACTAACATTCGGAATTTCGAGTCGAGTGGCGACGACCGACGTTGCGTTGCGTTGAATAGTTCGGTTGACTCACTATACACTTGCCGCAACAATTCCAACTAAATGGAAGTACTTGCTTTGTTGAGATATTATTGGGCTTGTACAGTCAAGTGCAGCTTTATGTGTACAAGTGCAACGTCATGTTTTAAATTTCGCAATGCTCTTTGGTATAAACTTTGGATTTGAAACCAATTATGAATAATGTTTTCTAATATCTTCTGTGGGTTTCACAGAATGTGACAATGTTGGGCTAGCAACTTGCAATTGCAACTAAAATACTTATTAATTTATGTTCATATAAGTTACCTCGTCTATTCGGAAGTTACTTCATCTATAAGTTTACTAGCTTTTCCCGCAGCTTCGCTCGCGCAAAGAGCTTTTTTAGTCACCCATTTGATTCCCAAAATTTTTGACTTTTGAAAAATCGCGAAACCCGTATCCGTTTATTTGCTTCAAGGTATATCTTGACGAAGTTTCGAGACAAAATGTAAAAAAAATGTTTTTTCCGTACAAATCTGAACCTGAGTTTCGGAAAATCCTTTCTTAGTGCTCCCCTAGACCTCATAAGAAACCTACGTGCCAAATTTGAAATCTCCAGACCTAGCGGTTTGGGCTGTACGTTGATATGTCAGTCAGTCCAGTCAGTTTCTTCTTTTATATATTTAATAATAAAAAAAATTAATCAATAAAGAATAAAGATTAGGAAGCGAGGGAACGGGGAATATGATACTGTTCATGATTCTCGACCTATGATAGATTTCTTTTTCTCTTCTTTCCATTTTGCTCTATTTGGTGTATCATCCTACGAGAGTCCGCAGGAAATGAAATTATTGTTGATTATGCCTATCGCGTTTTTAATATAGGTACTTTTTCTAGAACCTAATATCTTCCCTACGTAATCTGTTCAGTTCATCATTATTTATTAATGATTAACACTTGCTCGTACATATTTTAAGCTTGAAAAACTAGAACTTTTTTCTATCTCACTTTACGAGTGGTATGAGTCAGGTAAGCAGTTAGATTCCTATCATTTTTGATAACAAATTTAACACAGTAAAAATACCCTTATCTAATAAAAAACATTAGGTAGTCATATAGATAAAAGGTCTCACTGGGGAAGGCCTGATGTGTTCTTCTTTTTGATCAAAAATTACTTCGTACCATATCTCATAATACTGAAACGAAGAAATAGCTTTTTGTTTTCTGTGTGTGCTTCAATTCAACATTTGTAATATGATCATCAACATACTCATACATAACATTCCAAGCATATTCTAACTATTGATCACTGATTAGGTTTTCTTTTTATTGTCATAATTTCTGAATAGATAAATCTGACCCACTGGCAATTCTGTGTACGCCTAGAAACCTTACTTATCTAAACACCCTACTTTAAACTGTTAAAATGTAAAGAAGCCACGGTAAAAACACTTTAAATAAGCATTTAACTATTCTTATTTGATAAGTGTTATCGCGGAGTCTAATGAAAGTGAACAAACACTACAAGTTATCTAAATCCCTATGTTCATTGGAAGAGGAAATATCTCGTTAACTGGCGCACTGACTCAATTTACTAAGCAAATTAAACTCGTGCCTAGAAGCGATACAATTACATAGTTTCATCATCATAAATAGCCAGTAAGATCCAAGTCCCAGTGCTGAAAAATACATCTTCCAATTATCTTTGGATGAAATGCTATAACCGCCACATACAAAATACTTGGAAAGACGCTGCTGCCCGTTTTATGGTGTTCTCTTAAACAACAAGAGTCTATAAACGAAAGGTATCTCTGTTTCAACCTCTCGAATGGTTAATCAGTCTATGAAACTGAACAACAACTTTCCTAAGGAACATAGGTCAAAATACGAAAAAAAAATTTGAGTCCCATATAAACTTAATCAGCATATAGCGCATTTTGTATGGGAGATCAAAATTTTTTTTTCGTATTTTGACCTATGTTCCTTGGGGAAGTTGTTCAGTTTCATGGACTACTTAAAGAAAGAGAGATATAAAATTCCTACGATCGCTCGTTAACCCCCGACAAAAAAAGAGGCATCGTAGCTCCGAAACGAATGGACCGATTTTGATGTGTTTTTTTTGTTTGAAATCTGACGTAATCGAGATGGTTCTTAGCTATATTTGATCAAAATTGATGGTTCTGCCATTTAAGAGTTATAAGCAATCGAATGTCGGGTGTGATAATTTTTTTAAAATTTTAGAGTTATTATTTATTCGATGAACAGTCCAGTCATTGTTCCTTTTATAACATAACGGTCTTTCCGTTTGTTTCCTGTTGTAGTCTAGAAAAAATAAGTACGAGTTCGTTGTCAAGGTAAAAGCGAACTCACGCGCAATGATCGAGGTCGAAACCCTCCTCGGGGAAACCAGAATGATGCATTGCGTGACTTTTAAAAACACTTCATCCATATCTAGGACGAAACAAAGAGGACAAATACTTAAATGTGCAGAAAACTAACTTTCCGTGAGTGGTTTCGTTTCCTTGGAAACGTAATCACCCTGGGACCTACTAATTATAATCTACTAGCATTCCACTCGGGACTTCGTTCCCGTGGGAATTTGAGAAAATTATGTAGCCTATGTTACTCAAGGATAATGTAGCATTAAGTATAAGGATTATGTAAATACCTACCTGTAAGAGCGTTAGTGGTCAAACGGCTAGCGGGTCGGACTCGTAAGCGAGAGGTTCTTGGTTCGATCCCCAGTGCCGCCATGTACCAATGACTCGTTTTCTGAGTTATGTACATTAGTTGCACACTAACCGAGCTCTAACGGTGAGGGAAAACATCGTGAGGAAACCTGCACATTCAGGGGACTGATGGCAGTAGCTCCACTGTAATGAGTTGACCTGCCAAATCCTGGATCATGCTCAAGCGTACCCCGAATGAGAAACGGGACTAAGCGCTAGGAAGAAGAAGAAGATGACTTACCTGTAATTAGGTGCTCCAGACTGCAAAATCGACATCGGCTAATATCACTTTCCACATAACTACAATTGTGGCCATGAGTAATGGTATGTACTGTGTGCTGATCTTCTAGTAACAAATAGTCGCCTTTTAATGCACCATAGCATTTCTGATAGTCACGTTTGTGTGCTTTTAATAAAGATATATCTTGATTGTTGCTATGAACGTAGGATACGCCCTCTTGTCGGTGTGTTATAGATAGTATCGCCGAATCATCATTTTCTTTTAATTTACACTGACACGTTCTCTCCCTTTCGTTCACACAGAAACATGTTTCCATTATTGCATTATTTCTTTCTACTTCATTGCACTGACTGCAAAAGCTTCGCGTTTTTGCAGTCAGTACTGTATCGGAGTTCGTGCTGCTTTCTTGTAATTTGATCTTTGTTATTTCATCTATTTTACATTTACTACAAATATGATGGAATGCATATCGCCTTCTGGATATAAGCATAGCTTCTTCGCATCTTTGTGCATTGTATTGTTCTATATAATCGTCGCAAAAATATGAGTGAGTGGATAAGTCAAAACTTCCTAAATTCTTGTTCATAACAGCAGCGCCCCCTAAGAGATATCTGCCCGGCAACTTGTTTGCAACGCACCACACACACATTGTAACTTTTTTTAAACAATTAAGAAAAAAATAGTTTTGTTCAGTAAATCTAAACCAGTTTGGTCTACGAAAATCCTACCGCAACGGCAGCTATAATCCTGTTGAGAAATAATCACAGAATGCTTGCCATTGTTAAATTAGTTACATATCACTCATCACCATCTCATCATCACTTCAGTGGCGTAACTCGTTCTTACATATGTACATAGATAAACAATCAATGAATTTATCGTTGTAAATACGGTGTAATAGTAGTTAATGAAACAAATAAACAAGATTGTTGATGCTGTCATTGTTCTTTGTTAAATTCTTAAACAATAATCATCGGAATGTGTGACGAATTTTGACAAACTACTGAAAAATGATTAGATAATATTATGTAGATATTTATACATTACCAAAAGGACACACAAGGCGGTCAACTACCTTTATCATTTGCAATTTGCTCTCATTTTGCCCTCGGTATATTAAAAATTAAAAACTGATGGCGACAGACTAAAGTTTATCCACTCGGTATTTTAAAAACATTTTGCAGATCCTCTAGTTACCTACTGCTGGTGGGTAACGGTCTCTATCAAAAATGAACGGCTAACGTGTAATTCTGTAACTGTGCATAAAGGCTGTCGCCGCTAAGAAATAATTTTTTGATACATTATGGTAAAATAATAATTATTTTCACGTAGGAATAAATCTCAAAGACAGCCATGTTGCAGAATTTCACCCTCTTTCTTCTGCTTATCCAGATTATTTTTTTTTATTAGGGTTTTTTATTGACATCCTCAATAGGGATGTTGACTATTTTTTTTATTGTTTATCATAAAAAAGAACTGAATCTAAAACCCAAAACCAAAATAATTTTTGAAAACTATTGAGAAATAAAAAAGTTACAAGATTAAATTTCAATAGAGGGGGAAACTGTCAAACAACGAAAAAGAGATGCACTTACTGGCACGTGACGTCGCCGCCATTTGTTTGCGTAGGTAAAAGCGAGATAGCTAGCTCTCCCCAAAAAACGAGATAGCTAGTCCTTACGTTAATTTAAATGCTAATAACTTCTTCATTTATAAACCAATTTTAATGCTGTTTTCGGTTATTAATATATTTCTAGCTTTTTTTTGGTTTCACATACAATAATTCATAAAATCAAACACTGTCAACATCCCTATTATCATTAACTAAAAGATTACAAATTAAGTTTAGTTATAACATATGATTAAATTAAGAATTCCTTAACAATTTCTTGGCTCTATATTTTTTGCGTACCTAGACCCGTTCCACACTCGGAGTACGCTAATATTTAATTTTAGGAAGACAACAGCTGCTAAAACTTAGTACCTAACGAAACAAAATAGCGATCAAAATGTGTAACACTAGCTTTCGCCCGGGAATAAGAAGAGACGTCTATTGGTGAAAGAATTTTTAAAATCAGTTCAGTAGAGATTACTTACTACAGACAAGATCCAAAAAATTACCTCTTTAATATTAGTCTTCATAGTATTCACAAATAAATTCGATTATAATATAATATAAAAAAAATTGGCCGCATTTTGGACACTAAATGCTATCCATAAAAAGTCTGGTCCGTTAGTTTTAGTACTAGACTAGGTAAGAAAAGGGTGTAAGCGTATAGCAGCTCCCGAGTCCGAGGTAAATGTCCTTGTTGCCGTGTCGACGTCAGTCGCCTGTAAGGAACAAAGCGCCTGCATCCCTGTCTGTCTGGCTGTTGACCCTCGGTACCGTCAGTATTCCGACCATCCATTAGTATTTGACTATTAAGGGTATTTAACTTCTCAGCCCTGTCGATTATCGTTGACGAGCAATTATCTGATTTCTTGCAATTTCAAACAATTGCTATTGTAATAATTAATTTTCGTTGGATGTGTGAATATAAATCTGTTCTTAATACTAACAAACGTATTTTATAGCTTAGCAAAACGTTTATATTTACTACTAGATTTCCGCCCGCGACTTCGTTCCCGTGGGAATTATTGATAATTTTGTTTTTTGATATAGCCTTGCCTTGCATAATTACAAACACAAAAAAAATTGCTTAGTTGGTCCAGCCTTCCTCGAGTTTTGCGCTTAGTAACACATTTAGCGATTGATTTTTATTTAAGTATAAAGAAGGTTTGTTGTTTTATGAAATGTTTTATTTAACCTTTACACCGCCAAAGTCTGATTTAACGGACGTTTAAGTTTCGTGCCCTCGCCGCCAAAGTCTGATATATCAGATTTTTTTTTTTTTTTTTTTTACTTTAATATCGTTCACCAAGCGTTCGCCATACGCCACGACATTATTTTTATTTTTTATTTTTTGATGTCGTAGCCTGTGGTGGGCGTTTTTGACGAAAACTCTTGGCGCTAAAAGGGTTAAAAAAACAAAAACAAGGAACTGGAAAACTCGTGAACAATTAAATGACAAGCGGTACCTACTAAAACTAAATTATAACGAAGTTTTTGGCCGACAGTCTATACCCAGTTAACCAAACCTATTGTTATAATATGGAGGACTAGCCTTGTGCTTGCGACTTCGTTCACGTGGAGAAAATATAAGGTCGCCGCCCCGTGTCCCGTTCTGTCTGTTGTTGCCGTAAAATGCAAACGCAATCGTTAGCACTTTATTCTGTTAATTCTAATGCTCATATCATCAATTGTTTGCGTAGACTCGTAATTAACAGTCAACTTGAGTGCCACATCATAACATACCTTTTCGTGGATATTTTTTTCTACGCGTACCGAACTAAAGAATGCTGCCAAGCATGTTCTAGGTACTACATACAAGTCATACAGCAAGTAATGCGTTGTAACCGCGTTGCATTACAAAAACCTTGTAGCACACGCAATCAGTTATTAGGTTAGGATTTCAGGTCCAGCCATCAGTTCCTTTTTTGTAAGTACACTCAGCAGCACAACAGGCTACACATGTTGACCTTGACGTCGCCCTTATCTCGCTTGTAATAGCGGCGGCTTTCGTAGTGCAAATGGATAACCTGACCTGCTGTTATATGTATTGTATGTACTGTACATACGTACCTAAAGGATTTCATTAATTAATAATTTATTACTATTTAGGTATTTATTTAATTTATCAAATACTCGTTCCCCCGGGACTTCGTTCCCGTGGGAATTCGGGAAAATTATGTAGCATGAAAACCTTCTAAAAGAAATTCTTTAGATTATGCCTAGTCCGCATTGAAATTCGCAACCCGTCGCGTGGTTCAGAAAACGTTATCGGGAGAAACTACCAAACATACAATAACGAGTTAAAACACAAATTTCACTTAATGATTCTATTGTCCCCGATGTACAGTGGTCGGCTATTAAAACGTGTCCTTTTAAGTGTATCGCGAGGATGTTTAACGGAGTAGAGTGTGGTGAGGTACTTACTGTGGTTGTAGTAACCGCCAACTGCATATAACAAAACGTTAAGTAGAGAGAGCTATTCTGATCCCTAGGACCCTAACTAACTCCCTAACAGTGTGGGTGCAATCCTAAAACCTCAGGGGTCCCTAACCCCTACCTAACGTTGTATGTGAATGTAGTGAGTAGAACGAGATGTCTGTTACCAGAGACCTAAGGTAACAGGCGGAAGGGGGAAGGAAAAGGGGTGCGCACGTCATGTAATGTGCGCAGGGAATGGTTTTCTCACTGCCGGTCAAGCAGGCTTAAAAGACCGATCTACTGACGGCTAAGGGTGTCTTAGCCACAGTGAGAGAATGCTGGAAGCATCAAGTAACTACGGCTCATCCACTGGGTAGTGGAAACTTCAATGGCAGCTCTGCCAGAGAGTTCTGGGTACTTCGGGGTGCTGGAGATGATTCAAACTTGACTGCCAGTTAAAAATTAATTTATATACAAAAACTTATACTTACATATATACAATACCTATTTGGTGGTGGGAAGGTCAATTGCGACGTTTTTCTTTTCTCCGCGCGTCAGTGTTGAAAAGATCGCAGCGTTGCAATTCAAAGTCCTCATTTCAGAACTGCAGTGTGCGCAAGTTCAAAGGTTACTTTGGACACCGATTTTGTCGAGATTAAAATAAATCCAATGATAAGTTTTTATTACTCTTCCTGTTAATAAAAAAAAATGACGATATTGATGGTAGAGTCCGTTTTATGCGACCAAGTGCCGTTCATTAATAAGTGTAATATTATCATCAGCTTCGTGAGTTTTGTAGACCACAGATGAATAATAGGGGAATTATAAAATTGAAAAAGTGTAACATGATTTATGATTGTTACTTAAAAGTGGCCAATCTACGGATATAAAAAAAAACTGAAAATACAGAAACACCGATGACAGAAAAAAACGGAGAATCAAATACATATTGGGCTTGTTGAAAATGTTACACGATATTTTTTAGACCTTCCGGACCCCGAGTCGCGTCACATAAATTATATCAGCCGTTAAGGCGACTACAGCACCCGATAAAGGCAGCACTCATAGGAATAGTGCCATCTCCGTCTTTCAACAGGCCTGGGCCGGCAGTGCGAACAGTGTCGATACACGAAGTTTACGGACTATGAAAGCGTGCGTGCGTAAAAACATGTTCGAAAGTTAGAAAAATGAGATTTATGGAAAGGTAACAGCTTAAATCGAAAAATGCGTTAACTACTTATCGAGAGTGTTCAATCACGAACATTTTGATAAAAAATTCAAGTTCCTGTGTGCATTTTACTATCGTTTCTAGAGCTTAAAAGATTCACAATATTGGTATTTAGAGGTGACTTTGTGAGCTTTTTCTATCGAACCAAAAGTGCTGAATCATGTTTTCAGCAAACTACTTATCTAGTTATGTCCTGAATATTACCGTAGTATTTTTTTTCTTCGATTTAATGCATACTTATCTACGCATCATAAAATCGTAATTTAGGTGCTGTAGTCGCCTTCACATGTCAACATAATTCGTTAGTGTATTGTGATGAAGAAATAATACGAGCATCGCAGCTCCGCTACGATATAGGTATGCTGAGTCAGGGCCTTTTGGCGAACAGAACAATCTCAAATTGCAAGGAATTAGGTATATAAATTATACTTAAGTTATATAATTGTAAGATTTAATTTTTATGTTTCCATTTCGCAATTAAATGGGTAAAATAAAAAAAGTTGATCTATATTAGCATGTGGCTACCGATCAAAGTAAAAAATCAATCCCTTATTTTAAGAGAAAAAAGATCAAGATAGAAGCTTAAAAACTGGCACGTTCCCTAGTCTATTTTTACGTTTGAAAAAAAAAACGTTACAAACACTGTAGGCCCCGACGAGATTCGAACTCGTGATCTCCTGTTTACTAGACAGGCGCTTTAACCAACTAAGCCACGGCGCCGTTACGCTGTCGGTTGAAATACAGCAACATAAGTTGAAGCGTAATTCAAAGTAACAGGGAAAAAGATATCACAATAAACTGTCATACATACGTTGATAAGATACTTTAGATAATAATAATTGTCCTTATTTATCAAATATTCTTAATATAATCAAGAAGCTGCTAGTTAATTATTTAGATAAGATTCAGTAAGTAGTTTGTCCACTTCTTCTTATTACAAATAGTGTTTATCCCTTGTTTTACGTATCCCTGTTGCTAGTGAAGATAAGCGCTCCAGGAATTTGAAAAAACTTATACAATAACAACAATAATCCTCCCAGAAAATCAGCGAATTCTGTTTAGGCTAGCCGTACATTTGCGTTTTTTCTAAACCCTAACTCACAAGTCCTGGCGAACATATGATTGCAAAATATCATACCTACTTAGCTATTTTCCACAAAATTTTACCAATTTACCCTAGTTCGGGAAAGGGCGCCGTCTGGGCGTTCCAAATACTAGAAACTTACACAACTGCTGGGGGTGCGGTTATTTTGGCTCCTAGCCAACTTTTACACGGTTTCATATCAAACAGACCACCGCCTTTCAAAACATACTAGTTGACTACAAATAAGAAAAAAATCAAGGATGTGAATCAGCCCACCAAATAATTGTCCCCAAAAAACAAATTTTTGCGTCCATATAACTACTGAGATCCTTTGTAAATCGAATTTCTTTTTTTCGTAAATTTTTTATTGAGAATTTTTTTTCTCACTCCTTAAAGATTCACTAACTAAAGTCACATATCGAACGTGTTATAGCTTCATGAACATGGTATAATTTTCATAATTATACGAAAATTAACATGGTATAATTTTCATAACAGATCCAATGTTTTCCATGGACCTTATATCACTATTCTGGATGTTTTCAAAATCGAAGTAAGTCTTGGCGGGTACAGGACGTGGGACGCGTTGCCACGAGTATCATAATGACACCTTTTTACAGGACGTGTATATTTTTTGTCAACACATCTACTCGTATCTACTGGGAAAAAAAGGATCCAATCTGGATCCAATCGGATTTGAATTTATATTGAAAAACAATATAAATACTTCGCAATTCCTTTTACTCGTATACACATTGGTTCGCTCATATAAAAAGTAGGGAGGTGTAAATTTTTCTTTAGAAGTACCCTCAACTGTAAATTCGATGATAACTTAGTAGGTATAATGCAGTAGTTATATTCCGAAAATAATTAAATTATCAATAAGGGACCGTTCAACAATTACGTGATCATTTTTGGCCGTTTTTTTAACCCCCCCCCCCCCCTATGTAATCACAGCGTAATCTTTTGTTTTTAACCCCCCCCCTCGCCTTGATTACGTAATCCGTCCGTGTTTAAAATTTTTGCTGTATTAGCACTGACTCCTATGTTATGTTTCTATGGGTCTTTTTACCTAAAATATACCCAAAATACTTACTTCCTCCAATATACCTATAACAATACTGATGCTTGGAAAAGTCGATAAAATATGCCGAAAAAGTATAAAAAAACTGAATCTGGTCACACTGTTCCACAGTTTGTCTATAGCAGGGGAAATCCCGTTCCATCTATCTAATAGTTAGTGTTACCAGTAATAGACTTCAAAATTGGACGTAAATATTTAAATATAATTTATTTATTCATTTCGCTATACGTTAATTAAAGTTATAAAATGATGATGTAATCATGGCTTCTTCCCCCCCCCCCAAATAATCCGATGTATATACAAGCACCCGACCCCCCCCCCCCTTCCGGTGATTACGTAATTGTTGAATGATCCCTAAGTGGACAGTATTCTAATAAGTATTCTAGGTAAATTAATTAATTAGGAAATACACCTACGCTTGAATTTAACTTAACATACATGTAGCAAATTCAAAAGGTAAAACCGGCCAAGAGCGTGTCGGGACACGCGCATTGTAGGGTTCCGTAGCAGCATGGTTCAAATATGCAGCTGGCTTCTTAATTCTATTATATGGATGGACGGTTCAATCGCTAATGATGTCTAATAAAAACGAGGTCACAAAGAAAGAAGGTAACTAAAGGAGAATTATAGATTCCAGCGCCACAAGCAAAATGAAAAAAAAAACCATCCGTTTAAGAACCACCTCGCGTGGATGCAAATGGTTGTATAAAAATTGTTTACATTACGTATTCATTTAAAACTGGTGTACTATCGTTACGGTCATAGTTAGAGATGAAAGAGACTGTCTTTTAAGGCTTATTAAAAAGACTCGCCTCCATCTTTCAGGACTTGACTCTAAAATTAAGACTGAAAGTTCGAGTTATTATTAATAAGACTTAGTAGTTTTATTAAAAGATTAGAAACTGAAACGACTCGAGTTGTTTTCAAAAGACTGAAAGACTTAACCAACTTCAGCTAATTTTAAAAGACTTAAACGACTCAAGTTCTTTTATGTAAAAGGGATCGCACCGCAGTTTGTGTGTAATATTCAATATTTTAAGAAACAACCGTTTAGCTGGTAGAGGGAGGTGGGGGGGACACTTGTGTTTGACAAAACTTTTCACTTTAAAAATTTATATTTCGCAAACGGAGTGCTGAATTCAAAAGCGTTCTTAGAAAACCTCTTCTATCTTTTAAAAAGCTATCCTATAACACCCCACTCGATGATATTGGCGAGAAAAAAAAAATTCTAAGATTTTACTCTACAGTTCTGTCGGCGTGATTTATATGTATGATTATGCCAAATTTTAGCTCTGTAGTACATACAAAGGGTTTCTTTGGAAACCCGCGGACAGACGGACATGGCGAAACTATAAGGGTAGATTACTACGGAACCCTAAAAATGAGGATTAAATTATGGTGTCTAGATTAACAAATAAAACACGTCCATTCGGGTGTAGAACATTTTTTTAAAACCGTCAATTTGGAGGGACCACGGTTTATGTTCGAAATTCCTCAAACAATAAATGTTAGGGACAATCGAGTTTGATATTTTCGAGGTAGATTAAAGGTATTGGAATGTTAAATAAGTTGAATATTAAGTGAACAAGAGTGGTTCCACATTGATAGCAGCCTAGCAATGTGGACAAAAATCACCCTTACGAACATTGCAAATACAAGCAATGTTACAAGCTTGTAAAAAAGACATTGAATCCATAAGTATTGTATCAATGATCACATAAAAACTATTGATTATGTACGCGACTGTATTAATTTTGAAATGTATGCAGAACTTTCAGAGGCTATTTGTTTTATGTTTGGAAGTTAAATTAAACAGATATTTTTATGATAATCTAAGGCATTAATGACACACTAAACATTGATATGAGATTTCATACCAAATACCTTTTAGTTATGGAGCTATCGTGTTGGTTCTGCTGCGTTGAACCCTCCGCCCAGCAGGCACACCAAGATCGTTTTATAGCTCCGAAACGCTTGAAGCACTAGGTTTGAAACTTTTTTCTCGATGGCACCTATGAAAGCATTAAAGCTTAGAACTAGAACCATGTATCTAACTTTAGCCGTTTCCGTGTACGAGAGGTGGGTCTGCTGGGCTGATATCCGTCTTGCAGACCTACAAAGAACGACCTATATTTCCTTAACTATGATGGCACTAAATATGGTTCTTTTGGCATCAATAGGCACTATGTATTGGCATACATAGAATACCTAAATTCATTGTTTAAGTTCCGTGGGTCTGCTGGCCTGAGCCACACTGGCTATCTGAGACCCAGGCCCGACAGGAATGTGACCTCCCGGTTTCTTTGTTACATTCAATATAGTAAAGGTATTTATTCTTTATAAGTGCAGTAATTGCTGTTAAAAGTTCTTATGACGCCGGCCGTAGGTACCTACATTAGTTAAATAAAAAATGTGTGAAAATCATATTTTTAGTATAGCGCATTGTGAGTACTTTGAACAGTAATATATAGTAGGTATTAGCCACTGCAATTAAATATAACGAATTTATATTTTTACCCCCTTCGTGTTTCGAAGGGAGACCCGTGCCCCTCGGTGGGGACGTATATGGGCTGGTAAAGAATGTAACAAAAAAACTAGGACAAATCACTTTCCTGTAGAGCTTGAGTTTTTTTTTTTGGTATGAATCGCACCCTTCTCCTTTCCTCATACAATATTTGTTTCTAGGATGGATTTAATGGGTTCAAGGCTTCTAGCCAAGGACACGTTATGGATACATACTTACGTTATCGACTTACGAGAAAATTCTGTAATCCTCAAGTTTCTTCTGGTGCCATATCCACTATGCGTCTACCGAAATATTCTTCATTTTACCCACCGTCGCGTCGTTCAATTTTCCTTATTATTTACATAAGGATATCAAATAATAATTCTCAGAACGATACTCTTTTTCCATTAGAAAGCTACATTATCCTCGATGGACATAGGCTACATAATTTTCCCGAATTCCCACGGGAACGAAGTCCCGAGCGGAATGCTGGTAACTCAATAAAAACAAACTCCAAAATTAAATTCAAAAGTGAGATGGTCTCAACTCTAGGAATAAGTTGCGCGGTTAGTCATCCATTAATTTCATAGATTCATATATGAGAGCCTTGAACAATGGTTTACATGTTTCGTACGGTCCTTTACAGCATATGGTTCTGACACATTTTTTTGGGCTCTCGTTATATCGGTACTATTCCCCCATAATAAGATCTCATAGTTAAGGTTAGACGCAACGTACCCGTAATCGGCAGTCATTGTTACATTAAGGGATGTTATATTTCTTAAGCGTCTAAGGACGTAGACAAATCTATTTATTTTCTTACAGATTTTATCGTTATGGCTTTTAAAATTCAAGTTTTGGTCCAATTCAAGTTCCTAGAAATGTCAATTTATTTATAGACTAAGCTCCCATTGCACTAAACCCTACCTGATGTTTTGGTTTGTAAGTATTTTTGTTTTTGTTGATTTTGTTTAATAGCGCTGAATCATTTTCGATAAAATTTATATGGGACCACTCCAGGAGTATAGTCTTTCGAACAAAAAACGAATTTTGAGAATCGGCCAACAGTTGGCGGAGTTGTCGCGTAATGCCACCTTAAGATGTAATGTTAGATCAAAATAGCGATACGAAAACGAAAAAAAAAATTATCTTCCAGCTGGGTTATGATGATCGCCATGAAATATTATCTCACGCGCTATCTCATGGTCACGTGACGCTTTCTCGTAATCTCATTGGTCGAATCAGTCACGTGACCATGGGATAGCGCGTGAGATAATATGAGATGGCGATCATCATAGCCCTACAGGATATGCGATGGCAACCCACTAAAATCCAGTGTTCCTAAGTAGTATCATCCATCACTGTATTACATTTCTGAGCTGTAAACCGTGTGAGGCATGGTTTAGTGCAATGGGAGCTTAGTCTGTTACTTTTTCGATCGCTGCAAATTGATTTCTTTGCGTCCTTTAACGTTTGTCTAGTTAAAGTCGTGTCCATAATTCTGGCAGCGTCGCCATCACCGATTTAGAAATGGATTATTGTATGTAGTCAATGAAAAATTGCTAGGGTAGGTGGTTTCAGAGATAAATGACAAAGTTTGAGGTGCTCCCGGGCTGACGTCAGTCAGTTCAGCAGCGCCACAGCTGGAACTCTATAGTTATAGTAAACAAGTGGTAATTTATCCCTTTATTCTCACTTGTCCTGTTGAGATGTCCTGTTGACCGAACAAATGGGACTTACATTTCCCAGTAGTCCTGTTCAAGAAAAAACACACCCTTTTACTAGCATTTAACCCTTTAATCGTTCTACCTATATCTTAAAAACAATATTACCAAAATTTTTTTTTACTATCCAGCAAAGAAATTAAAATAAAATCAAACCACTGCATCAAACAAACAAAATTATGTTCTTATCTTACATATTATTTGTTAATTTTTAGAGTATATTTATTGTGTCGGAGGGTTTCAAAAATTCATAATTTTACTTTTATCACATAATATAGTAAAATTTTGAATTTAACGTAGTTTTTCCATAAATAAAGGAACACTGATGTCTCCATTTACGAGTTAATTTTGGCAACTTCTTATAAATGCATCATTTCAGTTTCTTTTTTGGAACGTTTCTTTTGATTAAGACCTAAAAGACCATGGAAAGCAATAAATTCTATGATTATGATTATTTTGTTCCAAGCGAATCACATGGACTGAGTGCATTGATTTTTGTTGTTGGCACACCCAGGGTTCGAAATTATCAAGATAATTACGCTTCTTGATAATTATCACCAGTGTAAGAAATTAATTTATTATATTGGTTCATAACAAATTGTAACAAAATATTATTAAAATCAAATAAATGTTGTATTTTTTTATATTTAAAATCGAACATAAATCAAGTAATCAACATGAATCAAAGGTATACTAAGTTAAAATCAGTTTCCGTCAGATTAGACATCCTTCTAATATCTTACTTATATTATAAACACAATAATATAGCTTATGCATCAGAATAACACATATGCAACAAAATTTTCGGAACGAAGTCCCTGATAGAAAGCTAGTCGTAAATAAATTAACTCAGATTGACCAAAGAAGCCAAAGGAATATCTTCATCCGATGATGATTCTATTTCCACTATTTTGCTTGTTATTATCAATCGATAACTATCCATCTGTTATTATCACGATAATTATTAAGACAATTATCATGATAATTATCCTTTCGAACCCTGGGCACACCTCCACAAAATGTTTTTGTTTCCAGACACTGACAATTTATAGTACTCGTGACCTCCGTCCAGAAGCACGTGACCGCGGCCACGACTAAATTAGATGCTTCTCAAGAGAAGCAATTAATCGCAATACCAGAATCTAAGATGTAATTGTATTTTCTTGGAATGTAATTAATAACATATTATGGCAACAAAGACATACGTCTAATATTATCCAAAAAGATGGTTATACTCGTATCGAACTAAATTCATTGAAAGGGTTACGTACAAATTTTATAAAAGGGTGTGTTTTTTTTGAACAGGACAGGTGGGAAATGAAATTCCCACTTGTTTGGTCAACAGGACAACTCAACAGGACAAGTGGGAATAAAGGAATTTATCACGAGCGTTTCCGTGCTTCGGAGGGCACGTTAAGCTGTCGGTCCCGGCTGTTGTCGATTGACTACAGTCGTTAAAACCAAGTCAGAGGCCATTGTGCGGTTTGAAAAACTCTGACACTAGGGTTAGCCAGGTTCGTCGCATACTTGACTATACCTACACGATAAGAAGAAGTAAACATCGAAGACTTGTCTAGATAGTAATTTACTCATCAGTTTTAAAATCTAGGAAAAAGTGGTAATAGATGGAAGAAGTATTTTCGGAGATATTCAAGTTTGTGGCGCTGCTGGAATGACGTCAGCCCAGCAACACGTTTTCTAAATTGCAGCTTTTTAGGTAATTTTTACTGCAGGCACATAGTTCCAAGAAGTTGTGTAAATATATATGTTTTTGTTGATGTTCTGCAAGTATTTATCACTTTATGGCACAAACAACTTAAGAAGCGGGCCTATCGAGATCTCAGTAACCATGAGGTATTAGAACGCTCGGTCGACTACAATCGAAAAACCTATTCACATACTTTCATGAATAATTGTAAGAGCATCGACACTTAACTAGAAACTAAATAAATGAAGGTTAAAAATTAAGTGCATGACGCCAGCCAAACTCGCAAACCGCTAGTTTTTCCTTTGCTATAAATTTTTTATCAGGCACTATGGAGGAAATGTGTTAATCTTTAACCATAATTTATTTTTTCGTTTCTAGTTAAGTGTCGATGCTCTAACAATTATTCATCAAAGTATGTGAATAGGTCTTTCGATTGGAGTTGACCGAGCGTTCTTATACCTCATGGTTACTGAGATCTCTAAAGGCTCCGCTTCTTACTTGTTGTGCCATATGCCATAAAATGATAAGTACTTGCAGAATATCCAGTCCATCACCACAACTGGGCCACAACCGAAATTTCAATGTTTGACTATGCCAAGAATTTCTCAAAATTTGTCGTATACGATTCGCAAAGAAAACAGAATTTCTCGGGGCCGCGTTTAAAAGTTATCGGGGGCGGTTTGTGGCCCAGCTGCGGTGAAGTCACTACAGCTGGGCCACACCTGTATCTCGAAGATGGAA
>OX465248.1:6821116-6861126 GCA_949987775.1 Aproaerema taeniolella
AGATTACATAGCTTTTCTTTGTATCCATCTCAAACAACTTATCTAAAGTTTTTAAACGTATAACTGAAAATTTGAATTCAAACACCTACGTAAAGTTCATATAAATTCACCGGACTTATATTTTTTTCCTGTAAAAAGTAGGCTATTTCATCTAAAGCAAGAAAACAATATCGAGTGTGTAAGGGACAGTTTCGCAAAAAAGAAACCATGAATTCAGACCATCACAGAATTTTCTACCAGAGCTTTTTTAAAAAATGTTGTTTAATATAATCTGCTTTCAAATAAATAATTTTAGGTGTGCTTCTTTAGCCCAAAAATGGCTAAAGAAGCACACCTGAAATTATTTATTTGGATGATTTTAAACATGGCATTCCTTAAAGATGATATAGTTTTCTTTCCCTCTCATTAACTGAATGCCTCGCAATATGTCTTAGATTTCATGTTATTAGGCAATTTAAAAAATCATAATATACTTAAACCTAATGGTTGTTTGTTATTGTTTTTATGTTTCTTTGTATTGCATCTTGTATTACTGTGTGATTTTGCCTGTTCTATGTGTTGTGATTTCCGTCTTTCTTTATTAATCTTGAAAATCAGCTGCTTCGATCATAATATACGTACCTATCTAACAGACTGAGTTTCAGTGATTTTTCTTGTAGATAGAAATGGTTGTTTTATATATACTTTAGTATTCTCTTTATTCGCGCCTGCGCCATTCACCGTTCTACTCCATATTGATGAACGAAAATTCAGTAGGCGAAGATCTGCGGAGAAGCTCGTAAAACGTGGAGTGCTTCTTACATGTGCAAACATGTCCGGAAATATGGGAATGGAACAATTGATCCCAATTGTGAATAAGCTTCAAGATGCTTTTACACAATTGGGTGTGCATATGCAATTGGATTTACCACAAATAGCAGTAGTGGGTGGACAATCTGCAGGAAAAAGTTCAGTGCTAGAAAATTTTGTGGGCAGGTATGTACTTCAATCATAAATTCATCCAATGATTTTAATTTTTAACTAAGTAAGTATAACACTGTAACCACTAGTATCAGTATCTCAGATTTCAGAGAATTTAGAACATATGGGATTCGTCGGAAAGACGAGGTTTTTTCTGTTTGACAGAACAAAGACTTAAAATAAATTATCTTATGTCAGTTATATTCTAACTTAAGTAAGAATTCGTAAATAAAAGTATGATATATATCATATTATTATTAAATATATGTATGTATCATATTTTGATACATTTTTATACTGCCCTATATTTTGTGCGCATGTCAAAGATTATTGATCTTATGAAATTACGAAATGTCATTGGTTGTTCATTTCAAATGGTTACACACACATATTTCATTCATGATCCGATATTTTAAAATAATTTTTTATTGTTTGCATGATCATAACTTGCTCATAAGAACTCGAATTTTGTTTTTTGGGAGTGTCTTCCTTACTTACATTTATTTTTATGTGCTTTTTACCTCGACTGCTGAGAAACTGTCTATCCTACTCAATGATGATAAAAAATGTGAGATAGAACTATTGATTTGTCAGTTGCATTTAGAAAACGATTGTCGCGCATTTACCCCACAAATGGGTAAATCAGGGTAATGGTCAGAGAACATTATGACACAGGCCTTCACTTTCTACCAAAGCCAGCAAACCCGATGTAAAAAAGAGATGGAAAATATTGAATTGATATTGGATTTTATGCTTTGTTCTTTTGACATTGACAGAAAACGTAACGTAACCACCCACCATATTGAAAAAGTAGTTTATTGATGATGAATTGGATGATGAGCAAGTGTTAGTGATTTTCGAGTGTAAAAACTTTAATGTATCTCAGAAGTGACAAAAATGTCTGGGAATTATGGAATGCAGCAGTTAATCCCCGTTGTAAACAAATTGCAAGATGCATTTGTTGCAATGGGCGTGCACATGTCTTTGGACCTTCCACAAATCGCTGTTGTGGGTGGTCAGTCTGCTGGAAAGAGCTCAGTGCTAGAAAACTTTGTCGGCAGGTGAGCTATAACAACCAGTGTCAAATTAAAGAACTGGTGAATGTACAATAACTGTTCTGATTGACATTATTCTCTTTGTCTAACTAGCATTTCTTGTTTCCTGTTTACCTTTTCGGGTGTACTCCAATCATTTCCCTACTATTAGAAAAGGGTCGCTCTAACAAAGGATTAGTAGAGGAATTCATTATCTACCAAATTTACTTGAAAATTCTATACATTCTTAAAATGTTCTTGATGTATTAGATGACTCATGTGGTGGGTAATCTATTATTTTTTGTTGTATGACTTCTGAACTGAGTTGTACATTCTGGACCTAACATGACCCTCTGACCCTGGATTCTTTTCTATTTTTCATTTAGATGTAAATGTCATAAAAAGTATACCTACTATACTTTGTAAGTGCTAATTGTACACATAACAGCATATTTTATTTATATTTATTTCTCGTATAGATACATTATACAACGTTAATGTCCTTATCATGAATGTACATGTTGTCTGTGTACCCTTTTTTATCCTAGTATATTATTCTTAACTCTATGAGATCAAGCTTTTTATATGCTTAAAAAGTTTTGTTTTATAAAATTTTTACAATATTAAAATGTTAAGGTAGGTATCAACCCAGTAACATTATTTTTTTGTCATGATTTTGTGTCCCTCAAATTTGAGTAATAAGGTGTATAAGTATTTTTTTTTGTGTATTGTTAGAGTACCAGAACGGATACTGGATTCTGCTTGTCATTGTGTGAGAGAAAACACGTGCTAAGCAAATATTTCGCATTTTTTCAATAATTTCCCTCGTTTGTTCTGTGTATTTGTGTTGGTGTTGGTTTTTATAGTTGCGGTAAGTGTTTGTGTATGTAGTAGAGTGGTGAAGGGTCCGTAAAATGGACGAGGATGCCGATCCTCCTCTTTTTGGAGGAGGATCTGCTAGCGGCGGTGGTGGTGGTGTGAAAAGACGGTTAGTGCCAAACAATGTCCTCGTAAGTGCCAAGCGGACTTCTCCTCCCTCCGCTTCAGTACAGGATGTTTACGTAAACCCGGAGTTCTCTGATAAGAAATCTGAATACTCGGATGCAGACAGTGGTCCTTTCTCAGTGCATGTCTCAAAAAATGAAACTGAACCATCTGCGACTATGTCAATCAGACTCTTAAAGTTCGCCCAATTCCTTCATAAAAATAAAATTCAGGGACTTGTCGCGGGCGGCATCAAGAACATGGGAAGGAACCGTGTTTCGGTTGAATTTCACTCTGCTGATCTAGCGAACAAATTCTTAAATAACCAGGTTCTTGAAAAACATAACTATACAGCAGTGATACCGCAGTATCAGGTCACCAGGATAGGAGTTGTCCGGTCTGTTCCCATTGACTGGACTCTGGCAGAATTAGTGGAAGGCTGTGAATATCCTCTGAATTGTGGCCCAATTATTAAAGCTCGCCGCTTCAACAAAAAAAAAATAGTTGATGGGAAAGCTATGTGGGAGCCTACTACCTCGGTAGCCCTCACATTCTCTGGACAAAACTTACCGGAAAGAGTTTATTGTTATTCAGCCTCTTTGCCCGTATCCGTCTACCAGCTTCCCACCATTCAATGCTTCGCCTGCTGCCGTTTTGGGCATACTAAAACTCAATGTCGCTCTGAGCCTAGATGCTTCAAATGTGCACAACCCCACACTGGCGATTCTTGCCAAATACCTGATAACGAGGCTACATGCCTGTTTTGCAGAGGAAATCATAAAGCCACAGACTCCTCCAAATGCCCGGAGCACGAACGTCAAAAGCGCATCAAATCGGTTATGACCCAGGAGAGTATTGGGTACATAGAGGCTTCCCATCGTGTCCCCAATCGCGCTTTAACAGCATCCTATGCAGCTGTTACTGCTCAATCCCCTTCCAGACCAGACTCGCCCTCATTCATTCCCCCTTCTCAAGCATCCTATGTTTTTCCTTCCACCTCATACCGAAAAACAATATTTAAAGATCCCCGTCCAAGGACTCCCTTAAATCCTTCATATGATATGCATGCACATAAATCCATCATCAGCTCTCCTAAGTCTGCCCTTCCTAATGGTTGTGCCTACCCTAATCCCCAGCTGAAGGATCCGACTCCTCACCTAAGCCCTGATGATAATTTAGTAGAACTTCTTGTTTGCTCTCTTATTAACATTGTCTCTAAGTTTGGAGACGCTTTACCGAACAATGTCGTTATGTTGTTGCAAGAGTTTAACACATCTTTAATAGCCAATAATGGCAGGTCGCTCTCTAATCCAGTGGAACAGTAGAGGCCTTAAAAATAAAAAACAAGACTTAATTTATTTATTTAATAAGTTTAAGCCCGCAGTCTGTGCCATCTCGGAGTCTCGGTTTAAGCCTGGCTCTGTCTTCAGGTTGCCTGGCTACTCCTGTCTCCGAGATGATAGAGACGACGGCTTTGGAGGTGTAGCTCTTCTTATTGATAGATCTGTGACTTACTCCCAACTTCCTATTCCTCCTCATAACCCTAATTTCCAAATTGTAGGTGCTAAATTGTACGGTATTCTTTTTTTCTCAATTTATATCCCTTATCCTAATTCGAGCCTAATACTTGAACTAAATAATATTTTATCCTCATTCTCAGCTCCCTATGTTATTTTAGGAGACTTTAATGTGCATCATACCCTTTGGGGCTGTGATAGTTGTGATCCAAATTCTTCATCCCTATTAGATCTTCTAGACAATTTGAACTTATGTATTCTGAATGACGGATCCCCCACGAGATGGGGTTCCGCCAATCAGAAACCAAGTGCTGTCGACCTCTCCCTCTCTTCTCCAAATCTAGTAATGTCATTTAACTGGAGAGTCTTATCTAACAGATATGGTAGTGATCATGCTCCCATTGTTATGGACCTTTTTAGCGTCCCTCCAAAACTTCCTCCTCTTCCTCCTCTTTTAAAGTTCCGCACCAATAGAGCTGATTGGGACAAATTTTCATCCTTTCTAAAAATTAAAAATCCATCTCTTCCTCTTGTGACAAATGATAATTATTTATCATGCTATGATCTATTGATCTCTTCTCTAATCTCAGCAGCGGATGAATGCATCCCAATTAAAAACGGTGCAATAAATAAAATTTCTTCCCCTCCCTGGTGGGACGCTGAATGTTCCGATTCCGTTCGCAGTCGTAATAATGCTGAGCGCTCCTATTTATCAGACCTATCTATGCCCAATTATCTTAACTTCCAGAATGTATCTGCTCGATGCAGGCGGTTATTGACGAAAAAGAAATCTATGGGTTGGCGGAGCTTCTGTGAGTCCTTGTCTCCAAGATCTCCAGCTTCCTTGGTATGGAGACGTATTAAATCGTTTAGACGAGGTATTCAGGATTCTAGTAGTTTATCATCTAACGACTCTTCTTTCTGGCTCCCCGGATTTCTGGATAAACTCGCCCCGCCTTATGTTCCATCTGAAGATTTTTTCCCATTTCCTCTTCCAAACTCAAATTCTGACAGATTTAATTCGCCTTTTTCTCTAGAAGAGCTTCATTGTGCTCTTGATGGTTTGAAAGACTCTTCCCCAGGAATTGACGGAATTCCCTATTCCTTCATCATCAAATCTCCTCCTTCTTCCAAGTCCTACCTCTTATCTATCCTTAATTGTATCTATTGCTCTGGGAACGTTCCTGACTCTTGGAGAATTCAGATAGTCATCCCCATTCTGAAGCCAGGCAAAGACGCTAAAGACCCCTCGTCTTATAGGCCAATTGCCCTTTCATCGGTCATGACTAAGATCATGGAACACTTGATCAAAAACCGCTTGGAGTGGATAATTGAAAACAGAGGCTTACTTTCTAGGTTCCAGTTTGGCTTCAGGAAGGGAATGGGTACTCTTGATAGCCTCAGCCTTCTTACCACAGACATATGGCGTGCGTTCAGCGAGGATAAACATGTCATTGCCGCCTTTTTAGATATTTCCTCTGCCTATGACAATGTTCACCTCCCCCTTCTTAGGCAGAAAATGCATCAGCTGGGCCTCCCATCGCGGATGATCAACATCATATTTAACCTTTTTGTGGGTCGATCCATGTCGGCCCGCGTACAGGGATCACTGCTTCCCCAAAGGATTCTTTGGAAAGGCCTTCCCCAGGGCTCTGTACTGAGCCCTCTTCTATACAACCTCTATACGTATGACTTGGATAAATCTGTTCTTTGCTTCTGTAACATACTTCAATATGCTGATGACATTGCGTTGTATTCTTCTTCTTCCTCCTTCTATGATGCTGCTTCTAACCTCAATTCTGCTCTCTCCTACCTGGATTCGTGGCTTATGGATCATGGCCTCTCGTTATCTGTCCCTAAATGCTCTGGTGTCGTCTTCACAAGAAAACGATCTGTTCCAGATGATGTAACTTTGGAAATTAATGATCAACCAATAACTATTCAAAATAATGTAAAGTTTCTAGGTGTGATTTTTGATTCCAAGATGACAGGTGTCCATCACTTAAATTATATCGCTAACAAATGCGAGAAGAACATAAACGTTCTTAGATCTCTTTCTGGAGTGAGATGGGGTTCCCATCCCTACTCCCAAAAAACTCTGTATAATGCTATTATACGCAGTCACTTTGATTATGCTAGCTTTGTCCTGGAACCGTGCAATAAACTTGCTCTCTCAAAGTGGTCCAAAATTCAGGCGAAGTGCCTGCGTATAATAGCTGGAGCCATGAAATCTTCTCCTATTAATGCCCTCCAGGTGGAGCTGGTTGATCCTCCCTTAAATCTTCGAAGACAATATCTATCTGATAGATTTTTATTCAACTGCATTCAAAATTGTAATCACCCTTTAATTAACAAAATCACTGATCTCAACCGCTTAACAAATAACTCAAATTTCTGGAGACGTAAAGATAAACCACCCCTCATAAAATCTTTCCAAAGAGTACAAATTGCTGATATTTTTCAAACGGATAGAAATCCTATATTTACTCTTGACTACAACTCTCTTATTTTCTGCCCTAGGGTTGTTTTGAACTTGGGAATAGTAAAACAATCGCCAGATGCTTCTAAAGAGTTTGATAGGATAATGGAATCTGACTGGTCAGATTGGCTGCACATTTACACAGATGCCTCTAAAATTGACACTAAATCAAACGTCGGCTCTGCTGTTTGGATTCCCAGGTACAAAATAATTTTAAATTACAAATTACCCCCCCAGTCTTCAATTTTTTCAGGTGAATCTATTGCTATATTGGAGGCTGTTTCATATATCGAATCACATAATATTAATAAATCCATTATATTCTCGGACTCTAAAAGCTGTCTTCAGGACTTAGTTAAACCCCCTTTCCATGCGAAAGATAATTTCATTATAACTCTAAAAATAAAAGAGGTTTTATATAGATGCCATCAATCAAATATCAATGTTGTATTGGCCTGGATTCCGAGTCATAGCGGAATTCCGGGCAACGAGGCTGTAGACTTGTGCGCGAAGGATGCTATCCACATTGGTTGTGTTAAATATAATAAGTGCTACTCTCGAGATGTGAGATCCTCTGCTAAACCACATTTGGAACAGACTTGGGATAAATTGTGGCAACTCTCTAGACAAGTTAAGGGTAAACACTATGGAAACATCCAACCCTTCATTCCTGCTAAACCTTGGTTTTATAAATTTAATAATCTTGGAAAGATAGTTACATCCATAATTATTCGATTGCGCTTAGGCCACGTTTGCTCTCCTGTGTTCTTGGCCAAGCTTCACATCCGCGACAGCTCTCTGTGTGAATGCGGTCTTGAAGAGGGAAACCTTGACCACTTGTTTTTTAACTGCCCAAATCTTAATGCATCCCTGTATGACATGCTCCCCAGGAACATCCCTCGTCCTGTCAATGTAAATTATCTGCTCACTTTGGCCCCGACCTCTTTTTGTGTTGTTTTGGCGAAATTTATAAAAATTAATAATATAAAATTATGATGTAGAATTAAAACAAACCTATATGTATACTTTCTGAAATATATATATTTTTTTGTCTATGTTTTGTCCCTCCTTATGTTTGCTAACCTTCCCACTGTGTTACTAACCATATCTTATTTTATTTTCTCTTTTTTTATAGACAATCGACGGAACTACTTCACATCCCAGTTTACCGTAAATCTGTTTGTTTACCGGAAAATTGTATTAAAGAAGTTCTTCTCAAGCACTTGACACTGGCAGAATCATCGCTAAAAAGCCGATGGGGCCATAAAATCCAAGAATTGATTGATTGAACGGATACTGTGTGATATTTCATTATCTGCAGTGAAATGCATGCCCTGAATTACTATCAATAATTCTTATCATTGTTTCCTTTTATTTGAGTAGGTAGGTACTTGTATGAAGAATTGTAAGAATTTTATTAATGGAAAGAGTTTATTTTGGATTTTCTATTTTCACCTCTACAAAAGAAAAGCGGTGCCATTGTTGCTTAAAAGTAAAAAAGCTTATTCACTGTTTATTTCTATATAATTAAACTCGTAGTAAAATAAATTGAAACTGCAAGGCAAAGAAAATGATTGCAAATAAAATAAATGGTAACACTAAAGGGCAAACAATTTATAATTAATTGCCTGTCACTTTATGTGTCAAGTTTTAATCTTGTTAAATTAAGAAATTTTGTTGATGTATGTACCAACCGAGTAATTATGTTATTCATTAGATGAATCATACAGTAAACAAGTGGCAAAATACACCATTTACTGACATAAACTAACCCGTCGCGGAATTGTTTGCACCGCTTGCGATAGTGATCTCGCACACCATCATTTGGTGCGCAAAGGCTTAAATATGAGTTTCCACAAATTCCTATGGACCTATTCTTGTATATTGCCCGAATAACCAAATAAAAATTTAAGAATTTTTTGGTTTTGAGAAAAGTTTCCCGCTCCACTGTAATGACTTGACCTGCCAAACCTTGGATCATGGTCAAGCGTACCCCAAATGAGAAATGGGACAAAGCTCTAGGAAAAAGAAGAAGAAAAGTTTCCCTATCAATTTATCACTATTATGCACAAGTTTGTTCTTGAGTCTCTTAGTGTAATTGTGTCTGTGCTTAGCACCAATATAAGTCTGGGCCTTTGTGTTTATCCATTGTCAAAGTGAATTTGATGGTCACATCACTTATAATTAGTCAATCTAACATGGTTAAAAATTTATTAAAAAAATTTTTTAAATATAAACCAAACCAATTTAAATAAAAACAAATTTTATATTCTTTATAAAGAGTGAGGCCAGATTATTAAATGTATCATAATTTGATAAAGTTTGAGTTATCATATTTATCATCTCATAGTTATTGTCATCTCATAGGTTGTTGTTAGTTGTTTAAAACAAGTACCCAATGTAAGGTTTTTGTGGAGAATCAAATAAATGCTTTATGCTTTATTTATTTATTGGTGCCATGTTTTCAAGATTGAAAACATGTATTTATCGTAAAACTGCAACACAACAGAAAATAAAATACCAATTTATACAAAACAGTACAAGAATAGAAACAGAAAACAGCAACACAATCTTATATATAAAATTGGAGGTCCTGATTCACTGACTCATCAACGCCCAGCCAAAACCCTTAGACCAGTCTTTCCCAACGTGGGCGATAACGCCCCCTTGTGGGCGCTGCAGGCCTAAAGGGGGGCGGTAAGAGACCCAGAAAAAAAAGGGGGCGTTGTGTAGGGCTTTGGGGTCGATTTATAATTTCATCTACCTAGCTAGGAAGACTCTTAGACACCGACTGAGCTCTCGACTCTCGACTACATCTTGTGAACATCAACTAATATTAATTAAGATATAGCTCAAACTCGGTTCGATATAATAGACCGCGGGCAATCATGTTTTAACAAGTTTTTGTTAAATAATCCGATTTGTACATTCCTGTATAAATCGGCTGGTTCTATAATACTTGTTCTTGCTTGTCGAGTACGATTGGGCGTCGAATGAGATAAACGAGTTTATGCACGTTTGTCTTATTCCTGTTGGTGCGTGCTGCTTATGCAATCCTATATAAACGACGTAAATTTATTTTATTTTCATTTGCGGTTTCGCGCATAATAGATAAGCAGTACTTCATTATAACACTTACGTATTTCTCAAAACAAAACAATGTCGGAAGTAAAAAAGAAGAGACGGCAATACTCTGCGGAATATATTAAATTCGGATTTATTGAAAATCCCACAAACCCGTCGTCGCCTTTGTGTCTTCTATGTCTAAAAACATTTTCGAACGAAGCAATGAAGCCTTCAAGACTGCAAGATCATTTGAATAAAATGCATCCAGATAAGAAAGACAAGAATGTAGCATATTTTCAAGACCTAGAGAAGAAGCATAATACTCAGCCAAGTGTATCAAAACTATTTTCGGCGGCTGCTAAGCAAGATGACGACGGACTTCGAGCTTCGTACAATATTTCTTTGTTACTTGCTCAAAAAGGCAAACCACACAACATCGGAGAAGAGTTAATTTTGCCAGCAATAAAGGAAGTAATAACTACTGTGCTTCATAAACCGGCCGCAGATATTATCCGAAAAATTCCTTTGAGTAATAATTCTGTGCAAAGACGAATTGATGAAATGGCTGAAAACATTGAAGAATCATTGTGCAATCATCTGAGGACTAGTCAATTCTCAATTCAGCTCGATGAGTCCACTTTACCAACTAATGAAGCGTTGTTGCTATCTTACGTGAGGTTTATTAAAGATGAGAAAATACGTGAAGAACTATTGTTTGCCAGAAATTTGGAGACAGATACAAAAGGCGAAACCATATTCAATACATTGGAAAAGTTTTGTGAAGAGAAAGAGATTCCTTTGAAAAATATTATATCAGTTGCTACGGATGGCGCTCCGGCTATGACAGGGCGCCATAAAGGCTTCATAGCGTACTTAAAAAATAAAATTCCAGATGTCCTTGCTATACATTGCGTTATTCATAGACAACATTTGGTTGCTAGAAACTTAAGTGAACGACTATTTCAATCACTGCAATATGTCATCAAAGCAGTCAATAAAATCCGTAGCAGCTCTTTGAATGATAGATTATTTCATCAGCTTTGTGTTACTAATGACGAAGATTTCAACCGTTTATTGCTTCATACTGAAGTTCGTTGGCTGTCAAGAGGCAATTGTCTGATTCGATTTTACAACCTGTTTGACTCTGTGATAGAGTTCTTGGAAACTAAAGATACAGAACTGCGCAACAAGCTCATAACATCAAAGAATGATATAGCTTACATGACAGACCTGTATAAATTGTTCAACGACATGAACCTCCAACTGCAAGGCGATGAACTAAATTTAATTAAAACAAAAAATGTCGTTGCTGCTTTCGCAGCCAAACTGCTTCTGCACAAAAAGAATATGGGCAGACGTGAGTTTCACAATTTTCTGAATTTATCAGTATCCTGCAGTAACGACGACTTGTTTGCCTACTGCCAACATTTGGAAAACCTCCACATTGACTTCACCGAACGATACCAGGACATTTTAAACTTGGAAATACCAGACTGGGTGTTAGATCCGTTTTCAAATGTCAACATAGCAATGTCACCTCAGCTGGAAGAAGAACTTATAGAATTGACAACAAACGAAGAAATAAAAATCAAGTTCAAAAATGGATATCAAGAATTTTGGCTTCAAAAACCGATCCTGCAATTGTACCCTGGATTGTGGTCAATTGTTCAACGATTCTTGATAGCATTCCCATCGTCATATTTGTGTGAACGTGGTTTTAGTGCTGTGGCAACGCTGCTTACTAAAAAGAGAAATCGTTTGCGTGTTACCGAACGTGGCGACTTGCGGCTGTTTTTGAGTAAATTGGAACCTGATATCAACAAACTTATTGAACAGCATCAGATTCAACCTTCACATTAGTTTTTATATAAGAATTGATTATGTTTGTTTTATTTTCAATAAAAGATACTCTGTCCGAATACTATAAAGTTGCGTTTCAATAATCAGTTATAAGTACTTAGCGGTTTTTAAGTATGTTTAAAAAGGGGGGCGTTAAAAAATAATTTATTCTTAAAGTGGGCAGTAGACAAAAAAAGGTTGGGAACCCCTGCCTTAGACCTAGAAATGTATCTATCTATCTACAGAGGGAATACTGCTAGAGGTGATTCTACTTATTTGGGACCATTGTGGACCCAATTCCCCATAGCAGTGCATGAGTTTACCTCTGTACTGACAGTTTCACCTACTGAAAGCCTTTGCAAACCTTATAATCTCCATTATGCTAATGTCTTGTATTTGGTCAATTTACTTATTAAGCCAAGTCAGCTCATTTCGTGGATTGACAAATCTAACACTAGGATTAGCTAAGTGGGCCACCTCACTAAATTAAGTAGAAAAACAAATACTACGATAATAATCCAAATGTCAGAATTCCTCACTCATACATATATATGTTACCTATGACATGTCTTAGGGTAGTCGGATTGTCTTGGCCATTCTTGCCTGTTCTTCTAGTATGTTTTTCAGAAATAAAGCATTTTTGACTTTGACAATACCTCTTTGATTGAATTATGTCTTTGTTACAGAGACTTCCTACCCCGAGGGTCTGGGATCGTAACTCGGCGACCTTTGATTCTACAGCTTATTCATGGAAACGCAGGTGAGTGGGTTGTTTTCAGAATCTTTCTGCCTACTAACTGGCTTTTAATCAATCAAATCATAAAGAAGTTACACTCATTTCCCTTTACCGAATTATTGTCGTCCGAAAGCATTGACCCCTCTTCTTGCGCGATCGTTGACTTAAAGTCATTCATCATAAAACCAAAAGTTTGACAACGATTTGACTACGTGTGTCGAAATCGCATCGACTTCAAATCAATCAAATATTTCCTGTCCCTAACCGTCGACGGTTTTTGGGTTTGATATCATTTGATGGGAGTGCGCGAAATTAGAAATTGACGGATTTACATGTCGCTATATGTGCATTAGAGTCCTAGTAAAAATCCTGGTTATCAATTCCAATCAAACTCTACAACTCTGTCTCTTTTTTGCTTGTCTGTCTCGATGTCAGTGACCGTCTTATGTGAAAAGTACGTATTTTGTTTAATTTGCTCTTCATAGTTGTGGTGCTTCTGTTAATATGGACGTTTTGTGGTTTTCACATACAAATTGCTAAGTATTAACCTTCATCCATTTGCTGAATGTTAAAACGAGTAATTACCAGCAATTACGTTATTAGTGTTATACGAACGTCCCAGCTTCTATTCTAAAGAATATTTTAAATCCAAATAGAATGAAGCATGGAATTTTTTTCATAAGTGACAGATTTGCTTTTACCTTTTAAAGAGGTAGTCCTTCATCCCTCTTCCCACGCACAGAATGAAAAGCTCAAGGGTCGCACTTATTGTGTAGGTGGTGTCGTACCTTTATTGATCGAGACTTTTCCTATTTTTAGCGCTGATTTCTGCTACTCGATTATAAAATACGTCTATATTGATAACTAGCTTTCAGCTCAGGACTACGTTCCCGTGGCAATTAGAGAAAATGATGTAGCCTATGTTACTCAGCATTTTTGCGGGGTATTCTGTCATCACAAGCCTCCCGGAATCTGTTTGTGAGTAAGTTAAGTTATCTGCTCGAAAACAATTGGCCGTTTACGTAAATTCCAAACACAAAAAACGTCATTGTATCATGTTTTTAGGGGCATTTAACTTAAAATTATATTCGTATGTCATTTTTTTCTTTACGTAAAAATACGACTTTGTTCCAAGTAATTATTTGCGGTATTTGTGGACTGGAATGAGGCTAAATTGCATGTAATTATTGTACGGTACAGATTTTTTCATCCTAATGCTTTGTCCTGTTTTACATTGAGGGTAAACGCTTTGCTCCCTAACATTCCCTTGTAGACGACGGGAAATGATAGCTGTATGTACGTTCGCTGTGGGTATCGGGCGGCTGAATCGGAAGTGAGTGGCATCCTCGTATTACACATGACGGAACGATAATCATATCTTCGATCATTAGTGCCGTTTACCCTTGACACAGACCGTGATTTCAGCTGTTTTCTGACTCAGTTTCTGTGTAGTGTATGAATAGATACTTACGTCTTACATACAATGCGTAATTTTGATAGGCGCACTATGTAGTGTAGGGACTTAAACCTGTTTGAGGTTTTTCCCTAATGCATCAGGATCAGGGTCACCGTCACCCACCGACTGAGCTTAGACGTTGGGACCTTTAAATATTGTCCTCGAGACAATATTTTGTAACTTTTTGGCAGGAGTCAAAAAGTGTGCGATAGGCTTTATCAGTTTACACAACAAACAATATACGGTTTATAGTCTATCTTACAATTTTTCGCGCTAACCATATAGAATGCATGCCTAAAAACTAACACTTTTGTACGTAGACCACCTCATACGGAACTAAAATGATCATGCTCACCATACCAGATTCTCACAGTTCTCATACCAAACCTTTTCGGAGAGAGACTCGGTATGGATGGTTATATCGCAGTTCGGTCGCCAGAGGTTCGTCCTTTGATAATCAAAGTGTACCACGTGTGGGTGACTTTTGCTTTGGAAGCATGAAGAGGTATATGTTGACTATAAATAAGTTAAGATAATAATTTACGAATGTCTTCTTTTAAACAGAATATGCAGAGTTCCTGCACTGCAAGGGCAAGAAGTTCGTGGATTTCAACGAGGTCAGGACAGAAATCGAATCTGAGACCGATCGCATCACCGGATCCAACAAGGGCATCTCACCGGTGCCTATCAACTTGCGCGTATACTCACCTAATGGTAAGTTTACGTAATAGCTAAAGTATGATCCATGAAAACAAGGACTTCTCTTCCGAAGCTTCCTTTAGATAGGCGCCATTCTTTCACTCAAACGCAAGCATTAACCGTACTGTGATGTAGGTTTACGCAGGTTCACGCGACCTTTGTCGTCACAAGACTGCCAGGCGTAGACATGATTTTATGTAGTATGTCTATTGCTGTTATGATATTAAGAGTATTATTTTTAGTATAAGGTGAACTTCTGGCTTATTCTTACTTCTAATTATGTACAACGTAGGGTAAACTTACAGCACACAACACACATTTTAGAAATTATAAACCATTCGTTTTCTCTATCAATAAAACGGTTCTCGATATGAGTTGTTTAAAATGTAAGTAGTAATATAAGCAGATTTTCGGGTTATAGTTGTATGTATTTTTTAATCTATGTCTTTAAAGAGATCCCCGATACAAGAGAAAACTTAGTATGGTCTTTTAAGTACATGGTATTGAAGATGCCTGATATCTCTCTAAATAGATTAGATTGTTATCTACTTGAGTACTTTAATCTAAGTGCTAATCCCCGCTATGTCATACAAGATCGGTCTTTCTCGTGACAATATTTATTGTTTATATATTACAACAAGTGGGTAGCAACGTCTATGACATCCTTGCTTGTACGTTGTCTTCCTTGGGTACAAATTCCTGTTCTAAGCATTGTTCTCGTCCTGTTTTTGTATGCGTCATGTGTGCTCGTACAATCGCTGTATTCGTGCTCTGATCGTACCACATCGTAAATACAAGTTATGTTTCTAGTTGCACGCTCTGGACTAATAAACAAATGTCGAAATCAGCATTAGGTACTTATTATTATTTTAATGGTTAGTTTTTTTAACTATTACATATTCTAGCACATCCCTTAACTTTTTTGACCAATAATTTTTATTTCTGATTAATATTTAAATTAACTAGCTGATGCCCGCACCTTCGTTTGCGTGTTAATTTTTTTTTTGTTCAGAGTACACAGATTGAAATCATCAATCTTACGTGATTTAGATTTTTACATACAAAAGTTTTTCCGACTAACTACCGTTCCCGTGGGAATTTTGCAATATCCTGTTGCAACTAAGCTTTAAGTTTACTAAGGTACCTGCATGCCAAATTTAAAGCGTCTAACTTAAGCGGTTTAGATTTTTCATACAAAAGGATTTTCCCGCTAATTCCCGTTCCCGTGGGAATTTCGGGAATTCCTTTCTTAGTGCACCTCTACGGTACCTAAGCTACGTCCCTTCCAAATTTCAAGTGCCTACGTTTAGCCGTTTAGGCTGTGCGTTGATATGTCAGTCAGTCAGTCCGTTAGTTTCTCCTTTTATATATTAGGAATAGTATTTTAGTGTTAAAAACCGCACTTAAAGTGTGTTAAGTTTGAGTTTGCTGATTTTTCATGATATTATGAGGTTCAGTACTCTTAACAAGGTTAATATGAGTTCACATCGATGATCCCGATTCATAAGTTAATTGAACATGGTGGTTATGCCTGTTACTGTGACTGCGTAAAAGAAGATAGAGTGATATGTATCTGAATCCTCTTTTTATGTAACTACAATATACGGTAACTTATTAATCACGGGCCATATTTTTCTTACGTTATGCACTGTTATTATTATGCCTGGAAGAAATTGCTTCCCTGCAATAAGGCCGCCTGATTGTACACTATGTTTTATGTTCTGACTGTGCTGTATATCCTTGTGTGCAAAAAAAATTTGTATTGTATAGCATAATAACGCAGAGAATTAACCACCTCTAAGAAAAACTCGAATTGTATTTATACTAATCAAATATGCGTTTCAATATCGCTAATGATATAAATTGGTATTTGGTCGCTGTGGTCGATGGGGCCCGGCCGTAACGTTGAATCGGTATAGTATTTTAACGTCTATATTCATAGAATTAGAATTTGTTTTTGCTAATTCTGTATCAATTTCTGTTCGTTTTATTTCTGTTCACGACTTAAAAAGTTGTAATTACAAAAAACTATAAATATGACGTTTCATTGGTTACTTAATTTTAGTCGATCTACAGTTAGCTTGTTAAGGTCCGAAGGTCTAAATTGACGATAACTGACTACCTACACAGTCCATCTCCATTGATTGCTCTATTTCCTGACTGAATCGTACTGCCACAGTATAAATGACAGTTTGAAAACCGTAAGAGTGGTCCTGGTTACATTGCAAACGTATTATTTCGCTTTGGGCTTCGTAAGTGTTTAGCGGCCTGCTTCTAAAAAATGTGGATTGAAACGCGGCTGCTTCACAACTTTTCGACTAAAATAATATATCGCGAAACAATTTTTTTCAAAAATGTGGATTGAAATGCAATTAAATGTGGCTGCTTTACTACTTCTTGACAAAAATGTTCAATTTTATGGATATATTATATTATATTTATTTTTATATGTTATATGTATATTTATTTATTTGTATTATTTATATTATTCATGCCTACTTACTATTTCTTACCTTACTGCTGTCCTACCCTAACGTTGCCTGGAAGAAATTGCTACCTAGCAATAAAGCCGCCTTGTTGTACACTATGTTTTATGTTCTGTTAATTGTAATGTAGGTCTCTGTGTGCAAATAAAGTATATTGTATTGTACTTTAGACAAAAAAATGAAGCAGCCGCAGTTCTAACACGTTTCAGTCCACATGTTTTAGCGCGATTGGCCTGCAGCTCGGGTGAAAAATTCGAAGAACTTTTTTGACTGTCGTTACCACGATAACACACTTAAAAATACTAGTTATATTTATGTTATTGTTTTCATTATTATGAATGCGTTTGCTCTTGACCACAATCTAGCGCAGGAGTAAAGATGTGGTCGAGGAAGCAGCGAGCTCACCCAGAAGATCCCTCACTGGAATTTAAAATAAAGAAACGGGCGGGTACTTCGCGGAATAAGCTATCTAAATGGTTTTGTAGTTATTTTAGAATACTACAGGTCACTGACTCTAGCCACGCTATCATATCTAATACAATCACTTTAATGACGATGATAACATTTGGCACAATTCTGCATCTCTATCTACTGACATTTATATTACTAAAAAGGTTACCGTTTGTCTTTGTGAAATTATTATAGATTTCGACATTTTGTATACTAAAACTCTATGGAAAGTATTGTATTATAGTTGAAAAAGCAAGTATTAACAAGAAAACTTAATCTAAACTGTGTTTTTTTATTCTCAGAGACTAAATTGACATATGCAAATGTTAAATTTACAAATAATTTTTACATTATTTGTAAATTTGACTTTTGCAGATGTCAATTTAGTCTCGGAGGATAAAAAACACAGTTTTTAAGTCTCGTAATTTCGCTGAATATTTGTAAATTAGACAATTGCATATGTCAATTTAGTCTCTGAGAATAAAAAACACAGTATAGACAAGGGCACGGACATAAAGTCTGTGGATGCTAATAATAACACAACAAAAAAGTAATATAATAATGTTCCAGGGCTACAGATCTATCAGTTGGAATTTTCTACTCTACTACGGCGTCATAATAAAATTTGATCCTTATCAAATACCCAATAGTATGTGGCTCGAACCTATTAACACTAATTCAATGACTATCTTTTGTCCTTTTGCTCTATCGTGGTACTAGAGGTCAAGAGACTCCGTTGATGCCTTTTGATGTAATTGTATTATAATCTCTTAAATCGGTCATGTGCGTAAAACTTCATGAAATTAGAAATATCTTTGATATTTATGTTTCGTTATATTATTCGACCATCCCTGAATTTTCAATCCAATGCCCATTTAAATCAATATCTAATTCTTGCCTAAAACTACATTAGTCAGGGCTGTTAGTAATAGAATAGAATAGAAAAATCTTTATTTTATAGGACATTCAGGATGTCACTTAAAACAATACAAGATTACAATGAAATACATACAAACATACATTAAACGATTTAAATATATATATATACGCATTCGTTCTTTTGACCCTACTGACTCTACGCCTATTCGCAAAGGTGCAGTCTTCCTCAGAGAAGAACAGGCAAGAAACTCTGAGGTTGCTCTTTTAAATCGCATTACAAATTTTCTTATTTACTAATTTTAACTAAATCTGAAATAACTCTAGAGCTGAGCAGTTCATTCCCATGGCTGCCCGTCTGATAGATAATCAGAAATTTTGTAATAGCCCGTTTTGCAAAGTTTTTGTTTAATTACTGTCTTAAATTTGTCCAAAGGTAAATTTTGAATACACATGGGAATCTTATTATGGAACCGTATACATTGACCCATTAAAGAGTTCGTGATCTTGTGGAGACGACTGTCTAGTACATCCAGTATTTATTTTAATAAGATAATATTTAATAAGATACTGGAATATACAGTCAGCGACAGAAAAAGGGGATCGCGTGCTTTTTGTGTACTTGTGAACATTGTTGTAAACAATATAAATATTTACTTTGTTTACATCAATGTATAAAAAATTAAACAATAGGTAATGAAATCATTCTATCACTAAAAGAAATATTTCTTGAAAAATGTTACCTGTGAACGATACATTCCTATAATTAGAGTCATACATTAATAGAATACTAAAATAGGACTTAACTCAGCTATATACAATAATTACACATACTATTTACATAATTCAGAGTTATATTATGTTATTAATATTTTTGCTGTGCTCTAACAGGGTTTTTCATTGGACATTTTTTTATATTTAAGACCTCGTTTATAACATCTAGAAAAGCAAATAAAGTATTGAAGGTAATAAATCACGGAGGGTTTATTTCTTATAACACTTCTCAGCACTTCGTATACTTATTGGAGCTTGTGCGTTCATGACGCGATGTATTTACTCATAAATGCATAATATTTTAAGGTCAACTAGGGCTTATTAAGGTACACAATGATGCTATATATGACGAGATACAGATACAGGCGTTGCAAATAGTGAGTCACAGTTAATCGCATGCTTTAGATAAAGGAGACTGGCTGTGGTCGATTCTTGAAGTCTTCTTTAGTTGTAAATGGTATTCTAAAATCCAATACACATAAATAAATAAATGGTTAAACAGCTTGTTGATTCGGTCACTTACAGATCACGTAAAACCCAAGCGATAGAAGAGTCCCGTGCTCCAGTAATTATTATTTAGACGAAAGATTTTTTTATTTTACTCAATTTATCCTCTTTCAAATTGATTGAGATAATGTATGTAATGTGCTTAGTAAGGGAATGAGAAATTTCGCCGCTTGACTTAAAGGTTCTTCATCTAATCCTGGGGTCGTAGGTTCAAGTTCCATTCGTGCCGAATATTTTTCTTTCCTAAAAATATTTGTGACTACATAGCTTTAAGCCCGGGACTTCGTTTCCGGGAAAAAATGGGAAACGTATGTATCCTATGTGTTAATCCAGGGTGTCAGCTACCTCCATACCAAAGTTTATCAAAATTGGTATAGCCGTTTGAGCGTGAAAGAGTAACAAACATCCATACATCCTCACAAACCTTACGCGTTTATAATATTAGTAAGGACGTAAGGATTAGTAGAGATAAGGATTATTTTTTGTGATTGAGATAGTTTTAACCAGAAACAAAGGACTGTTACAATTTTTTGTTTTGTTACAATCATATTATCATTGTTATTTAAAAGTTGCCTAGCAATTGTAATGTTATAAAACTGTAGCATTCGATTTTCAATGTTTGTAATTCAGCCATTGTGTTAAGAATTGCCGCATTAATAATTGAAAATAACGCTCGCGCGTAGGGTGCTATATAGATAGGAATGTCTGTAGTAGTTATTGATAAGCGTAATTTATTATTCTTCTATGTTTTTTAAAGAAACCTGGCTTCATGTTTGTTGCATGAATAGTATAATAAACATTTTTGCTCGTAAGTGCTCACTGAAATTTATTTAGAATAGGTATTTTGTTGCTGCCCGAAAATAGATTTTGTTTGCCTTCTGTACCGTAATTCGTAATGTTAAATCGGTCGACATAAATATTGTTATACATATTTAACATAAAAAAGTTGCGGCCGTGCATGATCAATCAGTTCGTTGCGTGAAGCCATGAAATGGTATAATTTATGAGAACGCGCAGTCCCGGACAAGATTGGGTTTAATGTGTCCTTTACACAGTTAGTACAGTTACCTACCTAAAAAGTTTATTTCCTGGATTTCTCATCAGGAATGTAACCTGAATTGAAGAGGGACCTCATTTTAACATCACCTGATTTTTAGTTTTGCATTACCAATGTTATTTGGTTTCCACGAATACTTACTTGATGGTAATTCAAATAGGCTATTATAATAAACCATTACTAATAAGTATCCAGCACCATTATGTAATAAGTATCCTTAGAAATAAATAAATTTTCATTTTCATTACCGGCCAAATGCTTCTCCGAAAAAGGCTTAAGAAGAATAGTCAATTACCATGGACAGACACCCACAAAAAGAGATGGGGCGGTGGTTTTAGATTGAGGATTTAAGAAAAAAATTCAGATAAGAGTAGTGGGCACTGTGGGCATTGCTGTAGATGCATCCTTTTTTACGCAAAATTACAGTGATATCTATCGTTCTAGTTAAAATGGCGTGGTCTAGAGTTGAATGGAGGCAGCCGCAGGCAGTTCGATTTCCGTTTAAAACAAACGCTTTGTGTGATGTGATGAGCTGGGTTCTGTCTGAGTGTTAATTAAGTGTCTTTGTATGTTTATCAGTCGTCTGGTAGGTTGGTAGTATCTCTTTACAGGTTAGTTTTTGTCCGCGACTTATTTCGTGTGGAAAACATGTCATTGTTGCTGATGGATGTACTTTTTCATCAATTTTCTTTTGCGATGTAATTGGTACGATTGAAGTGCTCTAGATCGTACTTGTCTGTTTGAATTCTGTGGCAGTGATAGTCGCATTTAACTTATCTATTTTGCTGTTGTTCTCAAGACGTTTATTCAACAATAAGATTATGTAGATAAATCTTCGCAAGTTGTCTCGTTGTTAATTTCAGATTTTGATTTATTTGACAAAAGTGACCGGCATATAATATTGTCTCATAGAGTACTATGTAGTTACGCGATATACACGGGCTTGTAAAACATATGTGTACACATAGCAGCACGTCAGGTTATCCATTTGCACTACGAAAGACGCCGCTATTGCGAGTGAGATAAGGGCGACGTCAAGGTCAACATATATAGCCTGATTTGTTGCCGTATGTACTTATTAATTATTATACATGTCCTTAAGCGAGGACAGATGGGAATCCACCAACTCTTACGTTGTGGCCCCTGTAGTTTTCGATATTTGTTGCGTCTTGCTCTCTTGTAGATACAGGGACAACAGCACATCATGCTATCCAAAACTGTCAAATTTCTTTAATCGATTTTCAATTTTATCTCCACGCATTAGAGTTTACTATCCATTGGGGAAATTTGACAGTTTGTGGTAACCTGATGTGCCGTTGACTGTACATTTCAGATAGTGAAACACTTCTAAATCCAAATCACACACTTTTCACAACACTTTTTTTATTTGCATAAGACATACTGTAAATACAATACAATACTCTTTATTGCACACAAAAACATTACATTAACCCTTTTAGCGATAAGAGTTTTCGTCAAAAACGCCTACCACACGCCACGACATGAAAAAATAAAAAATAATGACGTGGCGTATGGCGAACGCTTGGTGAACGATATTAATGTAAAAAAATTTTTTTTGTCTGGTATATCAGACTTTGGCGGTGAAAAGGTTAAAACAAAAAACAATGTTCATCAAGTAGTGTACAATGCGGCGGCCTTAAAAAAAAAGATTTACTGATATTTATGTGAATATGTGTCAGGACTAATTGAAGGTAACTCGTAGTTATCAATGTGGGATATCAATCCTCTCTGAACTCAATCCACATGTGCACAAATACACTATCATCGTTCTGTAACGGGTATCTTTAACCCAGTTTTTACCCTAGTGAAACAAAATGTACCTATGTAAGATCGAATTTTCAGGGATAGCAAAAACATCATACATACACTGTCATATTTTGACTAGCTACATTGTGCATTTACCGTCACAGCCATACATTGCAGAATACATTGGTAACCCTTTGCTACGTTTTTTTTAGAGTAAGTTTAAGCCGGAAAATTGTAAAGTGTAAGAAAAGCAATGCCATGTTGCATTGCTGGAGGGGAGAAAGTGCTTCTTCTTTACGTAATCGCCAGGGCCCAGAAAGGGTGATCTATTTTACGTCTCTGTACGTCATTTTTTGTACAGAGACGTAAAATATATGCCTTTAAGTAAAACCTAAACATCGTTATCGCGGAAGTACGAATGAGCAAATCAAATAATATCTATCAAGAAGAGACAATAGGGATGTTGACTATTTTTTTTATTGTTTATCTTAAAAAGGAACTGAATCCAAAACCCAAACCCGAAATAATTTTTGAAAACTATTGAGAAATAAAAATGTTACAAGCTATTAAATTTCAATAGAGGGGGAAACTGTCAAACAACGAAAAAGAGATGCACTTACAGACACGTGACGTCACCGCCATTTGTTTGCGTAGGTTAAAACGAGATAGCTAGCTCTCCCCACAAAACGAGATAGCTAGTCCTTACGTTAATATAAATGCTAATAACTTGTTCATTTATAAACTAATTTTAATGCTGTTTTCGGATATTAATATATTTCTAGCATTATTTTTTGTTTCACATACAATAATTCACAAAATCAAACTCTGTCAACATTCCTATTCATGGTTTATTTATTTACATAAAATAAAAAAATACTATTTTTATAACCAATCAGAGTTATTGATCACCTTGATGGTTTGTAGTACCTAATAAAATGGATCCAAGAATTTTAATTTACGACCAAAAAAAAGTCATGGGGGTATATCCATATTTAATCAACTTTCAACAATAGCTTCACCCTTTCCGGGCTCTGGTAATTACGAAGTTTGAGATTAAAAGTATTCGTTGCCGGGCCCAAATCCTCGTGATGCCGTGTCTTTATTGGTTTCCACCTAAGAAATTGCTGTTTTTTCTTAGTTATAATTTTCTTCTTACTTTCTTTCATTTAACAGCTATTTCGATTTTTATTTTAATACTTGGTTACATTATCGAGATTTTGAGTATCTATTATACATTATCTATTATAACCGATGACCAGGCTGAAATACAACTCATGTGACTGGTTATCCGTTTCGATGCTTATTTTCGCTCTAACTTTTTACAATTGGCACTTTCAGTAAACTAAATCTGGAAATTATTAACTGAATGTTGTCCCAACCTTCCCAAACAAATTTGTTACATTTGGATTTCACATCCCGGAAAAATCCTTACTAGTCCTTACTAATATTAAAAATGCGAAAATAACTCTGTCTGCCTGTCTGTCCGTCTTTCACGCCTCCACTACTGAACCGATTTTGATGAAAGGCAGCACAGAGATAGATTAGAGCCTGGGAAAGGACATAGGCTACATTTTATCCCACAGTTGGGCACGATATAACCTGAGTCTACGCGGGCGGAGTTGCGGGCGGAAAGCTAGTAAAAAATAAAAATGTATGAAAAAATCAAATCAGGTATGGATAGCAATTTTATAGGTGGGGAACTAATATGATGCGTGGGACTATTCTGAGAAATTCCTGGTTACAAGTATTACAATAAAACAATTTGAAACCACTCCATAGCAAAAATGATTCATTACAACATGCATTGTGTTTCTTTTTTTTTGTGTTGTTTCTTTTAAACATTATTATCGTTATCTGTAGAGTATACGTAATGCAAACAAAAATATTTTTGGCACACGCCATGTGTACTAACTTTCTTTCCTTTGCACGCGCTAATTGAAAAACATAACTCATAAATGAACCCCTACTTCGTGTATTTTATATTATATTTCAAACTCTAAGGTTTCTACGTTAAATCAATTATAAATATAACACACTATTCATAAGTTTTTAATGTCAAAGCCAAACATACAATTCTTTGTATTGATTTGGTCACAGTTATTATAATACCACAATAACATTGGATATAAAGCATATAGGTTTTTGTTACAAACTTTAATGGATTATGCAACAATTTGTAACACATTTTAAACATAATTGTTTTAGATTACAAATATTTACTGAAAAACGTTTAGTATTCAATTAAATTTAATTAAAGCCTTGTTCTAAAATAATTAATGGTTACTCGAAAGAGATGGCCATATATGGCCGATAAGACGATGGGTTTGTTCCAGAGGCTAGTAACGCTTGCCTCTGAATTGACGGTACCTGGGTGCAATTCCCAGTCGAGGCAAACACAAGTCTAAAAATCAGATGTTCTCGGATCGTTGCATGTGTCCCAAGCTTAGAGTATACATGTATACTCTAAGGTCCCAAGAGACCCACCATTGTGAGAGTGTGGCGTCTAATTTTTTACTTATTATTCACTCGTAAAAAGGTAGATAATTACCTATATATTTATTCTTTAGAGAAGAAAATATGATAGAAGAAAATAGAGAAGAATTATACAAGTCACAACGTTAATTGGTAAACGTAAGAAAATTGCAGACTCCGTAACGTTAAAAATTATACTCGTCTCCTTTTGGAAGATGGCAGCAAGTTCTTTTGTCAGGGTCCTCTATTCAAACTGACAGCTGTTTAGGACGCTTTAGGTGGTTACATTTTTGTATTCATTCCTGCCGTTTTGGAATGTTTTGGGAGGTTATTACACTACTTCAAGTAGTAATTCGTCGTTTAGGATACGCGCTCGTGAACCATGACTTTCATTGGTCATGAATACATGATAAAATAAAAACAAAGTAATTTGCTTTTTACGTCACTAGTAATAGATAAAAATGTTAATCCTGCAACTTTTGCCCTCATGTTGATCCTGCATAAATTTTAATCTTGTGGAATTGGCTGTTAGATGTGTTTCTTTCTGTCCATAATTATTATATGTAGCTTTAAGCTCCGCAAATAGAATAAAATAAATTAAATTGTTTTCGTGCAGGTATTTTTGTAAGGTCTCTGGGCATGTGACTGACTTTGTGTCTCACGGGACACACTTAAGGAAAACTTTTTTGCGTTATTTTGTTTTAACAGTAAGCTTTTCTTTCAGTTCTCAACCTGACCCTGATCGACTTACCGGGTCTGACCAAGGTGCCTATCGGAGATCAGCCGCCAGACATTGAACAGCAGATCAAAGGCATGATCTTCCAGTTCATCCGCCGCGAGTCCTGCCTCATCCTCGCCGTCACGCCAGCGAACACCGACTTGGCCAACAGCGACGCCTTAAAACTTGCCAAGGAAGTCGATCCTCAAGGTTTGGACAAATTTCATAAACTCTGTAGCATAATCTTTTGCAATAAAGAGTTTACATACATAAATAATCGTCTAAACTAGCAATTCTTAAAATGTGTTCCGCGATACCGAAGAAATCAATGGAAATGTCGACAAGTTTCACCGAAATTACATTTTCAATTTTGAAGAAATAGTCGTCGGATTATGTTTGACTCTTAAATCAATCTAAAAATTTAGATATACTTATATTATATTTATTTATGATGTCATCAATAGGCCACAAGTAGGTAATACATGCTATGGTATCGTCAATTGGGATTCAAATACCCAATATTTACAGTATCTTTATAGTTAGCCACAAGTATATTCTTACCCTTACTATAAGGCTTCTTTAGCCATGGTTGTTATGTCTTAATGAGCTTGAGCCTGTAATGCGCAATAAGTAAATTGTATATCGTGTCGGTGGTGTTAGATGTCACTTTGGGAATTCCAAAAATTGACGATATTAGTTTTAATCGGAAACAGGGCATCTACTATGAAAGTCTACGATCGACGGACGTTCGATAATTGTCACTACCTGACATCCGATGCTTCGAAATTTCGGTCGTAGGCTAACAGAGTAGATACCCTAAACTTCGTTCTTTGGGTTTACTCTATTCATAACTTTATACGATACCGTTGTCATATTTGTTCTATCTTATTCTAATTTCGAAGTATCGGCCCTAAAAATAATATAAATTCCCTATTCTGTTTACGATCGACACTTTGGAGCATTGGATGGCACTACATTCCTCTCTATTGCTGTACAGATGACAGTGACAAATATTGTTAGTCTAGTCGACCGAGCGTCTGATACCCCGAAATATCGGTCGTAGTTAGGTCGTAGTATTAAACCGCATACCAAATATTGAGATCAGAAGCGCCATCGGGCACGTAACCAGTAGACGTTCATTGAACGTAAATTAGAAAAAAAATCTCACCAATAGCTGAGGTAACGGGGGACACGTGTCCTATCTTGCTTGCGAGAATTAGGGAGATGAAACTTATTGTGGCGTGACCGCGCGCTGCCTTACAAATATCAGTGAAAAATCACTGAAATGTTGTGAGAAACGGTCGCCTAAATTGTATCTCTACTGGTTAAGTGCTCTGTGTCAGACACACAGAGGGTAGGTGGAGAAGGTCCATAATAGTGGCCAAAGATTCACAATCGAGACTATTGGTAATAAAACGGTATCTTGCCAGGTTTGCGTACAATTGGCGTGATTACCAAGCTGGATTTGATGGACGAAGGCACCGACGCCCGTGACGTATTGGAGAATAAACTACTGCCTCTTCGACGTGGGTACATCGGCGTCGTCAACCGCTCGCAGAAAGACATCGAGGGACGAAAGGACATCTCTGCTGCCCTCGCAGCTGAGAGGAAGTTCTTCCTCAGGTAAGATCTGAGCGGCATTTAAAAACAATGTTAATTAGGATAATCCTCCTTATGCTTTGATATAAATGTAAACATGTATTTAATGTAAGATTCATCTGAGGTCAAGTCAGACTTCGGGAATACACACCCACAATAATAACCCGGGAATCGAATTTGTGGGCGGAAACATTGGTTATTGGAGTTAAAAGTCAATTTATTTAGGAAGGCCATTATTTGTGTTGCCAAAAACTGTATTCATTTTTTTCAAAATTAGCCATTCACAAGGTTAAACAGCTGAAAATATATTTATTTCAGTGAACATTAAATGTTGCCTAGCATTTGTTTTTAAGTCCATGTCTTTTAGAAAAAAGACATGGACTTAAAATGAAATTAATTTGTATAAGATGATGTTGAAATTAGAAGATCGCGGAAAAATGCGACTCGGAAAAAAGCTACACGAAAATAATGAGATTGCAGAACAAATTAATAATACCTTATTCAATTTTATAAAATACATTGATGTTAATAAAAATAATTAACACAAATAAAAAGAAGAACGTGCCTGTATTTCCGTGTCCACTTTCCAGCCACCCATCATACCGGCACCTCGCCGACCGGCTCGGGACTCCCTACTTGCAACGCGTGTTGAACCAGCAGCTTACCAATCATATCCGCGACACGCTGCCCGGCCTGCGAGACAAGCTACAGAAGCAGCTTCTCACGCTCGAGAAGGATGTCGAACAATACAAGCACTTTCGGCCCGATGACCCCTCGATCAAGACCAAGGCTATGCTGCAGTAAGTGGAAAACTCATGATACTCCTTGCATAATCCAGATTCAAATTCTTTATTTGCTTCAGTTCTCTGCTGACTTAGGAAACTTAATGCCATTCTCATTTACTTTTAAAGTAAATTTATTTCACATCGTAGGTCCTCTCCGCTAGACTAATTCTAGATATTTTGGAACAAAAGGTCCTGTTTAGGTTCAATTCGGTTAGGTTATTTGTGATGTAGGTTAGTAGCATGTCACATCGCCTAACTAAAGTAACTGCGGCTGATGTAGAATACCTAAATAATTTCATTGCACTTGTAGAGCCACGTTTAAAAACATGCCACTAATTGTTCGTAACAAACATCGTTGTCTACTCCTGATGAGAAGATAACGCAGACGTATTTACCCAATGCATGGAATGGTACTTTTTGATTTTTTCATAGAAGCGACAAATAGGTTAGCTAACATCAGAACTTTAAAGGTTTCTGATCAACCTTCGAAAACTTTCTTGGTCGATTGCCACCCATCTGTATGTGTCTGCGCATAGCTTTGCTTAACTGTACCTACCATTTCCTGTCAATTAACGCGAATCTGCTACAATTTCCCCCGTCAATAGATCGCAAGATACTCGTACATTGTGGAAATAAAAACCTTGATTTTTTCCGGACTGTGGGCCTGAGATCCGGTAGATTGACGGTATTTATCTCGACCTAAAGGTTTTCTCCTATTAGTTAATTAATTAGTAACTAGTAGTTCGTTAAATGTTGGTAGCATAATTTAAAATGTGTTATTTGTTTCATAGGCTTTATTTATAATATGTGATAGTGATTGTCTGGAATTGCGCCTATGTATTTATTATGTTGAATTAGATAGCAAAAGTTTGATAAAGTTAGATTCGAAAGCAGGAAAATTTAATTAATCCCAATTTTGAATATTAGGTATGTGAGCTGGGATCCTATCCTCGCAAATACAATTTAAATGATATAAATGAGACTGATGAGGATGTGCGATTATGACTATCCACTGGGCTATCAAATAAATTCCAATCCTTTCTAAAAGTTAAACAGCCTTAAGACGCTGTTTATACAAAAGTGACGTGGCGCGGCGGCGTGGCAGTCAAAGTAACGTAAAATTAATCTTAATAGCTACGACGGAGCGAAGTTTTCTTTTTGCAAAAAAAAATTTTCTCCGTGGTTATTAAGATTCATTTTACGTTGCTTTGATGGCTGCGCCACCGCGCCACGTCAATTGCGTATAAACAGCGCCTAAATCAGCAAATAATAGAATCCACACATTTTTTCTTTTTTAATGTCTTCTAAACCTCTTTTCCAGAATGATCCAGCAGCTTCAAACTGATTTCGAGCGTACTATCGAAGGCTCGGGCTCAGCTCAGATCAACACTAACGAGCTGTCTGGTGGCGCGAAGATCAACCGCTTGTTCCACGAGAGGTTCCCTTTCGAAATCGTCAAGATGGAGTTTGATGAGAAAGAACTCCGCAGGGAAATCGCTTTCGCTATCAGAAACATTCACGGTATCAGAGTGAGTTGAATAGCTTACTATTTAATGCTCGTTAACAATTATATACAGGTCTTTAGGTATCTCTCTTTCACAACTGATTAACCTCTCGGGTGGCTAATCAGTCCATGAAACTGAACAACTTTCCCAAGGGATAGTCGAGTTTGACCTGTGTCAAAATACGAAAAAAACATTTTGAGTTCCCATACAAACGTCATCAGCGTATAGCGCATTTTGTATGAGAGATCCAATATTTTTTTCGTATTTTGACCTATGTTCCTTGGTACCTCAGTCTGTAGGTAGTTTTGCATTGCAAAAGGTGGCGTAGAAAATGTTTTGACACAATATTGTTTAAGTATGGCAGGTTAATAAAAATCCAAGTTCTCGACCTCGAAGGACCCAGGCGTTAGCCGCCATCTTGAATTAAAGGTGCCAAAATTAGGTATATTTTAAATAACTTCTCAATTGTTTACTAAATCACAAAAGTGTCTATGAAGAGTTCAAAGAAGACAAAATTGCCTACATTTTTTGCATACATGATTATTCTGTAAGTCTAAAAGGTAAAAAGTTACAAGCGACAGAAATAATAATCTTTACAAAAATCTAATATATAAAATGATAAACTGACTGGGGGTACTCAACGCACAGCCCAAACCGCTGGACTTACGGACTTGAAATTTTGCACATAGATACCTTATGTAGTGTAAGCATCCATTAAGGAGCGAATTTTGGAAATTGCACCCCTAAGGGGGTTAAATAGGGGACGGAAGTTTGTATGAAAGTCCGTGAATTTTGAAGTTAGGATCTTAGAACTTCGTATGTAGGCTGATGATTAAAAAATAATGAACACATGTATCAGCGATTTTGAAAATTCTACCCTCAAAGGGGTGAAAAAAGGATAAACTGACTGCGTGAACGATCAACTCAACAGCCCAAAGCGCTGGAACTAGGGACCTGAAACTTTTGCTCATAGATACCTTATACAGTGTAGGCATCCACTAAGGAGCGATTTTTGGAAATTCTACCCCTAAGGGGATTAAGGAGGTTAACTGACTGACATATCAATGCACAGCCCAAACTAAATTATTTTTTGTAAATATTATTATTTCCGTCGCTTGTAACTTTTTACCTATAAGACTTACAGAATAATCATGTATGCAAAAAATGTAGGCAATTTTATCTTCTTTGAACCCTTCATAGACACTTTTGTGATTTAGTAAACAATTGAGAAGTTATTTAAAATATACCTAATTTTGGGACCTTTAATTCAAGATGGCGGCTAACGCCTGGGTCCTTCAAGGTCGAGAACTTGGATTTTTATTAACCTGCCAAACCTAAACAATATTGTGTCAAAACATTTTCTACGCCACCTTTTGCAATGCAAAGGCCTTTGCATTTCCCCACAGACTGGGCTATGGGGAAGTTGTTCAGTTTCATGGACTGATTAACCACCCGAGAGGTTGAAAGAGAGATACTTAAAGCCCTGTATATGTGTGACGGTTTTCAAAAATACCAAAAAGAAAATCAAAAAATAATGAAAAAATAGATTCATTAGATTCATTAATACGCAGCTCTATTTCAAAAATGTCAAGTATGTCATATTAATTCTTCGAGCAAATAACCTATAGAATAGAAATGTTGCCTATTTTTTGTGAAAACGAGTGATGCCAATTCTTTAATTATCGCAAAGTGTTAAGAGAAAATCGATCGACGACACAAGTGGAACAACTCTACCAATCCACGCGGTGTGGCACAAAACTAAACGGCCCCTTGTCAGTTCGTTTTCGCGCGTAGATCGGAGTTTGTGTTCTTGCATTGTAATTTGTAAAATTTCGAATTAAAAGGACTGTCTATTGAGTAAAAGGTGTTTTTAGTTATCAATAGGGATTGCAAAAGCGGGCCTAAAAGTTTGCCGATATCGATATTCAATGCATCAGTATTAGTGCATAGCTCGGTTGGTGGTTATTTGCTCTATTATGTGAAACTTTTATTTTAAAAGATGTCGAACCGTGCAACTCATTCCATTTTTGAATTTAATTATCATCATCATCTTCAATGTTGGACTGAAAGCAAATGAAAATCATCGTACGTGCCAGTTGCCAGCTCTTGCTAGCATTATTGTAAAGGTGCCTGCCAATTGTCAATAAACTCGAAAGTTTTGCAGCATTGTGGGCGAAAAGATGACAACATTTCATCTCAATACTCATTCATGTTTTATTTCACTTCATATTAATTGACTCTAGTTTTTAGTAGTTTTACAACTGCTTGATTCTCTTCCTACATTGAAAGGCAGTTGAAATAATGTAGTCTAAACATTAGCTTTCGCTTCGTAGGTGGGTCTATTCACTCCCGACATGGCGTTCGAAGCTATAGTAAAGAAGCAAATCACGCGGCTAAAGGAGCCGTGCCTCAAATGCGTCGATCTCGTCGTGCAAGAGTTGTCTAATGTAGTCCGTATCTGTACTGACAGGGTAAGTATCAACCATCTCGCTTCTAAACGTGTAAGTCGCGAAGCGCTCAATAGCCCAGCGGAACTCGCGCATCTCAACCGATCAGTAAGGTTAAGCAATGTACACAGGGGTAGGGAACCTGATGATTGACCAAAGTGGCAATTTATCACGAGCATTTCCGTGCTTTGGAGGGCACGTTAAGCTGTCGGTAATGGCTGTTGTTGATTGACTACAGTCGTTCAAACCAAGTCAGAGGGCATTGTGCGGTTTGAAAACTCTGACACCAGGGTTAGCCAAGTTCGCCACACTCCTGACTATTCCTACACGATAAGAAGAAGAAGAAGAAGACGTGTAATTCCTTCCTTTCTTCTTAGTGAGTTGATGGCAAGTCCAAATAAAAAAAAAATCAAAATTAAAAAGTCCGAAATCCAAATTTAGCAAAATTTTGTGGGAAGGTTTGGACAACATTAAGTCAATTTTCATTATACTTACTTTACTGAAAGTTGTAACTGTCACAACGGCACAGCAAAAATAAGCAATGAAACGAGCAACAGATGAAACGAGCTATATTTGAGCTTCTTTTTCAGCAAATAAATCTAAAGTAAATATATATTAATTTGACTCAATATCTCCGTTATATGGCCAAGGTTTTAAATAAAAATTTGAGTAATAGCTGTTCAATCAAATAAATTATGAATAAAGTAAAGCTTGAGAAAAAATCGGCAATTTCATAGGTAAAGACCTATTATTACGTTGCGGCCCAGAACTATAATGTTCCTTCTTTATCGTCTAGGCACAATGAAGCTTGTGACAAACTCGAGTAGGCCCGTTGTTAGAGTTTTCACACCGCCAAATGGCCTCTGACATGTTTTACGACATGGCCTTAGTGTCAGAAAGCGCTCAAAAGGGCCCTGAGTATGACTGGGTAGTGGAGGGATCTTAAATCTTTGTATCAGATTTTACTACCACTATCAGCTAAACTATGTTTAATAATAATAATTGTCGTTGTGAGGAGTGGGGTACTGTTTTTCGGCAATGCCAATTAGTTTCTTCATTGGTATGTAAAGCGGCCGCAAATCGGGTTTTCACATGCGTGGACTATGACTGTTACAATAAGAATACAATAAGAATGGAAGCAAAAAATCTCTAAAGAGATGATCACGCCTTTAATTAAATGTCATAAGATCCTTTTATACTTGCACAAATATTCTAATCGTCATATTTCCAACTCTCAACAGATGTCGCGATACCCTCGCCTGCGCGAAGAGACAGAGCGTATCATAATGTCGCACATCAGATCACGCGAGCAAATGTGCAAAGAACAGCTAGTACTACTTATTGACTGCGAATTAGCGTACATGAACACTAACCACGAAGATTTCATCGGATTCGCCAAGTATGAACAAATAAGGTACAACGGTCTCACCATATTTTCCGAAGCGGAATGGGTTCGTGTGAATAACAACCTTATTTCTGAGTGATTATAGTGTGAATTGGCATTACAATAACAAAGTACCGTGTGACTTGGCTTTTAGTTCAAAAGTTGCGCTAAATTCGCTAAGCTAAATTTAAGTTTGTTACCGATTCCGCCTCGATAAGTTGTGTGATTCCTTTTGCATTTTTGGGGGTAATTGACGATCTTCAAATCATTAACGGTAGTTCCTACAAACAACGCCGGCGTCTAATGTCTTTTGAATCGCCTAACTCATTAACAGTGTGAACTAACAGAACTTCCTATCGCATATTGTTAAACTGCGAACAGTGACTTAAAGATCGGTTTCACGCCCCATAATTTTCCATTGTTGATTAATATTGTTTACTTTAATAAATGGTGTTGCTTATAATTTCAGCGCTCAGAATCAATCAGAGAACTCCGCTAAATCCGGACACCGCGCTCTGGGTAACCAAGTCATTAGAAAAGGATACATGTGCATACATAACCTGGGCATCATGAAGGGTATGGAATTTTACTAAGATATTTAAAAGATTATTTTTTATAGAACATTTTCGACTGCTAAATGCGTTAAAACCTAGTAATAACAGGTTACATCTAGATTTTAGTCAGGCTGGGTATTCTCTGTTTCAGCTTGTCTGTATTCGATTAAATCTAGTGGACGGCGCTGGTATGATATAAATAAAATCCATGTATTAATTTAAATATAAACTGTATAATTGTATATGTATAAAGTTTTTATGAAATAACAAAGTTATTCACAATTTTAAAGGGATGCGCGCGGTAGTGGTCGGCGTGCAACTAACTGGTGTTGCCAGTAGAAATAATTATTTATGTGTTTTAATCGCACGACAATCATAACAGTTATAATCTAAGACCGAACAAACAAAATCTGCCGGGCTAACATGAGCTTCCGCAGTGAGGATGAACTCTTATGAAAATGTAAAACCATAAATAAATCTAAATAGATTCTATAACATCAGAAACAAACTTTCTTAAAATTTTATTCAGTAGCCTGTTTATAGGAAAAGGAGGAAATAGTGGAGAAATAATAATAATAAATGGACTGTATATAGGATAAATAAAAGTAAGACTCACGACCAAAAAGCAGAACAGAAAAGGATAAATATCAATCAAAAACCATGACACATAAAAGTAAAACCAATCCAAGAACACGGCGCCGGTGTGGTGGCCAGGCAGTCCGTAACAGCCAGTTTATAAATTCGCCTGCTAGCCAAGTTGTCAAATACTCAGAGACTTGGATGTACCCAGGAGGTTCCCGCGACTACTGGTTCGTGCTGACTTCCGAGAGCATCTCATGGTTCAAAGACGAGGAGGAACGAGAGAAGAAGTACATGTTACCGTTGGACGGACTCAAACTGCGGGATCTAGAGCAGGGCTTCATGTCGCGGCGACACATGTTCGCGCTGTTCAACCCAGAAGGACGAAATGTTTACAAGGTTTGTAGCTTTTTTACATTTTACCTTGGAAATATATCAGAATATAGTATTTTTTATTTATTTAATACATGGAGATTTATTTTATTTATTTAGAAAACCATCAGCTATGTTCTTAATATTACTTATTAATTAAGTCTTTATAGGTTTCCCTAGATTAAAATAGCTTATCAAATAAACATTAAACAACAAGTTTATATTACAAAAAAATAGGACAATGTTTGAGTAAGCGAGAAAGCAGTACTAGATTGCGAATACTTGTGGCACTACCGCTGCTATCAAAATCTATTTATTTCAAGTTTAAAATTTGGGATGAAATTGTTGAAACTGAACAATATTCTGGATTATACATAATATTTATACTGAATAACCACATTTTTAAAAGTATTTTCGGCAACGCGTGCAAATAATTTGATGTGCCAATTTCGAGTAAATTGGATAAGATATGTATTCATCAGTTATCTTTAAATATTCCTGTAACTTTCTAGGACTACAAACAGTTGGAGTTATCGTGCGAGACACAAGATGATGTTGACTCATGGAAGGCTTCCTTCCTCCGCGCCGGCGTCTATCCAGAGAAAACATCAGAGGCCTCCAACGGTGACGAGGTATACTATCAACTATATGTATTGGCAACCTGATAGCCTCTCCTTACATTTATTAATATTATCCCCACCCCTTAACTTATTGTTTAACCCTTGAAAGGGGCATATTCAATATCTATTGCTTTAAAAATAGTTTTAAATAAAATCTTATTACTTACGTGTAATATTGTGTGCGCTTATTTATTGTCCATGTGAGTTTTTTATACAATATGTTATTTTGTCATGCGGAACAGAGAGAAGGAAACGAGGTTTGTCTAGGATATTGTCTATCATGTTTCAACAAGTAGTTATCATACCACCGCCATTTTTATTTTACCCATCAGCCCTGGAGCAATCTTCAAATTTTTCATCATGAGTTCCACAGTAGTTCACTTTTTATTATTTATTTGTGTTTATTTTCCTTTAGGAATTTACGATGTGAAGTGTTTATCGCTGGTGCGTGAAGCTCCTTTCGTCAGTAGCATGTAGTAATGCCAGTGTTAGTGTGACGTGATTTGTGACTGTTGATTTAACTAAAACAATAATTCAGTTTGATATTGTTAAAAATAATAATATCATTTTTGAGTGTGGTTGTTTACCTTTTCTAGCTATTGGCTATCTATTCGTTGAGTTTAAAAAATCAAAGTATCCATGGTCATCGGTATTTATTTTCTGTGTTCACCTGTGTTTACTAACATTTTCTTTTCTTTTTCTTTTCTCTCAGTCATTAAATTATTTTAATAACAATATGTCATATATGGAAATGTCAGCTGATTTTAGTCCCGGCATACTGTAAGATTCGGGAACAGAGCCCAAGGATTTTATTCGAAAGGCTGATAACCTATTGAAAATGTTTTATAACCTTTTAATGTTAGGGAATATAGGCGTTATTGTATACAAAAAAAATTGGAATGTATCATGAGCGCCATGCAAACAACAAAGGTATTCAAAATGGTACTTTATTCTTGTTGTTTATTCAGTTTTATTTTAGCATGTTTTATGTTTTATTTTTAGTTATTTCCGTCTTCCCTGGGGTTGGGTGATAAAAAGAAAGTAAGTCTTATGAAGTTTTAAGCTTGTTGGCTGGATTTTGAAGTTTTGTACAAAGGTGATGTTGAGTATTTTAGGCGTTAAATTTTCATCTATGTCATTAGTTGCATGGCAAGCAATTTAAGAGTTCTACAAATGCTGCAAATAATTTTTTTTTTGGAAAATATACATTGTATAGATGCTTAGGTTTAACATTCTGGTTTTGGTTATCCATTAGTTTTTCATGTTATTTCACGGTTTGCTATGCATTTTTATTAATAAGTTTATTGGGGTTTTGGTGAGTATTTCAGTATTTAACAAGTCATTGACACTTTTAATAACATTTTACTCTTCTTTTTCTCAATCACCTCTAACATGTACCTTTTTGTAAGTCTTTTCACAAGTTTTCAGCGTGTAGTCTTTTTAATTAACAACTACTAATAAAGGTCATTGGGACAATATCGGCGTTGATGACTTAGATGTACAGATAGATATAACATTGAAAAAGGGGGCTCACCATCTTTAAAACACAGGCTAAGTAGACTAGAAGACATCAAAAATAATATTTTGGAGTATTTTGTTACTTTTTGTAAACACAAACTATTGTAAAGCAGTCCTTTGTCCTTTCCACTTACACCACATTTTTGATTGTTAAATAGGCGATATACGCATAAACTTTTACTCCATCAGTGATTTGATTAGTAATTGTAGCTGAGCATAAACTTTGCTTCTGTGTGAGTGAGGGATACATTCACACATATTACAGGAACTTCAGCATTTGACTTCGGAAAAATTCCAACCAAGCCTTTGTGTGCATGTACCTTTTAGCTTCCTGAATAACCTCTGAAAAGTCCCACCAGTCTAGGGTCGGGCATAACTTTTGACAGCTAAAAACGGTGAGAAAAATGATACTTTTTCGGTTTTTTGCTAATATCTTCGTTCCTGTTTATATTACCACTATGAGGTGTATCACGCCCCTGATTACTTATTTTTGACCTTAATAACCTTATAATTATTTATTTATTAGGCAATTAGTGATAAATATTATAAATCAGAATGTTGTGAGGCTGTATGGATGGATGTATGGATGGATGTATGGATGTTTATTACTCTTTCACGCTCAAACGGCTGGACCAATTTTGATAAAATTTGGTATGGAGGTGGCTGACACCCTGGATTAACACATGGGATACATAATTTTTCCCAAATTCCTGCGGGAACGAAGGCGGAAAGCTACTTTGTGATAAATCTAGCAGTTGAATTTACTGCTTATCAATCCTATAAAAAGTTTTTAAAACAGTAGATTTAATGTTTTGAATTATCATTTTTCCTGTTTTCTAACTGTTTTGTTGTTTGTTGGAGTGATCGTGAAATGCCCTAAAATTGTGCCTAAAATATCCATAGAAAATGTTTACCGGAGTTTCATAGCGGTAAGATCGACAGGAACGAAGATATAGGCAGAAAACCGAAAAAAGGTAACATTTTTCACCGTTTTTTGGCTATCAAAAGTTATGCCCACCCCTGGACTCGTGGGACTTTTCAGAGGCCATTTGGAGAGCTAAAAGGTACATGTATACAAATTTTCAGCTTGGTTGGATTTTTTCCGTAATGTTGCACATTTTTCGTCTGAAGTTCCTGTAGTAACATACATAGCGGGAGATTCTGTCACACAAATGAAGCACAGAAAATTAAGTGTTAATTTTTCTGTCTCTCTCCCATCCTTTATCGAAGACGAGGATAGACTAAGTTTTTATAGTGAAATCGCCAACATTGTGTATTGTATCTCATAAAACGTCATGGTCGTGCAACGAGATACGTATTTAACACGATTAAAATAACAGTTAAATATAAGAAGTCCGTTATTTTGTATAGCTTATTAGCAAATATTCTCTGTGGGCACACGTCGTGTCCAACCCACACCTCACGAATCTCACACATATAAAATAAACGGAGAAATTGCAAGTGGGCGTGACGCGTGCGAACGCTTTGTATGCCAAAACTAGTTGTTCGTCAGTGATTGCATTTTTATGCAAATATTTTTAATACCACTTACACATTTTCATGAAATGTTACCGACTATATCTTCTGACTAAAATTAAAATGACAACTATTCACTGGGTGATTTTATTTGGTTCATGAATACAGGTTCGTTTTCACCACATCTTGTTGTGATCAGTTCCTAGTTTATATATCTGTGATATTTACAGGATACTTTGCTAGCTTGATATACAATATACTTTATTGCACACCAATATTATAGAACAAGATACAGAGTAAAAGTTACATTATGGACAGTAATAAAGTTAGGGTACAAAAGGCGGTCCCATTGCTAAGAAGCGATATCTTAACGGCAACCTTTGAGTGTGGAGAAGATGATATAACACCGTATTGCATTTTTATACATACACTTAATGTTGTCAGTTCTCTTCCACTTAAATTCCAAACTAATTCCAAAGCACACTCGTTACTAACCCAACAAACGCAGTCACATAATCAAGGTATTTATTTCCAGAACTCTGATACTGGAGGCAGTAGCAGCATGGACCCTCAACTAGAAAGACAAGTGGAGACGATCCGTAACCTGGTGGACTCATACATGCGCATCGTGACCAAGACGACGCGAGACCTCGTGCCCAAGTCCATTATGATGTTGATCATCAACAACGCCAAAGATTTCATCAATGGAGAACTTCTAGCGCATTTATATGCGTCTGGTGATCAGGTATGTAGGCAAAAATGTAATCGTTACTATTATGTTTTATTTAAAATAAATCGAAAATAATTGTTTAGATTTTAGCCGTGTGGTGATCGGTTGAGAATCCGTGGGTGTCGTAAGAGGCGACTAAGGAAACTCAAATGAGACCTGCCTCCTGTTAATCCATCTTAGGCAACGATACCTAAAGTTTGTTTTGAATCTGAGGTGGCGTCCTATGGTCTGATGCGGTGTGGTAGGCTCTGTAAAGGGCCGTCTGGTTCGCGACCACCCTCCTACCGAAGTCCGACGCCAAATAGCTTGCTGTGTTCCGTCGGTGCGTGGGAGTACCAGTGCCTTAATCGGCATTTTCTGGGTTAACTCGCTCCATCGTCGACCTCATCTATGACCTTGGTTAAGATTGAGATTAAGAGTTAAACCATCTCATATTAAAAAAAAATCGTAAAAAGAGTTCAGATCTCTGCACCTCACTAATATGGGCATGAGGACACTGCAGAATGACAGATTACTTTGAATGTTCTTCCCACATATTTCAGCTTGCCACTTGCTCGACGATAA
>OX465248.1:6861326-6942348 GCA_949987775.1 Aproaerema taeniolella
AGACAGTAAAACTCGGATATTAGCAAAAACATAGAAATGACGCTATTTTTGAGAAAACAATAATGTTTGAAATCTGGTTAGCACTTTCTGACCGCGATCGCACTTAATAGACATTCGGGTAGTTATTTAGCCACCCGATATCCTCCAAGAAGAACGCAAAACACTTGAAAAAACTGTTACAGTGATTCATTTTGTGAACTCTGTAATTATTGAAATCTTCTTATCCTTTTCTTAATGAGGGAGATATTAAAAATTACAAATTACCTGATTTGCTGACACGAAACTACAAACATAATTTGTTTGTTTGTTTATCCGTTGTTTCAATGCATCTATTGACTACATTACAGGGATTTACCCATCATTTAATGTTTTTAATACATTGAGCTTTGTCACACTGATTTTATTCAATTGTGTGAGTTTTGCTTTCACTGAAATTTAGGCATTTGTGTGGGTGATGTAACAGCCATAATTAGCATTTGGTATATTTATATTTTACTGTATGCTTAATTATTTATGTATTATTTTATATGGTGATTTTGATGAACCGCAAACTAAACGAACAGCCAAACCTTTTTTTTCTAGCAAAGACAACAAGATTTGAACCAGTTTCATTACTTAATATTAATTCAGTATCGTAATTTTTTTCTCTATTGTTTGATGAGATGCCGAGCAAATTTTCTTTAGAATTCAAGACTGATTTGAGTAGTTTTATTTTAATTAAATTAACTGCTCTTGTCTTCGCTAAAAATAAAGAGAGAGATGAACATAAGTTTAACTTTGGAAAATCATAATTGCCTGCCTGCTAAGATAATCAATGGGACTAATCTATTCACATACATAATATTATCAGTATCTAATTCTGAGACCATTATAACAACTTGAGTTTCGAGTAAAATTATTAAATCTAAAGTATAGTCTTTGGAAGCCATTGGCGCGTATGGCTATAGATTGAGGTTATTTCTGTACTGCATACGTATGTGTGCGTGCGCGCGCTCGTAACTGGACGCAAAATGTGCGTGTATACTGCCCACTTAAATAATGTCAACGCGCGTGAAATTTGAAAAAGAAACAATATACACATAACCCGGGATCCCAAGCGAAAGTTCCTGGCAATGCCTATAATAACAAGCAGAGCATCAGCTGAGTGTGTGGTTGTTTTCACAGGCGGCGCTAAGGCGGAAGGCGCTACTAACATAAGTAACGTACGAACTAAGGTACTAACCGACGCCCTGTTAACTTAGTACACTTGAACCGCGCACGTGTGCCCCGCTAGCACTTATTGGTAGCCATAAAGACTTTTACAAAATTGCTCCATAATTTATGATGATTAGGAGGTATGCGATTTTCGACCCTAAATATCTCGCGAAATTGTAATAATTATGTTAGTAAATATCCTAGAGCATATTGCTACGGATATTTATTTTTATCGTACCTTTTAACTACAAAGGAAAGAACGATATTTTATGCTGATCCACGCAATGGAAAGCTTATCGCTGCCAATAAAAAAACTGGGTGAAGCTACTAATAACAAAACTGGGTTTACTAATTACCGTCCTATAACGCTTTGACTTGTAAATTACTTTATATTTGTATTCTCAAGTGACATAGAATACAGTGCTCTCTGATCCTGATCAGAGCCTTATAGAACGTGTTGTTAAGGCTAGGCTGTGAATTGTTTGGATTTAGTAACACATCCTATATTCCATCTGTAGTAATGAAACTGTGACCCTGCTAATAAAATTTTACAATTTACGACCTCCCAGAAGCGAAGATCGAATGTAGTAAGTTAACAAGTGTAGAAAAAAGTTTATAAATAGTTATACATATGTTATATACAATATTATTAGTTATTTAAATTATCAATACTTATGATACGTCTGACAGAATGTTGCTTCCAAAAAAATTAAATTAATAGTGGAATTTACGATGTACTCTTAGAATATGAACAATATTTTGCTTATCGAATCTTCTTCAGGCAGCTAGGGGTAACCAAATGATTTTACTTAGCTATCATAACTGCATTCTACCGAAACATAAATATATTTTTTATTTGATTAAAATTGTTCTTGTTGTCTAAGACAGCGATGGTTGTGGTCTCATCGAATTCAGATGTAAACTAGCTGCCTGTAGCGAGATGAAAGGTTTATATCAAACTTTAGCCCTTATAGGTGTCTATTCAGATTCTAATTATACAATGATCTTCTATCTTGTAGTGTATGGTGCGATATAGTCGGTGGAACTAGGCTTGAATACTCTATTTTTGCGACATTGTGTTAACGAGTATAACACGGGGATCAAACTGATACAAATAATGAAAGCACTGCATGATTAGCTGTTACTATTATGTGTGTGATCTTCAACATTTTAATAGGCGTTTATTTAGAAGAGAATCTGCTTCGGGATAAATTAAAAATTATTTTTCTATAACGTAATTTATTAGATATATTACATTTCAAAACAACTGTCCTATCGTTATAAATCAACATTTCCGTTTAAAATCTAGCTTCCCATCTATTCACCCTAATAAATAGTGAAATCAATTGCAATAATAAGTTTCTAAAACCTACTTTTATTTGCGGTGCGTTAAATGCAAATCATTGTTAATTCGTCGGAGAACTAATTTTGCATCTGCAAAATAGCTTTGTATCGTTAGGACAATTGGTTTGGAATGAAATATACAATTTTTCCCGATATCGGATCCTCTCGTTATTCAACAATAAAATTAAATAAAAATAACATATATACGTACTGGCACCGCAATACTGTGTTAACAAGTAGGTTAGATGGTTTTGTGTGTTTAATATTGTACCTACAGTCACAGTTCCCCTGTAAGAAATGTCTGCATTTCTATTTGTTGTTGCTTATTAAAATTATGGCAGTTACATTACTCCAGAATGTCTTACAGAGAAGCTGTGAGAGTCTTCGTAGAATCGTTTATATGTATATTACTAAATGTTTATTTAGTAGGCGATCTTGTATAAAGATAAATAACAAGTTCTATTATCATTGTTCACTTAATCCCGAGTTTTAAGGAGAAATATCGGCGTTTAAAAAACGATTTTTCAGACGCTTTTACCCCTCTGTGCTTTTAATATGTAAATAGCCGATGTGTGAATGTGAAATGGATGTAGGCGTCCGGGCGGTGGGAGCGCGGTGGGCGCAGTGGGCGCGGCGGCGGGGGCCATGAACCAGCTGCCCCCGCACATGCGCCAGCAGATCAACCAGGCGGTGGGCCAGGCCGTCACCAACGCCGCCATCAATGAACTCAGCTCCGCCTTCGCCAGATTCAAGTAAACGCACAGTTGTACTCTCACAAACGTGTTGTATTCGATTGTCGGCAACTACAACCTATCTAGCTGTTTTCGGTTTTGTTTCGTCTTAAGTATCTCAATTCCCTCAATCCGAATCCTTTGTTTTATAAGCTTAACCCTTATCATAAAATGGACAAGAAACTTGTGGGAATCAATTAAGTACCAACTAACATCCATTGCCTCTGAATCAATGAAGTCTTTCTATTTACCGATTTTAATAAAGTGAAACAGCATATTTTATTTCTATTGGTGCTGAACATTTGAATGGTAGGCAGTTTATCGAGTTGCTTGTACTGGGTGTACGGGGACTGTTCCGTCCTGGGAAAAGTAACTTTTTTAATTACTTACTTCGCTAACTCAACGACCCAAAGTTGATCTTGGCCTCCGACAATAAAGTTTAACTTAACGCAAGAAATATGTGTTTCACACTGTCATTTCCATAGTATTGGTGCTGTGTAATGAAATGTAGGTGTACTGCTTAAATACTTCTATGGTTTATGAAGTTATGATGTCGATTCGTTTCGAGAAGCAAGTCGTTTGGTACGATAAATCGGTTTATAAATTAATAAAGAAGGCATCGGCTAAGTGAGAGATCTCTAAAGACTGCAATTTATTATTGCAGTCTTATTTTAATATATATATTCGTAAGAAGTTCGTTGAAACGTTTAAAGTTGTTGAAGTTGCCGACAAATTCGTCGCTAAAGCCAAATTAATATAATATTTGGACAAAGTGATGCTTAATATAGATTAGAACCAAATTGAATGAGTTCCTCATATCAGTCTAAATTATGAAATATCAATACCCTTATTAAGGGTACCCTTATTTAAAATTCTAGTAACTAATTCATTTATTTTTATTTATTTGGTTCTTTTCTAAGATTGATGTTGTTTGAATTAATGGATCTGTAAACTCCATATTTTAAACACTTGTTTAACTTAACCAAGTACCTAAACACACTTTCGTTCGATTGTGTTTTTTCAATATCGCTTATCCTTGTTTGTGTATGCAAGAGCCGTGTTTGTATTAACAAAGAAGCATACACTTTTACTAAATGATGAATATCCATAACTATGGATATCTGCCTGTTATCTAATCTATATTTGGTCAAAACACACATCCTTATAAAATCCGTCATCTTTTTTACCAATCATCCATCCACATTCTTTGTTTTTGATGTTTTAAAAATCTAATCTATATATATAAAAATGAATTGCTGTTCGTTAGTCTCGTAAAATTCGAGAACGGCTGAAACGATTTGGCTAATTTTAGTTTTGAAATATTCGTGGAAGTCCAGGGAAGGTTTAAAAGGTGAGAAAATATGGAAAAGGGCGTTACGAAGTTCGCCGGGGCAGCTAGTCTATTTATAAATCGAAACGAGATACTTCCAAGTCAAACATTTCAAAATAATGTAGTAAAATTTTATTGGGAATTTCGTTATGTTTTTAAGTGACACAGTGCCTAGTGCGGTGGAGAATCATTTATTTTGCTAACAAGACTTGGCCGAATGTGAGCTATTGAGCTTTAGAAATTTCGCAAATTTTATTTAAATCCTTTCGATCTCTATTTCACGGCTTCCTCTCGTTTGTTTTATTATTTCCAAGATTAATTTTACCTATAATTTTGAGAAATCGAGATCGCCACTCGCTACATTTATAATGCAATGACGTATAAGGGTATTTTATGTGCATTTTTATAACAATATCTTTTGAAGACTTTTACATAGAACAAAAACTACAAATTTTGATGAAATGTTGAAATTATTTTTAAAAGAAAAACTTCATAATAAAATACCCATGCTATTATTTTGTTGTAAATATAGTGAATAGGTATAATTTTCAAAAGACAACGTGTCCTTGAAAATAGTAAAATGAGCGAACTGAGTTAAAAAAGTGACATGTTTGATTTTTCCTAATATGTAACATGTGTTGTGCACATACTCATACTCAACCAAGAAAGCTTGTGATACATAACCAGTGTTACCTTGTTAATAGTAATATTAACCAAATAATAAGACAGTGGTTCGTTGTACGAAAATGGTAGTTACGATCATTAAAATCGTTGACAAATCCAAAGTTTGAGTTTGGATCAATGTTGCATGTTTTGTGTCAGTCTCTAGCTCTATGTAAACAATAGTAAGCTCAAGATACTGTATAGTAGGACAAAGCTACTAATATTTAAGAATATAGAAGTATTAACTTGTGTCGAAATATCGTCAGACCACGTTCTTCTGTAGTTTCAAGTAACATTTTCGCACTACGAACCATTTTTGAAAATGTTTGTTAGAGAAATTGTGTTTTTTTTTTATTCTTTAACAAAGCAATAAAATGTTTGCTCAAAATGTATGCCGTTAAATCGTTTCGAAGATCACATACAAGTATCTGAATGAAGCTAAAATAACCAATATTGGTACTATAATTTTTAATAAAAAAATTATTACGAATGCATTACAAACAAATTATTAAATAAAGTGACATCTTTATTTTTGGGTACTTAAGAAAATTATATAGAAAGTTCAGTATTAATTGCTAATTAAATTATTGTTCAGAGTGCTTTAATAAATGTGTAATGAAATTATCCCGAGTGTACGCGGGTCCTGTATTAAATAAAAGTTCAACACATTTTTGTGTTATGTAATGAAAATAATTGATTGTAAATGTTACATTTTATAGCTTAAATAAAGGTGTACATTATTTACTATGTAGTTCAGTTCCGAAGGTTGGCATTACCGGCTCCGGACCAGCGTCAGGAGACCAAACGAGCATATCAAGATATTCTTTTAAATGTGCTAGACTAGAATAACTTTCACATAAGGTACTCGTAAAGAGGAATTTTGTTAATGTTTTTGCACTGACACTTGGTCGCGTAGAGCTAGATGCGTAGGCAGTGGTTGCAACACGTTCTCACATCGGTGTCTAGTATTTGAGTAGCTTAGGACTGCGACATTCGAGTTTCTTCCGTCTCTTGTAGCGCGCAGGTAATGTTAACGCATTTACTATACATTTAAATATACCCCAGCTTATTTGTTATTGTATATTTACAAGCGATTCTGTGTCTCTGTTTGTGACGGACGCAGTGGAACAGATAATTTTATAAATTCACGACCGATGACTTATAATAACGGCTAAGACCAAAGTCGTCTCTTATATTGTTGCTGTTAGCAATACCTTTGGTCAATTATTAGAACGTTTTATTAATGGAACAAGGATTCGTTATGAAATAATACATTTAGAAATTCGTGCGTATATTCTATCTTTGAAATCATCACCATATACGTTACTCAAGTCATAAATTCATCGCGAGCGAACTGTTTGGTATTTTGTTGACCATATGATTCAAAAAACGCCCATTGAATGGGTAGTAGATTGGATGCCATTATCTTAACTCTAGCATCTACAAACTGAGTTCCTACACAGCAACTGTTTGACGCTGTAGTTATCTCATTATTCTCCACACTAGGGGAGTTATACACAAAAAGTATTCAACTTATATCAATCATCTAACGTTTTGCTCTCTCTTGTTAATAGCGTTAGTACCATCGAAAAAGGTATAGGCAGTGATTGTTGGATTTGATATAGTTTATGAATATTGTTAATCTTATGCTGTATAAATAGAATAATTAAATGCTATATGTGTACCGAACATCTTTTATTCCAGTAGTTTGCGATGACAAAAATATTATTGGCTTCATTTCCTACTAACAGTTTTCGGGCTATAGCCTGACAGGATAATTAGGTAAGCTGCGTTTAAATTATTGTAGATTATGTATTTCAATAAGAAAATTTGTATTTTAGTAAAGTAGAATAATTTCGTAAACGTTACTTAAGAAAATGTACTCTTATGTATCCAAATCTTTATTCTTATTGAAATAACTTAGTTGAATGCTCTTAGCCTATTGTGTATATAGTTTAGCTATGCTAGGATTGGTGCATGAGTTTGGCATATGAGTGGCTACAACTTCACCTAGTGAAACATGTGATAAATACATTAGTGCAACCTTATTTTATCTTTATAATTTTAAGCTCCAAAGCCTAGATCATAGACGCGAAGTAGCTTGCCTATGTGTTTTTATAAGATGTACCTACTTCGGGGAGTGTGCTCAGGAGCCTCATGAGTTCTTTCCGCCTGCCCCTTTCTTCTATCGGACATCCAGACGCACCGCTGGGTACCATCCCTATCTTGTTGAAATCCCGCGGATTTCACTGAGCGTTTTTCATCATCTTTCATATTGCGCAATGCTAGGGAATGGTATTCCCTGCCTGCATTTATATTTCCGAGTTCGTGTAACCCGAATCTCTTTAAAGTTCGAGTGAATAGGCCTCTTCTGGTGAGCTTGCTACATCCTCGACCGCGTCTTTGCCCTTGAGCTAAATTGTGGTCACGACCAAACCCATTATTAATAAAAAAAATATCTATTTTAATTTCGGCATGTCAAGTAAAATCCAAAGATTGTATTAAACAACGTAACAGAATCTAAATCTACATGCATGTTTCGTGACATCTCTGATATCTTTAGATATAGTCGATACACACAAGTTGCTTCAGTAGCTTATGTAAACATTGATTTTCTATATCTATAGCACTTTATATTATTTATTGTTTACGATTGCAAGTTAACTTTTTCTATTCCGATGGAATAACAAAATATTAATTGCAATCATAATAATTCGAATAGAACCTGAAACCATGGTTTATTTAAGAATTTCACATGTAGGTTAACTTGCCATCGGTATTTTGTATATACTTCAGTATTTCTAATGTAATTACTTAAATAGTTTTTCCTGTCTAATATGTATGTTTTGTGTTTAATAGCCGGCCGGTTCCAAACTTACCTCCGAAGCTGCCTGAGCGACCGCAGAACGGACGGCCATTTTGAATGCCGGGTCCTCGCCGCCATTTTGTGATAAGCTGCATTGTAAATATGATTGACTTCTTTTTATATCGATTTATAATTTGGCGAAGATTTGAACTAAGTCCGACACTATGAATCGAATATAATCGACAATTCAATGCCTACGCTTAATAATCAGTCCTAACTTGTTGCCTCTCGGCATGAAATAATGCTTAGTACCTATTAAATAAGTCGTCGGCACTTAAGACATTTGTGATCAAAATTTGTAGGAAACTAATTGTTACACCAAGCACATATATGTTTAAAGAAACGAATTTTACGATTATAATTAATTGTTGTATCTAGATAAACTTCACTGAAGATGGATAATTGTTCTAAAATTGCAATTTCAACACATTTTTGTATGTAGAAGATAAAAATGTAGGTACCAAGGTTTTTGGCAATAGGGTGTGGCAGCTGTTGGGAAGTACAAAATATTCCTTACAAAAGAATACCTAAACAATGTCTTATAAATAAATCTTCTGAAATCATATACTTTGTGCATTATATTATGAAATGAGTGTCGTTGTATCTAATAAAATGTTTACAAAATATAATTTAAAAAATTAGTAAATTCGCTGTTTTCTATAAATTTGAAAATTTTGATGTCTAATGTAACGAAATTGATACCTCAGTGAACATTTAACGAAATAGGGTAGGGCTAGCACGGAATAGTCAAGTTCGACTGATATTACAATAATAGGTTATGGAATGGAATGCTTGTGATAGACGAGGGTGTTTCTATGAAATATGTTACGAGCCCTAGAGATTGTACCGTTATGGCATTTAGTATTAAAGGTCGACGCGTGAATAAGGTGCGCTTCCACCGAGAAGAGATTTACCGACAGGTGTCATGAATTGTGAATCAAATGAAAATTCCCAGACCACTTCAATACCTACATACTATATAGGATGACTTTTTAATCACCAGCCAAATTTTTCTTACGGTGTCAGTAACGTTGATAGAACGTAACAAGTAGGAAAAAAAAATTATTTTTCAAAATTTTCAGATTTTGATACCCCTTTTTAACGTGAATTTTGTAAAACGTAGAAACACGGGTATCACAAATTGTGTCGAAGAGTACTATTACCAAGTTTCAAGTTAATTGGATGATGTTATTTTTTTTTTCCATACAAAAATTTTGATTTATTTTCATGCTTCAGACTAGCTCACTGATTCCCAAAGTGGTCCAGGTGGACCCCCAGGGGTCCGCGGGCGACTCGATAGGGGTCTATGTTGGCGTGACAAAAAAATGGGGGTACACAATTCGTAAGCGTAAATTTTTGAAAGTGGTCTATGAGAAAAAAGTTTGGGAACCTCTGATGTAGCTAGAAATATTTATATGAAACGTAAAAACAAAAAATACGGGTCTATTAAATTTTCATAAAGTTTACAAAATTAAAAAAATTAAAACCATCCAAATAAAAAATTAAAAATTTGGATGGTGATAAAAAAAATCTTCCTGTAAAGCAGTAGTTGTTAAATCCATAGTTGTGAAAATTGTTTTTTTTAATACATTCACATTGTAAAACGTTATTTGTTTTGCATGATATTTATTAGTTATGTCGTACTAGAATAACAGATCATGTATTGTAAGTCGTTTTTGTTTTCACTTCAGTAATTTATTTAACATTTTTATTTTATACATTCCCAATCGTTCCTTGTTCACGCGCTGAGATTATAATTAAATATGTGTATATAGATGTAAAAACATTGTAACATGGATTTGTTTATACTTTGTGTACTGTTGTATGCAACTGTAATAAATGTGTATATAAAATATTACAGGCTGTTTACTTTGCCGAATCGCCATTTAGTCGACTTACTTAAGCAGTTTACTTAAAGGGTAGAAGTATTTCTAAGTGGGTGACAGCATTGTACTTTCATTAGTAGGAAAACTATCACATCTTCTTTTCTTTATATCTTTATATTATATTATATTATATATATATATATATATATCTATATATCTATATATATAAAAGAAAGTCGTGTTTGTTACAACACTTATAACTCGAGAACGGCTGGACCGATTGCCATGGTTTTTGATTTGTTGTATTTTTCTCCGTCCCGAATAGCAGAATAACTATTAAAAACATTGGAAAATTGACGGGAAAATTCCCACAGGAACGAAGTCCCGGGCGAAAAGCTAGTATATATATAAAAGAAAGTCGTGTTTGTTACAACACTTATAACTCGAGATCGGGTAGACTGATTTTGATCAAATTTGGTATGGAGGTAGCTGATACCCGGGATTAACACATAGGCTACATAATTTTCCGAAATTCCCACGGGAACGAAGTCCCGGGGGTAAAGCTAGTAAATATATAAAACAAAGTCGTGTTAGTTACACCACTTACAACTGAAGATCGGCTGGACTGATTTTGATCAAATTTGGTATGGAGGTAGCTGATACCCTGGATTAACACATAGGCTACATCATTTTCCGAAATTCCCACGGGAACGAAGTCCCGGGCGTAAAGCTATTAAATGATAAACAACGATGTTATTTGAATTGCTTTTGAATAAAACTAAGATTTTAGGATGCGAAGTGAATGGTATTTTGCTACAAACTGGTCTTATTAAATATAAAATGGTTTGAGAATTATAAAAAACACGTGACCAATAACGTACCTATTTAGCAAACTTAATGATTTGACAAATTACTATTTGACCTGTATCAAAGGCAAATGTCGTACAATTCTCAAAAAATTTTCAAGGCAAGGCCAGCTTGCAGATGAACTATTGATGTGCTTGTAGTTTGGGCTAATAAGCTTTATCGCCAATAGGATAGACCTTATTATTCTGTGATTTGGGTAGACTCTTCTCCAATGACTATTTTTGTAATTAAAAAAAATAACAATTATTAAATGACTTGTGTATTTTGGACTACAAATCTGTTTAGAGTGGACAATTAAATTTGTTGAACCAACTTGATTAGATCGCGAGCCCGCACGGACGCTAATCGCCGAATCGCATGATGTCGACTGTGTTTAACTACGTGAAAACGCTTCCGAAAACAAGCTGCTTTTTCATAACTAATTATGTGATTGAAAAATAGAAATGCAGAAAACTACCTAATATACCTTAATTAACTTATTTTTTCTATGTCTATGACCTTAATGGAAAACTACCTACGTCAATGTCATACATAGGTGGTTTTCACAGGAACGTCTAAACGGCCATTGTACGGCTTGGTATAGAGCTTAAGTTGGGACGTGTGGCTAAGAGTGGTAGTTAGGTACCTCCTAATATGGGAGGTTAATATTTCACTCATTTAAGATCTTTGTCAATTTCTTTTAATCAAATTTGATCTGACACACATCTGACAGATTTTGGCATTGCAAAATCGGTGATGTTCACTAAATTATATGAAGTCATCCAGTAATTGGACAAGTGGAATACCACCCTAAAGGAGTACACCAACCAAAGTAAGTATTTTTTTATCTTAGACTAGCTTTTCACCCGGGACTTTGTTCACGTGGCAATTCGAAAAAATAACATTTCTCCTATAGCAGTTTAGACATGATTTCAAAGTTTCAGCAAAATCAGCTCTGTAGTTATTGCGTGAAGGAACAACAAATATCGAACCATCCTTACAAACTTACACGTTTGTTTTTTTGTTTTCGTAGATTATTTTAAAAACAAAATTATATGGGACTACTTCAGGAGTATACTCTTTCGAACAAAAAAGAATTATGAAAATCTGCCAACAGTTGGCGGAGTTATCGCGTAACAAACATACAAAAAAAAAACATACAGTCGAATTGAGAACCTCCTCCTTTTTTAAAGTCGGTTGAAAATAAAGTCAAGCCTTATTACCTAAATTATCGCATATTTATAATGAGACACCATATGGGGTGACTTTAAATTAGCAAAACCTTAGAACCTAAATCTTCCCATGAGACCTGACTTCTAAAAAACCCACTTGAAATAAAAAATAAATAAACTAAGTACATACAAGAGCACGTCAAGCTTGACACTTTGGACTTTAGACGCGCAGTATAAATCAGATCTTAGCTTAAACTGGTAGTGTAAAGCGTGACCTGCTCTTGACTATACACAGGCAGCGTTAGTCATTTTGCCAAATTATCAAGCGTAGGTCTTGCCTGATTTTTTATGTACTGCAGTTTGACGATGACTTAAGATGGACCTTAAAAACTACCTACTCAATCGATCCTCTGGCCATTGCCTGGCCAAGCCGAATGTTATGGTGGTTCGAAGACAATTTCTCTCTAATTTCGTTAGTAGGTATAATAGCATACGAATTACATCCATCGAGTAACAAACCGAGACTAAATGCGGCCGAACGTTTCCGGGCGGCGGCGTTTTGTTAGGCGATCGTTACACTACACTTTACAGGGTAAGAATTACGAACAGCATTCATTAATACCAGTGGCTCGAGACCCAGAGCAAAGAGTAAATAATAGTACTGAACCAGAGTCAAACAAGAGTCCATGCAGCGAAAACATGTACAAATCCACCCCTAAAAAAGTACTAAGTGGGGGAAAATCTGCAAGATGATCTTTTGCGATCAATTGGAAAACTAAAAATAAGTATACAGAATGTATACAAACAAAATATTGACTAGACTAGCATTCTGCCGGGACTTTGTTCCCGTGGGAGTTCGGGAAAATTATGTAGCCTATGTCCATCAAGGATAATGTAGCTTTTCAATTCGATCCAGTAGTTTCGGATCCTATTCAATGCAAACAAACCAACAATCAAATCTTTCCTCTTTATAATATTAGTACAGCTGATGATCTGTCATGATCAATTGGTGAAAATAGTTTTATTGTAAATCAATGGTTCCGGAGATAATTTTTCACCGGGAAAAAGTACCGGGGATAAAGTGAGGAGTATGGTTTCTTGGGTTTTCTTATTGGAAAGTACTTCAGCATTATGAAAAGATAATATGGTCAGAATTTCGTTACTCTACAATTAGGTACCTCTTTATGTTATGATTATGAATAATATGGATGACATACGACTTCCAGAAAAATGTATCACGACCCTAACACCGGAGACGCAAGTGATACAATTACCGGCCACTGAATAATTTGATAGGGGAAATGATTGATACAACAATCACACGTAATCAGAATCGTGTCGGGACGATTACGGTCGACGCTTGGATTCAAATTCAACCGACGATTTAATCAACGCACTCCTAATGGATCCCACTCTTCATTAAATTGTAATAATGGTCAGTTTTTGTCTTAAAGCTGCGTAAGGGAGATGGGCGGGGACGCAACTTGATGGTGGAAAGACAACTTCAGTAATGTAGAAACATAAAGCATGGATTCATCAAAAAGTATAATGTTTTTAAATTTCTTAGTTTAATTTTAAATCCTATGTTACGTGTAGGTACACCTTTACATGTTCGATGATAATTACTTCCAAAACTTAGAAGGTACATACTGTAGCACGTCAGGTTACCCATTCACTCTACGAAAGCCGGCGTTATTACAAGCGAGATAAGGGCGGGGCGGCACGTTAACATAATTGTCCAAGATAAGTGATGTGTGTACCTATATAGTGTGTTTTTGATACATGGAGTGAGCAGTACGTGCTCGTCCATACAAAAAGAGGTTTATAGTTTTTCCATTTTTCAAAATTCGCTATAGATTAAAACTTATAGGTACCTCAAATAACGTTATTTTTGTATTAAAATTTTGTCGAATTAAGCCGTCTGTTGAACAAAAAGCAATGTATTTTATTTTAAAAGCTAAACCTATAAACCTGGAATATATTATGCAGAACCGATCGACACCAAAATCAAAGTGATCTTTTATGATTTAGTTAGTGGAAAACATTTTCTCCCGAAATGTAAATTTCACCAAGAAAAGTACCTATTGTCAATCGCGAGCTGCAACAGGTCTATCGCACGCGATGCCCTCAGCTTGAGCGCGCGAGCGATAGCAAATGTTTTCCTAAATTCTTATTTCGCTAGAATCTTATTCGCTAGAAAGCTATTCTTCTCTCTTAAGTTATATCATTGTAAGTTTTAATATAATCTAATCGGGAAGTTGTTTTTTGTGTGAGTGTATATCCTTCCATCTTTACCAACTGAAACTTGCATTTAGTAGGACTTTATTCTAACAAATGCTGCATTTGACCAAGTAAAAGGATAAATTGTAACTTAGAATTAAGTTTCGTTATGTAAAAATGATTAGTAACTCTTAATTTTACATTTAACGTAATCTGCAACGGTGTTACTCTACAACAGGGGTTCCCAACCTTTTTTTGTCTACTGCCCACTTTAAGAATAAATTATTTTTTAACGCCCCCCTTTTTAAACATACTTAAAAACCGCTAAGTACTTATAACTGATTATTGAAACGCAACTTTATAGTATTCGGACAGAGTATCTTTTATTGAAAATAAAACAAACATAATCAATTCTTATATAAAAACTAATGTGAAGGTTGAATCTGATGCTGTTCAATAAGTTTGTTGATATCAGGTTCCAATTTACTCAAAAACAGCCGCAAGTCGCCACGTTCGGTAACACGCAAACGATTTCTCTTTTTAGTAAGCAGCGTTGCCACAGCACTAAATCCACGTTCACACAAATATGACGATGGGAATGCTATCAAGAATCGTTGAACAATTGACCACAATCCAGGGTACAATTGCAGGATCGGTTTTTGTAGCCAAAATTCTTGATATCCATTTTTGAACTTGATTTTTATTTCTTCGTTTGTTGTCAATTCTATAAGTTCTTCTTCCAGCTGAGGTGACATTGCTATGTTGACATTTGAAAATGGATCCAACACCCAGTCTGGTATTTCCAAGTTTAAAATGTCCTGGTATCGTTCGGTGAAGTCAATGTGGAGGCTTTCCAAATGTTGGCAGTAGGCAAACAAGTCGTCGTTACTGCAGGATACTGATAAATTCGGAAAATTGTGAAACTCACGTCTGCCCATATTTTTTTTGTGCAGAAGCAGTTTGGCTGCGAAAGCAGCAACGACATTTTTTGTTTTAATTAAATTTAGTTCATCGCCTTGCAGTTGGAGGTTCACGTCGTTGAACAATTTATACAGGTCTGTCATGTAAGCTATATCATTCTTTGATGTTATGAGCTTGTTGCGCAGTTCTGTATCTTTAGTTTCCAAGAACTCTATCACAGAGTCAAACAGGTTATAAAATCGAATCAGACAATTGCCTCTTGACAGCCAACGAACTTCAGTATGAAGCAACAAACGGTTGAAATCTTCGTCATTAGTAACACAAAGCTGATGAAATAATCTATCATTCAAAGAGCTGCTACGGATTTTATTGAATGCTTTGATGACATATTGCAGTGATTGAAATAGTCGTTCACTTAAGTTTCTAGCAACCAAATGTTGTCTATGAATAACGCAATGTATAGCAAGGACATCTGGAATTTTATTTTTTAGGTACGCTATGAAGCCTTTATGGCGCCCTGTCATAGCCGGAGCGCCATCCGTAGCAACTTGTATAATATTTTTCAAAGGAATCTCTTTCTCTTCACAAAACTTTTCCAATGTATTGAATATGGTTTCGCCTTTTGTATCTGTCTCCAAATTTCTGGCAAACAATAGTTCTTCACGTATTTTCTCATCTTTAATAAACCTCACGTAAGATAGCAACAACGCTTCATTAGTTGGTAAAGTGGACTCATCGAGCTGAATTGAGAATTGACTAGTCCTCAGATGATTGCACAATGATTCTTCAATGTTTTCAGCCATTTCATCAATTCGTCTTTGCACAGAATTATTACTCAAAGGAATTTTTCGGATAATATCTGCGGCCGGTTTATGAAGCACAGTAGGTATTACTTCCTTTATTGCTGGCAAAATTAACTCTTCTCCGATGTTGTGTGGTTTGCCTTTTTGAGCAATTAACAAAGGGATATTGTACGAAGCTCGAAGTCCGTCGTCATCTTGCTTAGCAGCCGCCGAAAATAGTTTTGATACACTTGGCTGAGTATTATGCTTCTTCTCTAGGTCTTGAAAATATGCTACATTCTTGTCTTTCTTATCTGGATGCATTTTATTCAAATGACCTTGCAGTCTTGAAGGCTTCATTGCTTCGTTCGAAAATGTTTTTAGACATAGAAGACACAAAGGCGACGACGGGTTTGTGGGATTTTCAATAAATCCGAATTTAATATATTCCGCAGAGTATTGCTGTCTCTTCTTTTTTACTTCCGACATTGTTTTGTTTTGAGAAATACGTAAGTGGTATAATGAAGTACTGCTTATCTATTATGCGCGAAACCGCAAATGAAAATAAAATAAATTTACGTCGTTTATATAGGATTGCATAAGCAGCACGCACCAACAGGAATAAGACAAACGTGCATAAACTCGTTTATCTCATTCGACGCCCAATCGTACTCGACAAGCAAGAACAAGTATTATAGAACCAGCCGATTGATACAGGAATGTACAAATCGGATTATTTAACAAAAACTTGTTAAAACATGATTGCCCGCGGTCTATTATATCGAACCGAGTTTGAGCTATATCTTAATTAATATTAGTTGATGTTCACAAGATGTAGTCGAGAGTCGAGAGCTCAGTCGGTATCTAAGAGTCTTCCTAGCTAGATAGATGAAATTATAAATCGACCCCAAAGCCCTACACAACGCCCCCTTTTTTTTTCTGGGTCTCTTACCGCCCCCCTTTAGGCCTGCAGCGCCCACAAGGGGGCGTTATCGCCCACGTTGGGAAAGACTGCTCTACAAGTACCTACTTACTTTAGTGAATAGGTTCCCAACTTTATGAGCAGTATTGATGACTTGTTGTTATACCGCTAATAAATTAAAGATGCATTTGCGATCTTAACCGCATTTTACGAGACGTGATGGTGGCGACAAACGACGTTAAGTTAAGGGCATCAAGTAACTTTTTATGTCTATTTAGGTATCTACAAAGTTACCGTTTGGGACTTTTTTCCCGTGGGATATTGGTAAAATTAAGTAGCTTATTATTCTGATTCTTAGCACCCCTTATTATTCGGATGTTGAAACTATTTTACTGCAAATTTTCATAAAAATCCGTCCAGTAGTGTTTGTGTGAAGGAGTAACAAATATCCATCCATCACAAAATTTCGCATTTACAATTTTAGTAAGATATTATATTTATGCAAGTTTAGCATACACATAGCTGGCAAGAGGTCCTTACATATTGAATACTTACTACCAATTTTCCCCCTCGTCGATCAATAACATTGTTATAGGTGCCTTGGCTCTTGCTGTAATCTATAATCAATTCTGAATAAATGAAATGAATTAATAATTATAAATATGAATGTATCAAAATCACTAAAAACATTTTATTGTTGATAAAGTGTTGTAATTATTCATTGAGCTACTCCCGCTATAAACCCGCTATAGTTCGGTTCGGAGACAATGAACGTGTAGCCGTAATTCAATCTGCGCTGTGGCAGGCATATATCATTGAACAGCATATTCCCTTATCACGTTCGCTGTAACCGCCTCCATTAGCTATGCAAATCCGATGAATTTACGTCGAGCTAAACGCTGCCTTGTGATACCGGTGGAGCAATCACTTAGGACTTGTACTAAATTATTAGACCTTTCGGATATACTTGTACGTGGCACTAGATATTTTTTGATATTATTTACTACACTGTAGATAGTATAACGTATGTATTTATTTATTCTTTACTGTACACGAGCTACGTGTTTCTTAAACCAAAAAAACATGAAGAAATAACTGGTAGGAAATTATAAAACCAAAAATGCCTCACTATGTTTTAATTGCCCAAAATTAGCTCGATTCGACTTTAATAAATCTTTCCCCTCATTTTTTTAAACGCGTTATAATTCATAGATAAACAGCCTTAATTAGAAACTAAGGCAGTGACAGGTAGGCCCTTGTAATACGCGGGACAAAAATCGTTACGATATCGTATAATGTGACGTAATTAAACAGTTGTCTAATTTAATTGGCAATCGGCGGGTTCCCACAAGTCAGAAAGTCACCCTCGCTCGTTACCGCACCAAATTTTCCCAACAATTAACATGCGAGGTTCACTGGGATACCATACCACTATGCTACCTATTTATTATTATCGATCTAATCCAGACTTTATCGTTAAAGCAATAAGGTGTAGAGCAATTAGAGATGGATACATAGGGTGTGTTCTATGTGGAGTAGTGTACATAATTGCAGGTGTGGTATAACGTAGCGAGTGCAGGCTCAATCACGCCACCACAGACAGCTGCATACACTTACACTTTTGATTCATTGTTTAACTTTTTTAAATTGAGATGAAATTATGTATGAATTATTAACTGTTACGTATACTGTAGGTAATGGTTTGTGAATACCGGCATGTTTTGTTTCATGTGAAGTGGGTGAGATGAAGGAAAACCGTTGAGAATTTGAGAAGCAACTGTTACTTTGAGTAAAAAGCTGTTACATAGCTACCTCAAGTAAATTGTAGAGTCGTTTCGAAGAACATTACGACTATTTTCTATTAATTTCGAAACTTTGATAAATTGGATGAAACACCATTAATTTCACATTTGAGTGTGTTAGGTTGTCGGTACGCACCTGCGTTGACGACTTCTAATTACAATCATTATTTTTTTGATTTCTTTGTAAATTAGTTCAGTCAGTAATTGAAAAAGTTTTCCATCGATACGTAGAGTAAACAGTCGAAAATTACGCTTACTTATTTCTATTCGGGTGGACAGATTTTATCAGCTTTGCTTAGCGGTTGTTACAGGCTAAACTTTTAATAGGTAATAGTAGAGCTTTTTGTATTTCTTTTAACTCTGCTTAAAAAGTGCTATGAGATACCTACGTATAGTATTAAGTACTTTAAGTTAGTTTTCGACTCATTTCGATGAAAGGTAGGTGCGTCTAAACGACCGACAGACGAAAGAGGAAGCAATGGATAAGAGTGGCATCAGCTTTGTGTCTGGTTTGTTTCATGTTTGCATGAAAAGCGAAATACCATATGCAGTCAGAGCTTATTGTCATCCTGATCCCTGCTTATTTTTTATAACGGTTTTACACTTACACGCTGCGTAGCACAAGGTCATAACCGACTAAAAACAAAGAAAAAACTATGTTTGCATATGTAATACGCAGTGTAAGTATAATTGTTATTTGTAAGACTGTAAATGTGTGTGTTTATTCCTGTCGAAACGGAGCTCCTTAAATGGACCCGTATTTTTTGCAGAGAAATTGTAAAAGGCTGGACGTGGACATAGGCTACTTTTCATCAGGACGAAGCCACGAGTGACCAGAAAGTTAACATAGCTTAAATTATAAAATATACGTTAAAAATAGATATTTAAACGATATAAACTCATGCCCATAGAACTTGACTGTAAAAAACAATAGAAAACCAAACAAAAGAGCAACACTTAATGCAAAAGTAATCAAGTAGTCGATTGTGAGCGTTTTAGGTTAACTTTTGGAATAAAGTGCAACACTTTCCCGTGGGCCCCTCGATTGCCGCCGCGTTTAGACAAATGAACAACGTTGCACCCTCACGGCACACGACATTTTACACAGAACTGAGTACTTAGATAGAGTTTCTGGAAGAGACAAATTGTGTCAGAACACAGGTGGCGGTTAGGCAGCAACACTTCGTGGGGTGGTTTAGAATTGAATTTAGTAAAGGCTCAAAAAATATACTTGCATTTTCTTAACACTGTTGCACTGTTAAGAAAATGTATTTTACCTATATATGAGTAACACGAATATCATATAACTTTATTGATGTACGATACATTAATAAAGTTACATGATATTCGTCCCTTGGTCAATTAAATACTCCTTCCTCTCAAACACTCAATGGGTTGACTGGAAGAAATCCCCTTGTGGGATAAGTCCGCCTTTGTACTGTTTTTCTTATATTGTGTCTTGTATAACTTATGCTCATGTACAATAAAGAATAAATACATACATACATACATACAAATACGACACAGACTGTCATTTCATATCAAAAGGTAAGGGTTTGGATTTCACTAGTTTACACACACACACAAAATCCTAGTACATGGTAAGTTTGTAAAAAAGAAATAGAAAAATGTAGGTATTGATAAGATTTATTTTAATTGTAACATTATTTTTGTAAGTATATTAGAGCAAGACACTGAGTCATAATCATAAATCTTATACACGGACACTAATAAAATAGGTTCAAATTCAGATTGCATCATTTCTAAGATACCTAGATGACTGAGAGATGGTTATAATTGGAATCGAAATTCAGAGAAGAAATTCTGGCCGTAAAGGCATCCTTAAAAATGTTTCCTTTGCACCGCCTTTTCCAGCGAAAACCCGCTAACTCTGCGTAAAAAACAACACGCGGCAGCCACAAAATGGCGGAACTGTAGAACACAATAAATCAATTGTAGTGGGTGGTTGACTTTTCACTCAAATGCGTGGTTAATTGTAACCGAAATGACTGTTGATCGAGCCGCACTTAATTCGAGTGGTGGTTTCAACTGCAGGGGTAGCGGGTTGTGTGTAGGGTGCGGTAATGGCTCGCTCTACTCCAAATTATTCTGATATTTGTACTAATTTTGTATGCCGGAACCAGAGTAATGAACATGATTAACGTGATGTTTGCCTCGGCGATTTATGACGAGTGCTTACAAAAAAACTTGTAGAAAAATTGGTATACCTAGTCAAAAACTTAAAAGGTAAACATATCTAAGACGCAAAGAACACTTTGTAACTAACTTCTTCTCAATTATATGTAAGTATCAAATTAAAAGTGTTGTAAACTACGCTAAGATTGTTTTGCATATTCAAAATATCTCTAAAAGAAAATATAAATACATTTATTATTTATAAATATATTTAACATTAAAAAAGTACTTCTAAACTATAATCTTTGGCACTACAGAAATCAAGTGGGAACTCGGCAACAATTTGACTACAAAGTACGGCGGTACTCGAGCCACCCCATCACATCACCACTACTCGAAATTACACTTTAATTGTCCATTTACGTCATTTGACTTTCGACGAATGTTTAATTTTACCACCAATCGTTGTTTAAAACTACGCTCCATTAAATTTCGTCTAACTAGAAAATAATTGGCATGCGGTCGCAAAATGGCCTAACATTGCATTTTTGTTCCTGCTTATTGTATGTACAGAAAAACGTAGTGTTTATGTTACATTGTTTTGAAATGGAAAAGCTTCTTGCGAATATGTAGTTAATTTCCTTATTTTCCTATAGCAGGAAATGGCTGAGCACAGGTTCGCGAAACGTTGGAGTAAAGGTAAATTATACGTATTTTTCATTTAAATTATCCGGCAAATCTCATTGTTGATGAACTACATATATTTAAGAAGCGCTTATAGAATTAACTGAAATCTTCTGAAATGTTTCGGTAATGCATATTCTTCTTCTTATCGTGTAGGTATAGTCAAGTGTGTGGCGAACTTAAGTGTGTGTAATTGTGTATGCATATTGAAGGTGCTTCAGGTACCACCATAAGTGCAATTAACCATTTTAGTCGTCATCCTCAGGCATATAAGTGTGCAGGACCTTCTTGAGCGAGGGATGCATGACCTGCCGGTTGGCCTCCCTCGTCAGGATGAAGATGTAATTGTCTTCGCAGTCCATGAGGGCGATGCTATCCGGGCCGACCAGCTTCAGCCGCATCGGATGCCGGTTGTAATCGAAGTCATGTAATGAAGCTGTAGACATGTGGATTTAATCATTATAGACCAAGATCCCAGGGCCGCCAGACCTTACTTATTTTCTCATAAACCAAATGTGTGGGAAATAGTAGTGCTAATATGTACTATTAACATATGAATACCTGCTAGCCTGGGCCGACGGCCAATTTTTAGCTACCAGGTTCTGAAGGTACTTCCAAAAATTACTCACTTGTAATTTTTGGAAGTTCCTGAAGGTACCTGAAGGTTTATAAAGGTGCGTATGACACAAAAATGTTATTGCTTAACTCACTGCATATTGGCTTCCAAAGAAGTTTTATACTAGTCTTTTCCAAAGAAGTTGCTTATTTTCTATCAAGTGGCACCCAATGGGACAATTGTTAATCTGTCGTGCCTTCGTTTCGTTCATGTTGACTAGACTATGTTATTGGGGTAGCCAGATGGCTGTTGCTTCAAAGTGTAAATACTTTATGAACAACTTACTGTGGATCGAGGGCAACTGTAGGGTCAAGTAGGAACCGTCACGACTTAATCTCTCGAAGTAGTATATTGTATTCTCTTTATACTCGTCGTTGGTCTGCAGGCAGGCCGCATCTAGCTTCAAATCCAAGTTCTCCCACTTTACCGATACGTACGATCCTATTAAGAATTCGATATCTTGTCGTTCCTGTTTCAGACAAAATACATACGATTAATTATTACTAGCTTTCCGCCCAGCTCTTCGTTCCCGTGGGAATCCGGGAAAATGATGTAGCCTACGTTACTCAAGGATAATGTAGCAATCTAATGGTGAAAGAGTTTTTGAAATAGGTCTAGGTAATAGTTTTCGAGTTCATTCATTACAAAAATACAATTTCATGAAGTAGGAAATGAAATGTGTAGATACTCACATTTCATTTCCTACTTCAACTATCTTTATGTAAAAAACCGGTCAAGTGCGAGTCGGACTCGCGCACGAGAGATAATGGTATCCATACCAAAAAAACAAAAAAACAGCAAAAAAATCACGTTTGTTGTATGGTAGCCCCCTTAAATATTTATTTTATTATATTTTTAGTATGTATTACTATTTTTTAGTATGTATTAGAAATACATCATCTGTGAAAATTTCAACTGTCTAACTAGCACGGTTCATGAGATACAGCCTCGGATAGACTTATCTATAAAAACGGCAATAAAATCATAATTTTTGTATGGGAGCCCCCTTAAATATTTATTTTATTCTACTTTCTAGTATTTGTTGTTACAGCGGCAACCAAAATACATCATCTGTGACAATTTCAACTGTCTAACTAGCACGGTTCAAGAGATACAGCCTCGGACAGAGTATCTCATGAACCGTGATAGTTAGACAATTCAAATTTTCACAGATGATTTATTTCTATTGGTCTTATAACAACAAATATACTAAAAATCTGAATAAAATAAATATTTAAGGAGGCTCCCATACAAAAAACGTGATTTTTTTTGCTCGTTTTTATAGATAAGTCTGTCCGAAGCTGTATCTCATGAACCGTGAAATTTTCACAGATGATGTGTTTCGGTTGCTGCTATAACAAAAAATACTAAAAAGTAGAATAAATTAAATATTTAAGGGAGCTCCCATACAACAAACGTGATTTTTTGCCCTTTTTATAAAGATAATGGTTTTTATAGAGTCCGACCGCACTTGGCCGGTTTGGTACGGAACCCTTCGTGCGCGAGTCATGGTACGAAACCCTTCGTGCGCGAGTCCGATTGGCACTTGCCCGTTTTATTTCTATGTATGTTCTCCGCGAATTGTCGGATAATTTAAAAAAAAATATTTTTTTGGAAAGAGATACTCCTGGTTTTGAGGTGGTCTCGTTGTCACTATGTCAGGATCTGATGATAAAATCCCAAGAAAATCGAGTGCAACCCTCAAATTTTATGGGCACTTACATTACAATGTTTTTGTTGATATGTATTTATGCAGTAGTACCTACCTGTTCAGATACTTTGCTGAAAATTGCGCATTTCGCTGGATATGTCCCAGCGCGGTGACTCGCAATGGAGTACCAGGTCCCCAGCGCCTCAGTAGAATTGAATGAAACGCCACGTGAGAATTCACGGCAAGACATACGGCCAGCTGCTGACGTCACCAAGACCAGGGTTGTACCTGAATATTTAACAAATTCGTGTGGTCAAACTTTGCGACCTCAATATTATACGCAGTAACTGGCATATCGAGTACATTTCTGTTGTAAAATAACATCCCTTTTGTACTCTCGATACACAGTAAAGAAATTTGATTTGATTTAAAATTCAGTCAAACTAAGACGGTATTCCATGCTTAGAGGTGACAGAGGTTTCTTCCAGAAAGTGCAATCTTACAGCATTCCCTAGAAACTAGGAGAGTTAGAAACTTTTACAAGGTAGATAATGTTGATTTTATTAGCTTGACTATTCCGCTATAATTATAAAGAACCTGATACTTGGATTGAGACTCATACAGGGCTTTAGGTAACTCTCTTTCAACCTCTCGGGTCGTTAATCAGTCCATGAAACTGAACAACTTTCCCAAGGAACATAGGTCAAAATACGAAAAATAATAATTTGATCTCCCATACAAAATGCGCTATGCATGTGCTGATGAAATTCGCTATATGCTGTGTATGGGAACTCAATTTTTTTTGTATTTTGACCTATGTTCCCTGGGAAAGTTGTTCAGTTTCGTGGACTGATTAACCACCCGAGAGGTAGAAAGAGATTTATTTACCTAAAGCCCCGTATATCAAAAAATATCAATTGCTTTAAGGCAACCCAAAAATGTTGAATATTTAACTAGTCTTATATGTACTGTCAAAATGTTTGAAACATATACATTTTATATTTCTAAATTAAATTAATTAAGGTCTTAAATTCTTAGTTCGCTAATCACTCGTCCTATTTACAAGTTCTATATTTCTTGGAAATTCCGGTGTTAATTGGCGATGAAAAAAAACTATTTTGGTTAAAATTCGAATTTATCACTTAGAAAGCGCTCTATAACGTTGTTAAAAATTGAAACGATGCCTCAATAAAATACTTCTCGGTATGAGTTTTGAATTCCAACAAAAAAAATAATGAGATAAGTAAGCTATGATAGGCAGCCACAGTTTATATTTTTGCAATTTTGCCACAGAACCCTACAAATTTTAAGGGAAGAGTGATACCGTAATCGATATCATGATCTCTAATTATAAAGAATTGTTAATAACTTACCCAAAAGAAATATGATCTTCTGCGTCATCTTGTTAAGAAGTGGACACTAGTGCATTACTAGTCGGACTCAGGATCAAAACCGCGGTGTCAGACGTGGGAGTTGCCAGCTGGTGTCAGATGGTGAGATCTGGATAAGATAAGCTAATAAACACAACACACAGATGACACAGAGCACACACAAATTCAAGTAGGCAAGATTTTATAACTTAAATTTAGAAAAAACACGCAATTAACAAGTATTTCCAACGAAATGGTGTGAACTGCACCTATACATTTATTCCTTACTTGAATGTGAAAATACTGCATGTTTTATCCTTTCAATGCAGCTTTTCTTTAAACATTTATTCTGTTTTCACTTGAAGAATGCGTAGTGTAATATTAATATTTATAAATTGGTAGCTGCTTAGCTAGCACGGCCCGCGTCAAACTCGCGCGTCACGTAACTTCGATGGCGGTAAAATTCACTTTGATGATGTTTTTACGTTGTGCTCATGGACCTAATATTACTATTATAAACTACGTCCGTGGTTGCGCTATGAGCAGCTGAAGACTGAAGGGTTTTCATTGTGACAGTTTTCATTGTCTAACTAATTGAGCCTTACAAGGCAAGCAGTGTTGTCAAATCCGATCATGGACATGCTCCCACCGTGTGTGAAACGCGAAACGTTTACACAATGTTATTTTTTGTTGTTGGTTTTCTGGATGCTGATTTTCGCAAAACCATAAACAACCGTTGTTGATGCGGTTGTAATTGAAACTTATGACATAAGTAATTGATCTAAGCGTCGATATTATTAGAAATACTTGTTTTGAGAAATGTCTATTAAACGAAATCATGTTTTTGGTCCATTTAAACAGCCTTTTGGTTAAAACCTTTGGTTAAAACCCTTTAACAGCCTTAACAGGTTAACAGCCTTTTGGTTAAAACCTTTTCTAACTCATAAACCTTCTGAAAAAAAACAGTTGGTATTGCAAGATTTGTTATCGTTTATTTATTTATATATCTGGTCAATAGAAAAACGACCTTCAGGTTCTGCTTATTTCTGTAGACACATTTCTTCCAGAACGTTAATAAAAAATCCTCTGATTTTGTTGCTCTTGGTAAAGTCTAGATACTTCGACTATATTGCCCAGGGACTTTAAAAACAGCTCATAACCAGATGCATCCCGTCGTTACGCAAATTACCTTATTATCTATTAACTTCGACACTGATCCCTGAACTTATTCAACAGTTTGTTACGAATTACGATGTAAATTTTGATAGCCTAATTTGATGATATACTCATCTCATTTACTGATATTATGATCTTTGTTATTTGACTTTACAATTTTTGAAAACTTGAAATAAAATGTTGACACGACTGCACTAACCGGGCGTCCGGTTTTTCGGTCGTATCAACATTCAAGATATTTTTACTAAGTTATTTATTTTTCCTTAATGTTCAGTTAATCGCTCTTTCTCTTCGGAGTAAGCTTGACATTATCTTATTTGTCAGTACGTGAAGCTGGTTTCGCGTGTTGTGATCGATATTATTTCGCACATAGGTACATTGCTTCTTTCACAAAACGATTTTTACTGAAGGTGTAAACAAATTCAGAAATGTACTCGTATGACAGTGTTTAATCGAATTCGTTCATCGATCATCATCCCTCGTTAATTGCAGTGGAGCAACTGCATCTAATTTCTGTGATTCTGAATCTAGTTCCGCCTGGCAAGTAGGATTTGCAATATGTTGAGATATTGCAATTGTTCTTATAATATGACTTCTATTATTGGGTACTGTTATTAGAGATGATAGTATGGTATTCAATTTTTCACTAAATAATAACGGAGAGTATACCTATAATATGTAAAGCCCTACCTATAATATGTAAAACATATGGATGCAATAAAATATTGAATATAAAGTACCATCCTTCATGAAATCTTGTTTTCTTAGGCCTTCTTTGTAAGTCAGTCCATAATGAAAGTCCTAAAAAGTAATTTATGAATGTATTCCATTCAAACCAGAGAAACAGACTATTCCAGACAAACATATGCTGATGCGGTTGTCGTCACGGTACTTACTTTATTAAAAGGATCTATAAAAAGATCAGCGGTTAGTAGGTACTTACGGTGCACTGATGAGAACATAGCAAGTAATAATATCTTTATATCTCTGTCTTTTTAAGTGAACACAAGGCTAAAGATATTGAGTATCTTGTAAAAAGAAGACCACTTTTATCCTGATTGAAGATATTGTCTCAAGACATATCGTGTCTCCTCCGTTTCACCGCAGTCTTTTCAAAAGCGTCCTGTGTGGTTAGCCAACGTATGTAACGTACTTTAAAGTTGAACGCACTCAAATTTTTCGCAAAACCACAGCCAGTATAAAATAGACTCTATCATGAAAAGTTTGGGCACATTTTTGCAAGAATCTACGTTAGTCGAATCAATTTTTTCGGGTTTATTCTAAACGTATTGTTTCTACTACCTACTACGGAAACACCTTTTATTCCAATTTTATTCAAGTTCAAGCCTACTGACACCCTGACACCTGCTTGAATTCCTGTAGATTTTTTATCGCTCAATCGCAGGCAATGAAGAGGTAATTATTCAGCCTTCACCGTTTTCCCATTTAGTTTTTGCTGCCTGTTAATATGAAAAACCTAATGGTTTTCGTTCTTTGTCAGATGCATAATTGATAATAAAATGGCAGTAAGGAGTATAGTCAATCATGGGTTAATTTCATGGACATAGAAAAAATAAGGTGGTTAATTTGCTATAGCAATCCTTTGTATTGTTGTTGCTCTTATTATTTCCTCTTAACTACAACCTCTATGCTAGTAGGTGGGGATGGCCATTTTAGAGGGCCCGTGTTCACCAAAAATATAACCAACGATTAGCAGCTAACCAGAGATTTGACAACGTCATTTTCATACATTTTTTTTGACATTTTGTCTGATTATCTTCTAACCGCGGTTTAACCGTTGGTTATATTTTTGGTGAACACAGGCCTAAGATGTTGTATCCCTCAGTGGAGACGTATTTTGGCTAATAAAAAAAAATCTTTGACCTATCTATATGTCCCTAATTTTTCTTAAGAATAATGTCTACTTTTAGGCAAAAAATGAAGTATTCCCATTGAAAAAATATTGAAATTTTTTTTTTTTATAAATGTGTTCTTTGAGTGATACTTACTGGTTCAGGATTTTGAATATAGCTAGGAGGTTTTTTATCACCCAGTATATATATAAGTCGTCTTTGTCATTTTGATAGATCAATACTTAAGTATAGCTCAAGACCCGAGTCTCCTCATGTAATATGGGCCTTGTGTTTATAATGTAACTTATTTAAATAACTCAGAAACCCGGACGTTCTCGACCCCTTCTACACCCCTCAGAGTTAAATAACTCTAAGATTAAAAATCTTGTACTACCCGACATACGATTGCCTAATTTGCCTATACTTTTAAACAGATGAACTAATTTTGATCAATTATAGAACCATCTCGATTACGTTGACTTTAAAAAAAAACACATCGATATCAATCCATTCGTTTAGGAGCTACGACGACACAGACAGACAGACATACTGATACACAGATATCTACATATATCAAACTTATAACACCCTTCTTTTTTTGTCGGAGGTGAAAAAGCAAATACACATCTCTATGTCTACCTACGAGTATGTGTCACGCTGTCATTCATAGTCAGTCACCAAGCGGTCATCAGCAAGTCACCGCCGTAACCAGTCGGGAAAATAAATCTCTTGCCAGAAAAGAGAAAATACTAAGTCCATGCTTGCCAGTCACAACTTATTTATATGTATGTTCCTCAGTATGTTCTATGTAAATTGAACTTATTTCTAAGTTTCAATGAATGATGAGTTACAAAATGATTAAAACAAGCAAACTGATGTAAAGATATTAAATAAACAGTGCCTGCTATATATTTGTGATAGAGTTAAAAAGACTGTAACGAACCTTTTTGGGCCACATTGAAATAGATAAAATAAAAATAAAACCACCGTCTACCAAGTTCAATCGTGGTGTGGGGGGTGGCATGGTGCCATGTATTCTGCATCTTTTCCTAGTTTATGTTCCCTTGTCTCGTATCAGCAGATTAGATTAGCAGCTGGTGTATCTCAGTACCTCACGACTCACGCCTACACAGTGCGCCTGCGAACTAGGTGCATTGTTGTTGTATGCACATGCACAAGAGTAGCCATTCTTAAATAGTAGTTATTTTTGGTGACTTTAGATTAACTTTTGCGATTTGAACACATAATTTAATACAACGGGTCTAAATTCGCGTACATATCACGATTTTACCTTTGTTCAGACTTTAGATTTTTGAAGTGAAAAATTCTTTAGCGGCATTGTGCACTTTTTGGGATGGGTAAAAAATGTTAAACTAGCGTCAGGGCACGTGACCTGATCGAAAATTTGTAAGACGGAGAGAGAGTGAAAACTTCTTTAGGGTGCACTTTTTGGGATGGGTAAAAAATGTTAAACTCGCATCAGGACACGTGACCTGATCGAAAATTCGTAAGACGGAGGGAGAGTAAACCTCAAGGAAGTAATATTATGTTCAAGTTTTCACTTCTGCCGGCACTCCCGGAGTGCAACCCGTTGTTTTTTTTTACCAGCCCATCGTACGTCCCCAGTGAGGAGCACGGGCCTCCCTTCAAAACACGAAGAGGATTCAGGCCATAGTCCACCACGCTGGCCCGATGTGGATTGGTGGACCGCTCGTCTTTCGAAAACGAATTTTCTTGGTCAGGTGGGTTTCATCACAATGTTTTCCTTCATCGTTGAACAAGTGATAATTAGATATCCGTATATAAATCCGAAAAGACGAATCTAGGTCCGCACCAGGATTTGAACCCGCAACCTTCCGATTACAAGTCTGGCTCATTATTACCAAATGGGCTATTGAGGATGAAGAATCAGCTCACAAAATTTAACTTTCCTCAAGGAACATAGGTCGAAATATGAAGAAATAATAAAAAAAATCCATACAACACGTGCGATCAGCTGATTTGCCTTTACATGGGAAGCAAAAAAGTTTTTTGAGAATTTCGTAAAGGTTTTTTAAGGAAAGTTGTTCAGTTTCATGGGGAGAGTAACCCCCTATTTTAAAGCATTGATAATTTGATAAAGACAAATGTTACAAACAATTTCATTGAATGCTTTGATGAACGAAGTTTTGCAATTGAAGTCTATGAAATCATGAATTTCAATGTAACCATTGTGAAAATAGCCAGCAGAATGCAAATATTATGTGTAAAGAGTTCTTTTGAATCTATAAGCTTTGTGCTTTCCGCAAAAAATCTCAAAAAATCTGGCCGCAAAAAATCGCAAAAAATCTCACGTTATCCCGTTGCTCCTATACGACGTGAAAAAAGGACAATGGATTAGCTTACTTAATTAGAACGTATTATTATCCACCTGCCGCGAATAGTTAGCACATAATATTTTATCCGTCACCATTAGCGTACAAAAATGAGTTCGGTCACTCACAGCTTTTGTTGTTGCACAGTATTAATTACTTCGGCAGGTTAATGTAATCAAAGCTCGATGCATCATACGGTATCTCCGCCTTTTGATTAATAATTCTAATGAGCGGCGGTGCCAAACGAGTTAATTAACCGAGGTTTTTCTGTGTGCCACCGCGCCGGTAAACGGGCGCATCAATCACCGCTTTGTGTGCGCCGCCGAATTCATAATGATTGAAATGACGGGTGCGCCTGCGCCGCCGCGCCGTCCGACATCCTCCTGCATACTCCTCCAGGGAGGGGAAAGGGTTATGATATGAATGATCAAGAACATTCATCAAATACGCTTATATTCATAACAGTTCCTAGAAATCTGTGGCTATATCTAATTGGAATATACCCTGACTCTCTAAATGTCGTAAAGTCCATGCGTGAATATATTGTACGTTTAAAACAGTAATTTTGAGGGATAGATAAAATGTCATCATTCACATATTTTTTCTTACCGTAAATTCACCAGTTATAGGAGTTATAATTATAACAGCCTGTTATTTTCCATTTTATTCGCTCTCTAAATAAAGTTACAATCCATAGATTGTTACTTTATGTAGTGTAGAGATACAAATACACAATTTTGCAGTCGTTAGGTAGGTTATATTTATAATCCAAAAACATCTTGAAATCCATCATTAAGTAGCTTGTGCTTTGGTAGCTTGAGGCCATTACTGGCTACTGGTCAGCAAGGGTTAAAAACAGATATCAAAAAAAATTAAATCTTGGTTTTATCTCACAGCTTATATTCACGCATCCAACTTAGGCTGTATGTGAACTTGAGAAGTTATGTAAAATAATATTTTTTTACCCCGGACAAGAAAGGAAGGGTGTAATACTTATAAGTGTGTATCTATGTGTCTGTGGATTTGTATATCTGTGTATCTGTTTTCTTTGTATCATATATGGCCCGTTGTGTATTTGTGTGTCTGTCTGTGGCATCGTAACTCCTAAACGAATTGACCGATTTCGATGCGGTTTTTTATTTATTTCAAAGCTGACGGAATCGAGCTGGTTCTTAGCTGTATTTAATCAAAATTAGTTTAGCTGTTTAAAAGTTAGAAGCAATTGAATATCGGGGGAGATACAATTTTTTTAATTTTAAAGTTATGTCAGTGCTTAAGTATCTTCTTATGTTTAAAAAATAACAAATATTAAAAATAATTAATGTCATGTTGAAAAAGCAATTAATAAAATTAATAAAATATATTTTAATATCGTTTTGATATTAATTATACTAATGATGGTGATTGAAAAGTATTATAATTTAAGTCAATCAGTCAAGGGTCACAAAGTAAGGTCGCTCTTAAATGACAAATAGCAGAGATTACTGTGAATAAAAACAGTTTATTCTGTGAAAATAGTGTGCTGCCCCGGGCCCGGTCAAACATTATCAATCATTCGCTGCGGGTAGAACTGCCTTAATTTGATAAAACGCAATTAGCTACCATAAAGAAATCTAATCTGAAGAACCGCTCAGGTTTTTTGGCAGCCATCTTTTGTAAGGAGCGTTTCATTTGCTGGATTCGTTCGTTTTATGACAGTGGTTATTATTTTGGAAGTGTAGGTGCATACCTAACACAGGATATCTATGTATAAATAAGTTACGCTATAGTTGAAACTTTTACTTAAATAATAGTTATTGCGTTATGAACAATTAAATTCATTATAATGTAAGGACATTAAGCAAAACAACAAAGGTAACTTTAGCTTAGGAGCGTAAGCTAAAATTAATTTTTGTATGCACTTAAATCAATTTCGAATTTATGATCTATGTCTCTCTTAGTGCACTATAAAGAGCCTAAGACATGAGAAGGGCGCGTATACGAATGATGAGCAAGTCATTTGGATCCAGTGGCAGTGGTATCAAGTGGAACGCAGCGGGGTCCACGGCTAATTCCCCGCGCTACCAACAGGTGGCAGCAACGGTGTGCTCTTCAAATCTGACAGACGCCATTGCCTTTATGTCAGAAAGCCGCGAATAAAATTAATGATGTTCGCGCCTTAATGACGTTTCACGACGCCGCTCCATTGTGTCCGTAATACAACAATTATTGAGATCATTTATTAAGTTTATTGATCTTTTAACTTAATCTTTTATTTCGTAATTTAGCTCCGTGCGAGCGCGCGAACTCTGAAAAAAATATCTCATATGCGGAGGCATTTTTTGGACTATTTTTGTCATTATACGCCGTGATGTGAGCGGGTCTTTGAATGTAGAGGCAATTACTGCCCCGCATGTGGTTTGATTATGTACGAGCTCCATTCCATCTAGCGGTGAGGCTATAAAATGTTGATAAAAACATTACTAAAACCTTTGAAGACCGTAGATTTTTAGCTTCCGTTACTAAATTGGCGTTGATATTAGAAGCTTTGCTATTATTGTAGTGGTAGTGGTAGGAGTAGGCAAGCAAAGGTGACGCAAAATGTTTATTGTAAGGAACATTGCTGTGTTTTTAGTTTTAGATTAGGCGAGCGTAGGAGTCTTAATTAGTTTTTGTGGTTTTCGTAGATAGTTAATCAAAGTTGTGTGACAGTGTAGAGCGTGTAGCGTGTTAGAGTGCCGACTAGTCACAAGTCGGGCGGCAGTTTGTACGGCGTAATTACCAGTTAGTTGACAGTTAGGCTCCTTTGACGTCGAGTAACTTGAAGCTAAGCGTGGTGCAGCAAGCCCCGCCCGCATCCTAATTGCTAGTTACTGCCGTGAAGGTTTTACTTAGACTTGCCTATTAAGCCAACATAATGATTCTAACTAGCAAATGAAGACGCGGAAAACGCATCCTGGGAAATCATCTCTAACAACGCGAAACTAAAATTACAGACGTGATATAATTTCCTCAACGAGTTCCGATTTCTCAATGATGGTGAAGTATTGTAATTCAAGGGTTGATGGATACTTATATTAGCTGGTATATCGCTACACGGCTCTGAGCTCTATGTAAAAGGAAGATTATCTATAATACTGTGGACGGAGCGGTTATGTACCTATAATGGACGGTACATAGATGTATCTGGCGGTAATTTCTCGTCTTCAGCCACGATCGTCGGAAACGAGCGCAATTAGATGCAATCGTGTTGGAATTATTGTAATAACCAAAAAGAATCGATGGTCTAACGATGTTCGATCGGTGCGCGGCGATTGGCGCGCTGCTCACCAATGCGCGCGCGCACGACCGCTCGTTAGGCGATCTGCAGACGATAAGCTAATTATACTGCTGCAGCCGGACGTTCATCGTTATTGTACTACCTATTCACCTCTATTTTTCAGATGTTAACCGCTTGTAAGACATTTTAATCGGTCAGTGCTCGAAAGTTACGAGGTTGTTATTATCTGTATTCAGCAAATCGATGCTCGCGTCGAATGAATCGTCTAATTATAGACACGAATATGTACTCCGCGGTAACGGCCGAAACGACCACATACAAAGGCCATTACGAAAATTAAAATAGTTTGAAACGAACCAAACTTATATGAGTAAGAAAAACACTTCCGCCGCCATTATTTACTCGTAAAAACACGATAATTGTTTGGTTTTATGATCAAAATGGTTTTTATTTCAATTACTTTTGGACTGTTATATCCTAAAATATTCATAAGGTTGGAAAAAATAAATGAATGCATATTCTAAAGGGATTCGTAGATGTGTTATGTGATGAACCACTGGATTGATTTTATTTTATGTAATTTATCAACTTTAAAACGTTAGTTTGAATATACTTACGTGACATATACAAATACAGTTTAATGGTTGATCGTCGTATTGGATAGCTTGGCGTTTCGGTTTAATTTTGAAAAACTTGAAGCCTTCAGATTGCTGCAGTAGCTAATGTTTTTTTAATTTTTATTTACAGGAAGAAAAAGACGTTACTGTAGATTTCGTCTTCAAAATATCATATCTCGACCGCACTTATTTTTTCTATGTCTATCTATGCTCGACCGACAGTAACTACAATTTTTTATATATGTCACCGGAAAATAATAAGAACTGTAAGTTGATCAACTTTCGAGGTAGTTTATCAACTTGGAAAATCATACACGGCAGTTGAAATGTTTTATTTAACGTATACATACATACATACATTTCCGGTAATTGATCAATTTACGGCGACTCGCGGTAAAATGATCCGACGAACCTGAGAGGTACGCTGATTGGTGGAAAACGCGAGCTATACCCTGATTGGTTGAATGTCTCACTTGGAACTGCGACAAGTAGGTTTGTTAGAAGCCGAACCCAACCAACCCTTAAACTGCGACCTCCATCAACGCACGAGCCGAGCGAGCGTAGCGAGCGTGCCGCGACAGCGGCCGGCGAAGTGCCAAAAACGACTCGACTGTGGTTGTGTTAAGCGGTTTTCGCATCAACCAATCAGATAACAGTGTATTATATTACGGATGTCAGTTAAACGTAAAAATGCACACTGAGCAGCGATAGGTCCATTCGTGTATGATTTGACGTGTGGCAAAATCGTTAGTTGATAAACTTACAGCCTGTGGCAGCGTAAGTTGATCAATTAGCTAAAATTTATTGCGTTAAATAATACATTTCAACTGCCGTGTATGATTTTCCGCTAGTTGATTAACTAGAGTCCGGCTGATGAAAGCTGTCCCTGAAAAAAGGTGGCAATTTCAAAAAATCTGATGCAGACCATACTGGCTATACACTGAATAAACGAAGTTGATACTAGTATTTTTACGTCTGAAATCAAAATTAAATTAATTTCATTTAAAAAAAAGTTGCGAGCTACATTAATCTATCAAACAAAAGTTAAGACGCAATAATAATTCAATAACAGTCGCATTAATAATATTTGTTTTGTTGTGTTCGTTATTTGTGAAGACAAAGTTTGTTATGAAAATGACGGGAAGGTCAGATTGCGTCCGTGCGAAGCTGGGGCGGATCGCCGATATACTATGATCAGTGAGAGCACAGGTGCGAAAATTACATCAAAACTCCTTTTTAACATAATATCATTTACTAATATTAAGATGACTGGTGCCTGTTATCTTATATGTTAGGTATTAATTAAGACTAGTTAAAACAAAAACAATAATTTTCAATAATAATTTTGTTTTATTCGCTTTAGATATAAACTAGTTAATAAAAAAACCAAGTATCAAAAAAATTGCGTCATACTAACTTAAGAAATCAAGCACCACACGGAAACAATCTTATTTTTGTTTAAATTTGGTGTCTTTCTCTTGTTGTTTTTCTTTAAACTTTGAAATCATGCAAAAAAACGTTTTCCGCACTTCGTTAATAATATTTTTATTCATCTTTACACCCGTAAATCGATAAAACAAGTTAAGATACGTGGGGCATACTGAAAGTTTCTGGAACCGACCACTTGCAATAAATAAATTAAATAAGCAATAACAGAATTTGAAAATGGAACTCTCTAGGAACATAATTACTTTTCAATTTACGAGACTGTAATTTGTTTTTCAATTTGGTGGGGTCAGAGTATTGTGTGTCACTATTATAATGAAACTAACTCATAAAAATTTTCGCTCAATGGTTTTTTACGATTTTCGCTGCGGCTCAAGTCAACAAGAGAGTTGCCAGAGACTTCAACTGGCGTTTAATAATTAAGCTCCATCTTGTACCTCTGTGTATTCGTGATTTGGAAAATTTATACGTGAACGAGATCATCTCCATGACGATGTACGTGAAGGTGGTGACTTCGGTTACTGACCCTAATGTCTATACTGTACGACAACTAATTGAGACAGACAAAAAAAATACCTGTCAGCAAATTCGTACTTTATTAGGCAATATGTCAAGTGCAAAACATTTTGTATGAGCAACTGAATAACTTACGATTCTTATTATTTTCCGGCGACATATACACCATATACATACATAAAGTTAAAATGTATTAAATGAGGAAGAAAAAGACGCTTTTATGAATTTTGTCTCTTTCTATCTCAGCTGTAACAAGAGCCGTCTCGCGTCAAACATTTGACACAATAATAATTATTTTTTTGTTTAATTTATCCCTTTCGGGAAAGGCAAAGGAAACTATGTCCATACAGCCATAACTTCAATGAAAAATCTTCTTTATTTAACTTAACTTAAGCCCCAAGCTCCTCATGTTCTGCGTCTAACCAGATAGCATCTGTTTTACGAAAACTGGCGGCGAGAAGCACAACCGCGCTCAAAGACCGCGGGATCTTTATTAGTACCAAACGGAGCAGAAACACTGTTATCACTTGAATTTTTATCACTACACGAATTTTAGTCAATTTACTGGATAATACACTATCACTATTATACATTATACAATTTTTTCAGGCAGAAAACGAAAATCCAATTGACAAAGCAACTGCCCACGCCGAGTTCCCGCCACAGATCTTGACACTTGACATGGAAAAACCATAGAGTTGTGGTAGCGAACTGAGAAATGGAATAGCTCCACAGCAATAGCTTGGGCCTATAGGAACTTAAAACCAGAATGTATTAGTCATATCTTATGAGTAGTAGTAAAACTTTGGCTTCGTCCTCTTGATACTCCGTCTACCTCAAAATGGAATACTGCTGTAGAGGCGTGAAATAGTCGCGGGCGTAACATGTATATTTTCTCATATCATTAGCATTTACCTTCATCAACTTTTGATCTCTATCTCCTGAAATGGCTTTTCGTTGACTTTTCAGTAGACTTATAAAGGCGCTGTAATCAGCAGGCTCAAAAAGGCGCTGCCCGTCTTGGTCGTTTCGATATTCACGAAAAGAGTTGAGGCGGTGATATTCGCGCCTGATATTACACGGCTTATTGCCTAAGATCATAATACTCTTGGCTTGCCTTGATACTCTTGTATCACGTAGGTCACGTAGCTCCGGAGTGCGAGGCTCTTCATTCGCTCGGACGTGCCTAAGGTGCGCCGGCGCAGGCCGCGATGGGCGGCTGTTATTATCGAAACACTGGATATAATAACTGACATTGTTTGATATTGAGTTTTACACTGGTTTTGCACACATTTCAACGATTAAATACTAGCTTTCCGCCCGGGACTTCGTTCCCGTGGAAATTTCGGAAAATGATATGAAATGAAATATGTTTATTAATATGATGTAGCTTATGTGTTAATTCAGGATGTCAACTACCTCCATACCAAATTTCATCAAAATTAGTCCAGCCGTTTGAGCGTGAAGAAATAACAAACAAACAAACACACACTCACAAACTTTCGCCTTTATAGTATTAGTGTGATCTAGATTACATTTTAGTAGGCTGAGTGTATCAACTGTTGGGCAAAAAACTGCATAATAATAATAATAATAAAATCATTTATTATCAGGCATCTAAGGGACCATCCATAAATTACGTCACACGTTAAGGGGAGGGGAGGGGGTCGACAAAGTGTGACATTGTGTGACAAGGGGGTGGGAGGGGTCATAAGTTTCGTGACGTCACATTTCAAAATGTGTTATGAGTATCAAAACGCGTTAACTATTAACAACAAACTTAACCTCCTCAGTCCCAAGTACTTTTTTTACGTTTTTACTTTGGTTGAGACTATGAGTTTTTATGTTCCAAAAAAAATAACAACTCTTTTAAGTACTGCTTTTATTAGAAAATAAAAAAAATTTGAAAATATGCAAAATATGTGACGTCACGCTATCTAGGGAGGGGGAGGGGTCAAAAAAATATGAAATTCGTGTGACGTTATTTATGGATGGCCCCTAAGGCTACCTTACAAACTAACATACATTATAATTAAACAAAAAAAAACTAACTAACACTATTTCCCGGGTGTTTCCCGGCATAAAGCTATGATCGGTCTTACCTATGCAATGGCTCGAATCATGTTAACCGATTTCATGAAAAGTAATTTACACCTACTCAACGATAGCGCATTGAAGAGATGTATTCGAAATTCATTCAGTAGAAGTTAAACAATGGTAGCATACCAACTCTTGGAAAAACGACGGTGTTAAGAATTTGTGAGGTCTCGCCGCCTTGGGTATGAATAACTAGAATTTTGTGCCGTTTTGCAAGAACTTCGCGCCAAATGTTGTTGTGGGTAATGTTTCCGTCGACCGCATGTCGTTTTGGTCGTTTCCCCCTAATAAGGCGTAATTGTTTGTGGTCGATTCACCCTTAAATGCTCGAGCAAAGTGCGCAGGTATTTTGGCACTAGGCATCACAATAATTTGACAAACAAGCTCCATCATAGGCAATTTGCGTAATTACAATATTTACAACATGTCCTTCCTGCGGTCTTTAGGCACAGTTGTTGCACAATAAAAATGTTTTAGTTATTTAATTAAACTTAATGCGTATTTAAGTTACACGTAAAAATATGTGGCTAAGCAAAAATTAAAGCGACGTGTCTGGGTCCATTGGTCCTACATTTGTAAAAAAAACCATAAGCGTATTATAAATAAATCCTTTATATTCAAAACAAATGTACCAAATGAACTTTAAAAAAAATTAAAGGGTTCAATGTTACATTCGTGTTTAAGTACGGACTTTCAGCTTCAGCGCATGCATCACTGTTACCTAAGTGTTATTGTTTTACATGCTGGGCTTGGCTACTGAATTTCCATATGCATTGAGTATTTCGTTAAGTGAATGAACTGACCTTAACATATTTGGAAGAAGAGCAGATACGGTTTCAGTTTATCATTGAGTTTTCACTACAACTTATTGGAACCATTTTTTTGTACCAGGGTAAGCAGAGCAACTTGATGCTGTATGTAATTTTTTAAATAAAAGAATCGAAATCCATATTAATATTATAAATGCGAAAGTAACTCTGTCTGTTTGTCTATCCGTCTTTCACGCCTAAACTACTGAACCGATTTTGATGAAATTTAGTACAGAGATAGATTAGAGCCTGGGAAAGGACATAGGCTACATTTTTATCCCACCATTGGGCACGATATAACCTGTAGTCCACGCGGGCGGAGCCGCGGGCGGAAAGCTAGTCTACAATAAGCTACGGAGCAATAAACTGAAAATAAAACCCGTCGCGCGCTTGTTTACGGCGCGTGCGATACAAATCTTGCAAACACGGGTGTGCAAGAATCGCGCGAAGTTTTATATAATCCGAATAAAAAACATCTTACACCTCGCTTACCAGCTGATCGCACTAGTTCTAATGTAGAGACCAGCCTAGTTATGTTTCATGAAAAACGTTTAGTGGATTGATTAATTTTCATAATTTTCACATGATTGAATATTTCACCAACTACTTAAACCACCCCTGCACAAAAGTGTCACCGGCGACCGACGTCGCCGGCGCGGCGGCGCAGACGCAGCGTGGGCGCTACATGACCCACCCATTTGTTCCGATGACGACACTTTATTATAATTCACTTATCGTGTTGTCTCTACTAATATCCGTGGAATGCCTTCATTGTTTTGGATAATAGTTTTTATTAATGAAGGCAGTTTAGATTATCACATCTAGTCGTGGACCCAAAAGAAACGTTTTTTTTTAGAATTGATTGAAATATGGAAAAGAGGAAAGAAATACAAAAATAGTTATCCAAATTACTCAGATTAATATATTGTGTCGATGTTTTGGTTTATCTTCTTGCAAACAACTGTTGCGTGATTATATGACACCCATAGCAGCAGGCCGAGTACGATAGTGACAGCGCCGCGACAACACGTCCTATGTCAAAATGTCGACATTGACAACGCCATAGGGCGAGCAAGCCTTTGCGCGGGACCCTCGCGCAATCAAAGTCAAGTTTCAGCGTGAGCCGAGCGCGAGTTTGTCGTTATCGTGCTAGAGCTGCTGAAGCGTAATCGGCACCAAACGTAATATTTTTTATTATTTTTTATTTTAGGATGGGTTAAGTCTTGACCTCAATCTTGACCATAAGGTCAAAGATGAGGTTGACGATGGAGCGAGTTGACCCAGAAAATGCCTATAAAGGCACTGGTACTCCCACGCACCGACGGAACACAGCAAGCTGTTTGGCTTCGGACTTCGGTAGGAGGGTGGTCGCGAACCAGACGGCCCTTTACAGAGCCTACCACACCGCATGAGACCACAGGGCGACACCGCAGATTCAGAAAAAAATGAAGTGTCGTTGCCTGGGATGGATTACTAGGAGACAGGTCTCATTTGTGTTTCCTTAGTCGCCTCTTACGACACCCACGGAAAGAGATGGGGTGGTGTTATTCTCAACTGATCACCACACGGTATAAATATAATACGGTATAAATACGGTATAATACTGAGATTAATTTTCTTAGAATTAGTTTGAATTAGAGTACCAGACTATAAAAAGCGGTAAAGAACATTGTCTCACGTTCACGTTGCTAGTTAGAGCTCCGTAGTCAGGTGGCCCCGTAGGTCGGTCTTAGTCTAGGGAGACTAGGGGTTTAATTATTATCTTAGACAGCACTATCCTACAATTAACAACAACACTTACCTATAAAATAAAGATCAGTGAAATGTTTTATAGTAAACTAGCAATAAAAGGATTTAAAAAAGTATCACTAAGTAAAATAATTTTAATTTTTTATCCTTTTAGTTAAATAAAGGTTGAAGATCATATACGATCTTGCACTATTCAGCGCATCTCACCATCTCGGTTTATCAAGTTTAACGGATATGAGACAATTAAAAAAAACGCTTAGTGTTATGAGATAAGATTCATAATTTAAATAACTCTAAAATAATTATTTTGATTTTATATTATAGTTGCGCATCGCAAAACCTAAGAAGTAATTAAACCGAGATATAGTTCATGATTAAGTAGTGTTTTACGTGAATAGTTGTAATTTTAGCAGCTAAATGAATGAATTGATGTTTCTAAGCCAACTTAGAACGTAATAAGATAGATTGGTATCTAATATTGTTGTTCTATTTTTTTAAATTGGTTATGCTCTATTTACTTTTACGTAAGTGGGACGTTGTAGAGATGAGTTGGATGCTGATAAATAGAGAAAAATGTATCATCTGTGACATTTATCGTCTGAACTAATTTGACCAAATGTAGCTAAGAACCATCTCGATTATTTTGCTTTCAGAAAAAAAAAACTGCGTTGAAATCGGTTCATTCGTTTAAGGGCTACGATGCCACAGACATACACAGACACACAGATATACACGTCAAACTTATAACACCCCTCTTTTTTTGTTGGGGGTTAAAAACAAAAGAAAACTACAAAGGGCAATGCTAAAAAAACCCAGGCCCAGCGCAAACAAACTGTTTCTCCAAATCGTAGGTAAAAATGAATAGTTGAAATCATCAAATCATTTTTCTCAATGTGTGAAATTGCTATTCGAATTTTTGCAGTGGCCATATTAATGTTTTTACAAAAGCAAATACTTCCAGTGAATGAAAGTCCTGGCTTGTCAACTTAAAGCCCAGATCAAACTTGAATATAATATAGCCGAAATAACATCATACAGGGTGTTTTGGAATTAGAACATAATCTTGTAAGAGTTTATACTCGTAATCAGGTCACTTACAACATTTTTATGTATGGATTACTTACTTATAATGCAAAAGTAGGAAAATATTTTTTTTTGTTAAAATCCGGTGTGGCAACCTAAAAACTAAACAAACAAAAAAAACTAAAATCATTTAATTTTACAAAAAAATACAAGATTATGTTCTAATTTAAAATCTCCGGTATATTATGCTGTAAATAAGCTTTATCGTTTCCCGGATTGATTCCACCTCCCAAATGTTCGTCTTTTACAACTAGTTACGTGAAATGACTCACGTGTTCGTGAATTGAAGTTAACAAGCGGCGTTATAACATTTAATGGATTCGAATCACAGTAAAAAAGAAGTTTGTTGTCTTCGGGTGCTCATTGCTCAGCTAGGGGAAATAATTGGCGAATGAAAAAAATACAGGAAGTCATTAGCGGCAAAACGAGCCGCATCTATTTCACGAGAAGTCAGGGTCTGCTGTCACACCGTGCCGAACCTTTCTCTACAAACGTGGGGTAAAATTACATTAAGAGATTTTGGGGTAAAATTACAAAATCATGTGCGTATGACTAAGTACATGAATTCTGTTCTGTTTCTTTTGTTGGTATATCTACTGTCTTACATAAATGATTAGGTAAAGGTCTAGTGTTCTTTCTGAGGCATATACATATATTCAAGGTACTGCAAGGTGTACTTTAGGGGGCAGTAATAAAACAGCTTGCTTCTTCGTGATATTTAGTTATAATTAACAACAGCTTCTTCGTAATCACAATCTTTTACTTCATTTACAAAAATCACAATTGTAACACAGATACTTTTTATTTTTAAATAGTGCTATTGCACGCCTATCATCGCATACAATTTTATCGCGGGCTAAGATTATTAATCCGCAAGGAACAAATATTCAATCCGCCACGATCAAACAATGAAAATGAATGGCGCAAGACCAGATCTTCAATCATTTCGAATCTTGACATCGAATACCATTTCAAACCTTTGAAATTGATATTCGAATTATCTTCTTCGAAATGATCGAATGAGAAAGAAGTTGCGTTATGCCCGATCCTCTGTGAAGGTCTGCATACCACAACTGCCTCCCCCCCATTGAAAAATTTTCGATCGGTCGAAAATTTTTTTCAACAGGCCTACCTAACTTCCTATACGATGGCCCTAAGTTTTTTAATCCATCGGGGTGGCCTTGAAGTAACATCTCTGGCCTTGAAGTAGCATCTCTCTGGGCTGCATTGGATCAGGTGGTCGGGTCGGTCTTCTTTCTTCCATCAGGATAAAGATCTTCTTTGTTCGGATGATGGGGAAATAAGACCGAATATTACTAGCTCCTAACAAACCCGCACCTGTCCCTAACTAACAATTAAAAGGAGTAAACAAGTGTTAGCTCGACGCCGCACACCCGGGTACTGCCTTTATGAACATGAAGCCGAAGGTCACCAGGTGGTGGTGGACCCTGACTCCAAGTCAAAGACGCGGACTTAAAAAATTTCAAAACCGCACTTTAACACACGCGCCTAACTTCGAAGCTACGGGTGTCTTCAGCGTCGTTGCTCGAAGTCCATATGACATGAAAAACAAATAAAACAGATCAGAACACAATAACAAAAATCTGAAAACAGAGCATTAGTGAAACTGGGAAAATATTTATATGCATGTGCATATCCTTACATTGCACCTATACTTGCATTCCCATAATGCCCCATATTACCATAATGTCTCCATATATTACCATAAGGTCCCCTATTACCAAAACGTCCTTGTACCATAATGCCCTTATTATTATTACAGTATGCCCAAAAGATATAACATGTGAGTGCACAAAATTGCATCGACCTCTCCCTCACATGCATATTTCGTCGGAGTGCCCATGTTATGGCCTCAGAGGCGGAGGACCACTGAGTATGAGGGCCAACATAAACCCTCCTCCCCTCCTTAATTGGAAAAAGGGAGTTTTTCCCATGCGGACCTCGCTGAAAAGAAAAATTAATGAAAAGAGGCCAATAACAAAGGAGGGCCATTGAGAGGGGACATAAACCATGTCACTCTCCCCTTTCCATGGTCCTTCTATTGAAACTCTTGCACCTGATATGTAGCACTCCGTACAAATAAGGGCTTGAAACTCGCGGCATAGCACCAGCGTCTTGATACGGCTTATAACTTGCTGCTGCACGGCGCGGGCCTCAGCTAACGATGGAAGAGGTTGGGATGCTCAGCTTCGGACGCCCATCATATTCGCCAACATAAGCGAAGGCAGAACCGAGCCGGAGACTTCCCGCATTCTTCCATTCACAATCCATGGTTGTCTTCATTTCACTACGAACAGAACACAATAACATTAACACATTTAAAAAAAAACTAACTAACAGCCCAGGGATGTTTTTTACTAACATTACCTGCTAAAAAAGATAAAAATTTAGAAAAAATTATACAAAGAAAATTTTTGCTATGACATGACAGTGACATGACTGACGTATAGAATGCCATCAACAAATAACCATTTTTTTTTTAATTTAGGCAAAGTTAAATTAATTGGCATTGGCGTACACCGCCCCTTTTATGCCAGAAAGATTGATGAATGAATCAATCACAAACCCCAATGAAAAAAGAAAAACATTACCATAAACCGAAATATGGAGTCTGTGACATCTTTCTTTATCACAACAAACTTACGTCATAATATTAATCAAGATCTGAAACATAAAAGAATATTAACACAATATCATGGAAAAAAAATTCTACACAACGCAGAACAAAAACATGAAGAAAAAACATGCGTCATTGTCTCAAGACCAATCGTTTCATACGATTAGGATGGACCACAAATTGAAGTGCCGATGAGAATCTCTTCACCACATAAGAATATCTTGAAATTCTTCTGACGACACGAAAAGGACCCTGGAAGAACCGCATTAATTTGACACATCTTCCTGTAACTCTCCTTGGTACAAAAATTAATACTTTGTCCCCTTCATTAAATAAAGTTGGTTTAATCCTTTTATTGTAGTTCCTTATTTGCCTCACTTGTGCCTTCTTTATATTATTTACAGCTTTACGAATAAGCATCTTAGAGAATTCTTGCCTTTGAGACATATTTCCCAACAATCCAGTGCAATTTATATTCAAAGTTCTTTCTTCTTGCGTAGAATCTTCTCTTGCATGTAATAAGAGATAGGGTGACATGCCAGTGGAACTCTGCTTGCTCGTATTGTAAGCGTGTACCACCAATGGAACAACCGCACACCAGTCACGTTGATTTGGTGAACAATACTTTGCTAACATGTCAGTGATAGTCCTGTTGAAGCGTTCCACTAACCCATTGGTCTGTGGGTGAAAAGAAGTAGTATGGGTTAATTTAGCACCAAAAGATTCCACCGTTTCCTTCACAGCATGAGCGGTAAAGACAGTTCCTCTGTCAGTTAATATCGTCTGAACTGCTCCTAATCTGCAAAAAATTTCCTCAATAAGAAAATTGCATATCACATCAGCATTCACTCTTGGTACCGCTTTACAGATAGCATATTTAGACAGGAACTCAACTGCCACAATTATATACTCATTACCTCTATAGGATCTTTTGAACGGACCCAGAATATCCACTCCCACTCTTTCTAAAATATTTTTCACTTCAATAGGGTGAAGTTCCATTCTTGTTTTCGTAGTTGCCCGCTCTTGACAAATTAAACAAGATTTCACATACCTCTCTATACTTTTCAAAGCTCCAGACATGAAATACTTATTTTTAAATTTTTCAAATGTTTTTGTGAGGCCTAAGTGACCTCCTAAATAAGGGTCGTCATGCAATTTTTCCATCACATTTGAAAATAATTCACGTGCCAATACAAGTCTTTTCCTTTCTTGACCATGGCATTTATCCACTCTGTAAATAAGATTATTAATCATAATATATGATTTATAGGAAGAGCTATTACCATTATTTATTTAAGCTCTAATATTAATGCAAAATTCATCACTTTCTTGAGCGTTCATATGCATGGATACATCACATGGAAAAATTTCTAAATCCTCAGGGACAGCCTGAACCTCTGAAGTGATAGATCTTTCCTTTTCCAATGGATTTCGGCTTAAGAAATCTGCCACCACATTTTCACGTCCCGGGCAGTGTACAACTTCGAAATCCCATTCCTGGATGGCTAATGCCCATCTGGCCAGTCTACTAGTAGTATCCTTTTTTGTGGTCAACCAACATAATGCTTTATGATCAGTGACAACCTGGAATCGAAGACCAAATAAATATTGACGAAAATAATTCAAGGCCCATATCAAACCCAGACATTCCTTCTCAGTGGTTGTATAACGGGTTTCAGGGTCTGAAAGTCTTCGAGATGCATAGGCTATCGGTCTCATAACATCATATCCTTGAGCCAAATATGCACCTAATGCCAAATCAGAGGCATCAATGTATAACCGGGTGGTCACCTTGGGATCACTGCTGAAATAAGATAAAATAGGTGGATTACACAGCTTGTCCTTTAGAAGTTCAAATGCCTGTTGTTGTTGCTCTTGCCAAATAAACTTTGTATTTTTCTTTAGTAGAGAAGTGAGTGGCTGTGCAATCTTAGCGAAATTCTCCACAAATTTTCTATAATATGAAAATAAACCAAGTACTTTCTTTATCTCCTTGAAGGTGGTTGGCGGCTTTACCTCTTTAATGGCTTGGGTTTTCCTTGGGTCGGGTTTAAATCCATTGCCCGAAATGAAATAACCCAAGATTGATAATTCTGTAAAAGCAAACTTACATTTTGAAGGCTTAAGAGTGATATTAGCGTTCCGTAGTCGCTCAAATAATTTTTGTAAAACCTCTAAAAATTCTGAAAAACTCTTAGCATACAGGACTACGTTGTCCACATAGACAATAGCATTCTTATACCTCATATCGCCTATGATCTTGTCCATCATGCGTTGAAATACAGCTTGACTTGTACGCAAGCCAAAGGGTACCACATTGAACTCATATAAACCGGAACTTGTAATAAATGCGGTCTTCTCTTTTCCTGAACTGATGACAGATTGCCAGTACCCGCTGTTGAGGTCCAGCTCAGCGAAATACTTAGCTCCAGATAGATAATTAATTATGTCGTCAATCACTGGTATTGGGTACGAATCCGTTATAATCTTTTTATTTAGACGTCGATAGTCAACACAAAACCTCCATGTTCCGTCTGGTTTTTTGACAAGTACGACAGGAGAAGCATATGAACTCTGGCTTTCCGAGATAATGCCAAGTTTTAACATTTCTTGTACTTGTGACTCAATTATGTCTCTTTGTACTGGGGACACTCTATAAGGTCTTGAAAATACAGGTTCTTCATCTTTAGTTTGAATGTGGACCGGAATGATACTACATCGGCCCAATTGGTGATTCTCGAAGGCAAATCGATCTTTGTATTTTATTAACAAGTCATGCAATGTCGTCCTCTGACTATCAATTAATTCTTCATTAATTATAAAAGAACCTTCAGTGGTACTTTGAAACACATCGACACCCAAATCACAATCCATCGCTTCTGAAAAATAAACATAGTCGTTATTATGTAACTTTTCGCTATAAATCGCGTCTAATGAAGTTTTTTCATCATGTTTGGTTATAAAAGGAATAGAAGCTCCCTGTAGGCTCAAACATTGATTATTAAAATCAACACAAGCTTTAAATTCATTAAGAAAATTTTGTCCAAGAATCAATGGACAGGAAGGAATTAATACTGCCATTCCACGGAAAGTAACTTCTAATCCTCCAGGAAGTAATATTGGTGTTTCTATGTAACCTGCAACCTGAATCAATTGATTATTAATTGCTCTAAGAGACATTGGTGGCGCAGATTTTAATGGAATATTTAAAATATGGCACATAGATGCTGAAATACACGAAACAGCGGCACCAGTGTCTATGAGAGCTACCACCTTACGTTTGGCTGGATCATTCAATTGTAAAATAACCAAAGGTTTGCTCTTGTAACCAAATAGCTTCTTCTTAATGTCCTCTTCATCGGTTGAACCGTTTGGAGAAATGTGGTTCTGGTTACCAACCAATACTTCTTCTTGTTGGGGAACTGAGGATGGTGTAGACGGCTCTTCTACCGTTCCCCTTCTTGCAAGGTGTATTTTAGGGGGCAGTAATAAAACAGCTTGCTTCTTCGTGTTATTTAGTTATAATTAACAACAGCTTCTTCGTAATCACAATCTTTTACTTCATTTACAAAAATCACAATTGTAACACAGATACTTTTTTATTTTTAAATAGTGCTATTGCACGCCTATCATCGCATACAATTTTATCGCGGGCTAAGATTATTAATCCGCAAGGAACAAATATTCAATCCGCCACGATCAAACAATGAATATGAATGGCGCAAGACCAGATCTTCAATCATTTCGAATCTTGACATCGAATACCATTTCAAACCTTTGAAATTGATATTCGAATTATCTTCTTCGAAATGATCGAATGAGAAAGAAGTTGCGTTATGCCCGATCCTCTGTGAAGGTCTGCATACCACAACTGCCTCCCCCCCATTGAAAAATTTTCGATCGGTCGAAAATTTTTTTCAACAGGCCTACCTAACTTCCTATACGATGGCCCTAAGTTTTTTAATCCATCGGGGTGGCCTTGAAGTAACATCTCTGGCCTTGAAGTAGCATCTCTCTGGGCTGCATTGGATCAGGTGGTCGGGTCGGTCTTCTTTCTTCCATCAGGATAAAGATCTTCTTTGTTCGGATGATGGGGAAATAAGACCGAATATTACTAGCTCCTAACAAACCCGCACCTGTCCCTAACTAACAATTAAAAGGAGTAAACAAGTGTTAGCTCGACGCCGCACACCCGGGTACTGCCTTTATGAACATGAAGCCGAATGTCACCAGGTGGTGGTGGACCCTGACTCCAAGTCAAAGACGCGGACTTAAAAAATTTCAAAACCGCACTTTAACACACGCGCCTAACTTCGAAGCTACGGGTGTCTTCAGCGTCGTTGCTCGAAGTCCATATGACATGAAAAACAAATAAAACAGATCAGAACACAATAACAAAAATCTGAAAACAGAGCATTAGTGAAACTGGGAAAATATTTATATGCATGTGCATATCCTTACATTGCACCTATACTTGCATTCCCATAATGCCCCATATTACCATAATGTCTCCATATATTACCATAAGGTCCCCTATTACCAAAACGTCCTTGTACCATAATGCCCTTATTATTATAACAGTATGCCCAAAAGATATAACATGTGAGTGCACAAAATTGCATCGACCTCTCCCTCACATGCATATTTCGTCGGAGTGCCCATGTTATGGCCTCAGAGGCGGAGGACCACTGAGTATGAGGGCCAACATAAACAATCTTGACATCGAATACCATTTCAAACCTTTGAAATTGATATTCGAATTATCTTCTTCGAAATGATCGAATGAGAAAGAAGTTGCGTTATGCCCGATCCTCTGTGAAGGTCTGCATACCACAGTACCTACTTTAATTTGCGGACTGCATTAAGCTTGATCATCAAAACACAACCGGCTTAGCATATTTGTTACAGAAACCACAAAGTCGCTTAAAGTTGTCATTGGGGTGGGTTTGTTTAGTGCTGATAATTAAGATATGTACTTACTCAGTTTTACTACTTTTAGATGTTAACAGATATTAAAATGCGTAGAGTATAGATCTCACGAGAGGAGAGGTAAAATCTAAACAACTTTAAATCTAACAACTAATCGTAGACAAGAATTATTCGTCATAGTATTTCCCAAATTATTGAAATGGTAAAGGGTCACCATGAAGTATAAAACTATAGATTAGACTAGCTTTCCGCCCGCGGCTCCGCCCGCGTGGACTACAGGTTATATCGTGCCCAACTGTGGGATAAAATGTAGCCTATGTCCTTTCCCAGGCTCTAATCTATCTCTGTACCAAAATTCATCAAAATCGGTTCAGCGGTTTAGGCGTGAAAAGGTAACAGACAGACAGACAGACAGACAGAGTTACTTTCGCATTTATAATATTATAGTAGGGATAATATCTATACTTGACCTATAAGTATCTACTCTACGCATTTTAATATTAGATTCAACAAATGACGTTGTAATAGGCAGTCAAATGCCGTAATAAGCCGTTTGTCCTTGCAATTTGACATTTCAGACGTTTTAATTCACTTTTAATTCGCTTTATGAATAGTGCTTTTACGCGGTTTGTACATCATTTTGTGTTCATTAATATAATATTAATGGAGCTCGTTATACGTAGGCGGGAGTGGGAAGGTTGGCGATTCATGTCAACCCATTGTACGCTGTTTCCGCAGCGTCAACTGCTCTCGCATTTGATTTTGACGGATTCGTAATTAGGGTGAACGGAAAACAGTTACAACTATTTTGTTACCGCGTATCTAGAGCATATCTCAATCCAATTTACTTAATTTCATCTAGTCATTAGTGGCAACGATCTTTTGAAACTAATTACTTTGTCTGGGTCGCAAATTTCTTGACGGTCTTATAAATCGATATCAGATAGAATACTAAATAAGTGTTGATGAATGCATAACGTCATAATTAATAGAGTTATTTAACTAATTTTACAGCATACTCCAGTTAATGACATCTGTAATAAACTTTTATTTTTATAAGTTAATAATGGTTACGTTCGCGTTCTGACATTTTCGGAGTCTGTTGGATTGTTCGCTAATGACCGTTTTATTAGTTGTTCGCGCAACAAATCTTTCATTGAGAACTGAGACTACATCATAAACCGAGTATTCAAAATCGACACCCATAAAAGCTTTATGATTAGTGAAACCGCTATAGAGGACGATTCATTATGGGCCATTATGCGTCGTGTTTATCGACTTACTCTCTACAAGCCAATAAAATAACGAACGACCGAGATAAGGCCGGACAGTCCTCTAATCTCCGGAACAAGGGACACTAATTCGATTGTGGTTTTGGTCGAGCCTTTTTTGGGGTTTACGGCACAAATTGAAGTGTTAAAAAAACTACAAATTGGCTTTTTCGAGGGCCATTCATTAGTTGGACGTTGAATGGCGTTGCTTGTGTCGTTTTCGCTCAATTAGTTAAACGGAAATTCGAGTCGGGGCAGCGGTCGCACACGGAGTGGCCCGAGTCCGTGTGCAGAGTGAACAACGACCGACGCGATCGAAGTGGCGTGGCGGGCGCTCGCGCAGCCCCCAACATGAGTCGCCATTATGCAGTGTGAGTTACGGCGGTATTTAAAAGTATTAGCATCGCCATTTGGATAAGCGCACACGGATTAAAAATTATGCAAATAACATTGTTGTCGAAATGGACGCTATAAAATCAAGCTTTACGACTTATCAAACCGTCTCTAACTTGTAGAACTCTACATATACTTACAACAACCTGTCGGTGCTTAAATCTAAATTACCTGAGTGTCACTTTGTGGATATTTCGAGCCTTATCATCGAGATAAGTGGTGACACTGTGGGTGGATCGATGAGGATGACATTAAAATTCAAATCTTTACCCGTTTGCTTGATTATACAAAAGTTAATCGTTGTCATAGATGCTTGAATGCCTTGTTTATCAAGGCATTATTATAATCGTTTTTATGTCAAAGTTTAAAATCAATAAAATGTTCATTTTTAAGTGATTCAACTTTCTTTTTTTATTATTATAAGATGGGTTAACTCTTGACCTCAATCTTGACCCTAAAGGACAAAGATGAGGTCGACGATGGAGCAAGTTAACCCAGAAAATGCCTATAAAGGCACTGGTACTCCCACGCACTGACGGAACACAGCAAGCTGTTTGGCGTCGGACTTCGGTAGGAGGGTGGTCACGAACCAGACGGCCTTTTACAGAGCCTACCACACCGCATGAGACCATAGGACGACACCTCAGATTCAGAAAAAATGAAGTGTCGTTGCCTGGGATGAATTACTAGGAGGCAGGTCTCATTTGTGTTTCCTTAGTCGCCTCTTACGACACCCACGGAAAAAGATGGGGTGGTGTTATTCTCAACCGGGTAAAAACTGTGTTATATATCAAGTTTACTGGTTAAAAGCTTAAAATGGCTGAATTGCATTTTTATGGCAGAGGAAACGAATATGATTATGAAACGACAGAGGCGTAGAGTTGTTTATGTTACGTATGAAATATTAGGAACTAACCGATGTCTTTTTAAATTTTAAGTTGGTTCAGGTGTGTTTATGTAATAAGATTGGCGTATCTTATGTCTCACCTAGCTCAATGATTAGAAAAGAACCTAAGTATCTATGTAATTGTATACAGGATTTACGGCTGTGTTATGCTCGTTTTGCCCGACTTGACCAGCATAATCATATTTCTATGTACCTACATTCTTTTTTTTTATTAAACTGATTATTAGCCTTTTAGTTCCCGATAAAAAGAGGGGTGATATAAGTTTGGCGTATCTGTGTGTCTGTCGGTGGCATCGTAGCTCCCAAACGAATGGACCGATTTCGATGCGGTTTTTTTGTTTGAAAGCTGACTGACATGATCGAAATGGCTTTTAGCTATATTTGATCAAAATTGATTTAGCCGTTTAAAAGTTATAAGTAATAGAATGTCAGAGGTGATAATTTTTTTTAACCGACTTCAAAAAAGGAGGAGGTTCTATGTTCGACTGTGTATTTTTTTCTCATGTATGTTAATTGTTAACCTATTTCTCTGCCACTTATGGACCGATTTTCAAAATTCTTTTTTTTTCGAAAGAGGTTGTCCCACTTTCACCAAGTCAGGATCTGATAGTGGAATCCCAGGGGAATCAAGGTAAACCCTCGAATTTAATGTTTCTCACGTACTTACTTTCTATTACTTACACTAAAAATATAAACGAAATTCAACCAACTTCAAAAATAATGTAATTAAATGTAGCATTTAATGTGCTACCTACCTATGATCTGTTTGAAAAAGATGCCAAGCCAAATAAGTTTGATAGGCTGTACGTAAGTACATCCGCCTTTGCACCGACTTCAAACAGATCAGTAGGTACGTAGCACATTAAATGTTACGCCAATATTTTTCGTTTTTTATAGTCGGTTCAATTGAATGTGGAGTTATATCGCTGCAGTTTATTGTATGTTATCGCGATTAAAAATATGGTGCACCAGGAAAGACAGCGCCTTGCCTGTGTTGCAATTTTTGAAGGTTACAGAAAAGTCACCGAAACGTTTCCATACCAAATTGACAGAGTATTTTTAAAATCCCACGAGAAGGTGATTTTTAACACATTTAGTGTACCTCTGATATAGTTAAAAGCTGTATAATAGCGTTATCTCAGGGTCGGCACTAAATTGGGATGTCTCGAGCCAGCGAGGGCTTATCAGCTGTGTCGTGTTCATCTTGAGTTGTGTTAGGCTTTACCCGGGAAATTTACGTCCCCCACACCGGCGGGCGCGGGCCTACGCGACATTGCCCGCAACTTATGGCCCGGGAATGGTCCCTGTTTTGATATTATACTGGAAATTTATTTCTCGACAGCTCAAAAGACTATGTTTAAAACCCAATAAGTATAAAGAGAATTAAGTCACTGAAAATAATAGTGTTGAAAGCGAAATGGAAATGCTTTCTTCAAGCATTAACAATTAGACTTGGAAGAACTAAAACTTGAACTAAACTAAGGCACAAAATGTTGCTCATATTGTATTAAGATATAAATGGGTTAAAATAAAGGTAGACCATTCAAGTGACACCAAAAGGTAACGTATACGATGGTCACCGATACGGCTAAGCGACAACCCTTGCCGGACGCATCGGTTTGATGAAGCACTTTTTTGGTATTTCTTAGTCTTTTTTCTCCTTATTGTCCACGGGCCATTGATAAACGGACAGGTATACGTACTCAGACAGGCGCCAACATTCCTCGCCCCGACCTCACACTTACTCGATGCCTTATAAAAACGGGCACACTTTTTTATATTAGCACTTTTTGGACTTATTTGCCTTCTTTTGTGTCCGTCGCGGTTGTTTGTTTTGGTTATTAGTGCTCTGTAGGAAGTGGACCCGATAAACCTATTCGGCCTAAGCGTTTTATTGTACCAATTTTGAATATCCGTTTTCATTTCACATCGACATATCGGTCTGAGTGCGACAGGATGGACCTCGTCGTTTATTTATGGATAGTGGACTATCATCTCCATTAGCACCTTCAAATGTAGGGTAAACACGATTTATGGTACAAAAAGTGACAAAATGACCCATCACTTTGCAAGGCACATTTAGGTGATGACTAGGTGTTTAATTTGCATGTAGCCCATGTTCAAAGTTCGGTGACCTGCAATAAATTCAGCAAAAACGGAACTAGCCATATTAGCATTTTATGAATGGACTAAAAGCATGACGGCGACATTGGAAAGCTGTGACACGGCGCGCGCGGATAACGCCGGTACCGGTTCTAAAACATTGATTGTACTGATAATTTTGTCCGAGCGTTATTTATTGCTTATCGCGTGCTAACAGCAAAACGATTTTGAAAATTTAAGGATTGAATTCTTTATGCTTTTAGTATTTTGTATATTTGGAGGCGTTGAACTGCAAGTTGAATTATTTATTTCGAGGATTTTATGAATGAACGCAACGTGATTGTGCACCCCGAGGCGTTTCGGTGAATTGTGGTTCATAGTTAGAGCTTAGGGTCACAAATGAGGCAAAATTAGAATTACCTGTCTATGGCTGGTCTCTTTTCTCGTCAGCTAATGAGCGGGCGGCGCAGACGCACGGCGGCGGTCCCTTTACCCTGTCCACTAATGGTAGCGTTTAGTCCTAGTGCAATTTTGATTTATTTGGCAAAGGGATCATTTCCGGTTTTAAACGACAAATTAGAGTTCATTCATGATTTTCGTTTTGTGGGAATCGTAATTTTTTTGTAAGCGTTGATTTCGGGCCATCATTTTTTTAGGAATCAATTTGTAGAACAAAATTAAAAGATTGAGTTTATTCTTGAATCATTATAGCATACAAAGGTATTAATTGGTAATTAGATGTACCATTTTATCACGTAGAAGGTTAGGTATGTATTATAAGCTGTAAACAATCTGAATGGTCTTTGTAATGATTTTCGCATGATTACTCAAGCTGTAGAACCCATTATTTGTTATTAAGAATGAAGTCAACCGCACACACAATGTAAAATAATTGTCTGTACATTATTATCTGGCTAAATCGTGACTGCATGCTATAATATCTATATTTGATTACTCTTAATATATTTAAAATTACCTTTATCACATGTTATAATAATTACAATTATTAAATTTATTACAATTTTGTGAGTTTCATATGGTCAAGTGACCGCTGTCATCTGAAGGGCCCAAGAGAAGTTTTGCATTCTTAAAGAACTAAGTTTATGTCTTCTACTTTTTAAATGTTTAAAAGATAATCGAATACAATGTAATTCTGATACGATTTTTTAAATATTATTTAAATAGAATTTTCTTTACTATGTCAATAGTTTTTTTTTTTAAATATCTATAAAAAGAAGAAAGACATGAAATTTAAAACTCTCAATTAGACAGGGAGGAAAATTATAATAAGTTTTTTGACTAATTTCAAATTTCATTTAGAATTCTGTTATCATATTTTAGCTACTTACGTATAGATGAGATTGTGTCCCACTGCTGGGCAAAGGCTGTGCACATTATCTAAATCACATCTAAATAGATCTATATTAATATGGATTTCTATCAATCGTCTAGCTAGCCTATTGGATAATTCTCTCAAAAAACAAAGAAAAAGAAGAAATATAATTGAGCTGAATATTTTTCCTTCCCTAAAATTACGAGTATTTAAGAAAATAGAAGTACAGTAGGTACGATAAAATGCGCGATTAGTAGAGTTTCAGTTATCTCCAAGTTTCGCGCTGTTTACGTAGGACAAAGTTCACAATTTGGGTCCGTTCCAAAACAAATATTGTACGACATTGTCTCGGGGCTGCCGATAAATCGGTAGGGTTTACATATTTGTTCGGGACGGTCCGGCTTTCCTGGATTTCAGTATCGGATCGAGACATTTCGGAACAAACTGTGCAATTCGATACGTTTAATGGAATGACAAACAATGCAACACAAATAGGATTTTTTGAAGATAGAGAGTTTAAACCCTCGCGCAATGTTTGCACACCCGTGTGTGCAGGATTTGTATTGCGGCGTAAACAAGCGTGCGACCATTACATGCATGCATTGCATGTACAACCATTTGCATGCAAAATTATCAGAATTATTTAATTTTGAAAAACGCTTTATCATGAATCTATCCATCTCGCTTGGCTTAAAAATGAGCATTTAGTTTTTTTTTAAACCTACAACGTTAAATGCCTATCCCAGGTTTGATATAGTAAAAAATAAATGCTTGAACCATTTAATTGTTCTACATATATTTTTGAGTCATAACTTCCCAGTACAAATACTGTGTTCATCCATGTTTATCCCCGTGATGATGAATTCCACTTATTACCTAATGAAATCTGTACTTTGTAATCTAATATAATTATGAATAAGAAGTGACCACCCATACACCTAGTATTATAACAAAGTAATTACAGTTTATTATAATTTTATAGTCGGTATATAGTTATTAAAAAGGGACCTCACTCAACCTTTTGTTATACCTAGATTTTTTATTAATTAAGTAGATCGTTCTTTAATTATTAAAATTAATTCATAATTCTCTTATTTCTTGTAAAGGATTCTCTTACAAAAAGTTGAAAGATTCGTAATAATTGTTGGGGTAAATTATTTGAAGATCGTTAAAAAACCAAAAAACAAATAAAAATTGACAATCATCGCTCAGACATCGAATTTGTTATGTTTTGATATTGATGTAGCCAGACTTTGAATGAATCTATATTAAATCGTTAATTTTAAAGACTAAAAATAAATTATTCCAGTTCCGCGTGTGATCCGGTACCGGTCGGTCTCGAGAGACGCCGAAGAGATTAGCCGTGGAGAAACCTGATTAATTTCTTAATACCACTAATAAACGCTTTAATCAACCAATTGAGATTCGACAAAACATTTAAATTCATTTTTAGACACATAAAATAAATTAAAAGTCACATAAATCGATTGGTACTTTGTTTTTTTTTTAAAAAAGGCTTGTTTAATGTTGAGTTCGACGGAACATTCCAATGCGTTCACTAAATCAAAAAATTCTCACAGAATTGAGCATTTAATAATACGAATGGGCATAATGCGATTCAAACGATTTATTTTCCATGTAAGCACGTCACGTACGAAGCAAATGATCATTCGGGGAGCCGAAAAATAACCGAAATCGGTCCTATTAGACGATGTATCAGATCACTCGACAAAAATCGATCGAAATCGTTCGAATGGTGAATAAACACTACAATTAGGTTCGACTGCAGCTGTTAGATATGCGACCGCCGCCGTCATCCACTAAAATAATATGACACAGCCATTTCTGAATCTCCTTCACGTATCCAAAAAGGAAAACTATTGATAAAGCTGTATAATTAAGTATAGTCGAGTAGTGTTCGCAGCAAAGAAAATAAATAAATGGATCTTAATAACAATCAAAACTATGTTCAAGTACTGGATTTAAAAACTTTTGCTGAAATTGAAACGGTAGGGTTCAGAAGGAATGTTAATTGTTAAAACATAAATGAAACACTTTAGTTAAGTGAAAAAGGTAATAAAAGTAATAAAATAGAAAGGATAAGATAAGCAAATTCTAACAACATTAACAAAATTGTTTAAGTAAATAAATTATTGTAATTAATAGTTTAATTAGCTATCTTGATTTCTAATATTGCAATGTTTGTTAATCACAAAAACCCTAAAAGCGTTTTTTCTTTCAGGAAATCTAGTGAAATGTTTAAATATAATAGATGTTAAGCTGCAGACGCTACACTGTGATCGTCGACGGCGCTCACTGTAAGTGGTTACTCATGCTTTCAGAGCCTATAATTTGACAATATTTTGTGTCATTTGGCCTTTATTATTACTTATGGCATTACACGTCTGTGGATATAACGTTAATACAGGAACGTCGCGGCCTCAGGGGCGATTAAGGGCGCAGTAACCACAGGGTCCCCTAATTCAATATTAAAAGCATCCTACGACGTGATCGGCAACTAATAATAGTCTAATTTGAAGAAATGTCCCTGAGAAAACGCCGGAATGTCATCCTATTTCTTGGAACTTTTTTCTAATAGGTAAAATGAAATGACCCGATGAATTACGGTGTTTATGTTCACTTTTGGGAATAATGTCTGTTGAATAGGGCATAAACAGGGTCTTTATGGTTTAATAGCGAGGTTCTCTACAAGTCTTTGTTCGAGATTGTATTTGAATAATTATTGTTGTTGTAAATGAAACTAAGCTCGGGACACGTAGATAATGAAGTGTAAATTAAGTTGGTCTGTATTCCAGAGAGGTCGGTATCTAGCCATCTGTAAATGGAGGCATCGTTTATGTGCAGAGCGGCGGCGGCGGCGCTGGCAGCTGCAGCAGGGCGCAGGGCGGGCGGTCCCAGCCCATGCATACTAACGCGATCCGTAATAAGTAGCCTGATTTCATGTTTATCCCTCTTGCCTCTCCCTAGCGCACGCTCCCTTCGACAGACTTACTTTGATATTCCAAAAATAGCATTGGACAGAGAATATGCCCTGCAGCGATAAAAGCCCTGGAAACAAACAACTATTAACGACCTGTAACTCTCAATTACGTAAACCTTTTAACAATAGAACATAAATTAATATCGTAGAACGCAAGGCGGATGCTATATCATGACCACATCTAATGTACAAATAAATATTGTCATTAAAAACCGAACAAAACGCTCATACATAGGTATTTTTTTGCCGATAAAATAACATTTAATGTGCATTTGATGCAGAATTAAATTCCTATTGTCGTTGTGGGTCATTATTTTATTAATAGCATTATAAATGGAGGTGAATTTTCATAGAACGGATAATGAGGAGGTTTTTGTCGACTATCCTTTGGTATCATACGTCATTACGTGAGCCCTACGCCCTTCCCCTCACCTCGGCCGCCCGCCGCTACGCTTCGCGTCGCCGCACATCCAATCACGAGATGCCATTTTGGAGACAATTTTCAAAAATAGTTATGTTTTGATAGCTTTTTATTAGGTAACGACCGTTGGTTGAAATGCGACCACTAATGGGCGATACGTAGGGTATAATAGTAGTCGTCGATTCAGAGGTTAGTGACTCGGTATTTTAGACAATCTTGGATGGTTAGTTGTTATTTTGGAGGTAATTTTATAAAAGTTTTGTTATTAATAATTCATAGAGACTTTGTGCATGATGTTGAAATTTACCGCTAAATACGACAATCCAAGTGTCGGTGCGCGACTGACGAAGGTGCGCCGGCGTGGCAACGGCGCGCGCGCAACGTTGCATGAAAAGCACTAAGCCTCGGCCGGCGCTGCTTAATGCAGATAATGAGACCATCATCGTTTACAGAAGTAAGTTTAATTAACGTAAAAAAGCGCGTTTACTCTAACCGCTGGCTTATCGCGTCCATCTTGCCACTTATAATGACTTTTGTTCATTATTTTGTTGCGCGCTCTACGTGTCTGAGCCGTTTCCGGCCGCCGCGGTGCCTCTAAACACCAATTTTATGGTTATGTGACTGTTTGATTTTATTCTAGGCAAGGTGGTATATATGTTCTCGTAAGTTTCAATTCCATAATCAGTTTAATTAATTTAAACACGGTTGTTCACCGACAGATAACATCAGGGTGTGGAAAGTTAGATTTGGTACCTACGTAATTAGTTTAATTACTAATCTACTTCTTAAATAAGTATCAAATTGTAGATCTTGGTTCGTTAAAAAAGATTTGGGTTATGATTTCAAATATTTACTCTGTTACATTTCCTTTTAAATACTAGGATTAGCAATGTTTTCCAATGCTAACTAAAAATGAACACTGTAATTTATTGTAGCTTTGTGATCATATAAATTAAACATTATTAACTGTTGTTTCCGGCTATATTACTAATCATTGAATACTTATGCCTTGAACAAAGTTGGAGGCGATTTAGGGTTAATCAAGTATAGTATTAACACTGATGACAGTATCTAGGTACTTAATATTCATATGAAAATGAAGGAGGAAATTGAACATAAACGTAAAGGTTACGTTTTAATTCGCACTGCAACTGCCTGGCCCAGGGATGGCGAACCTTTATGGATTGACGTGCCATTTTCAAAAGAAATGTTGAATGAGACCATAGACCATGAGACCATTATTGTGAAAATAAGTTCCGTAACGTAGGCTCACTTAAGTTCATTTGTTGAACAGCATAGTGAATTTTAGTAATTTATCTACTACTCGTAGTATAGTAAGTATTATATTATCCATGCTTTGTCAATCGGTGGCGTGCCCAAAATAATTTATCGCGTGCCATTGGTTCCATCCCTAGTCTAGCCCGTCTGCTCTCGAATTTATACCATAGAAAAGAGGATTGCATTTTGTCTGGTGTATTCGTACCTATCTTGAGTTTTGCACAAATCAAAACGGTCAGTAACAAGGAGGTTGATAAACAAATAGAAGGGAGTGACTGCAGTCAATCCGTTGCATAATGCAACAGACAGATTGCACCGTGCCGCCCACTGCATTACTCAGAAGTATAGTTGGGATATAGGACTGTAAAATGCTATGCCGATTTCAGTTCAATAAAAAAATTATGGGTAAATTTATGGTATCCCATACTGCTATGGCATAGTTTTTTTAAATTTTCCAGCTTTCTAAATTCGGGTTGGTAGACCGCGCGACCCTCTTCCCTTCTGCTTCGTAGGGAGGCTCATGCCCCTAAGTAGGGACTATGTGGGCTGATGATGAATAATTTGGTTTAAACTTTGTGCGATTCTTGCACACCCGTGTGTGTAAGATTTGTATCGCACGCGCCGTAAACAAGCCTTAACAAGCGCGCAACGGGTTAGGTTAGCCCAGCCAGCACAAACCTTCTGAGTAAGTTTTGTATACCTAACAACAGTCATAGAAACGAATTGTTGAATAAGATTACCGTAATTAGCTGATTTGGCGCTTACTTAGACGTTATTCAAGCAATTTGGGCACAAAATCATACTGCTACTGTGAAATAACAACGTAACAGATGAATAAGTTTTGAATAATTGCACGAAAAGGTGAGTATCTTCTGCATAAAAGCATTTTGTTATTTTATACAAGTATTACAGCTCTGTTAGCTAGATGATGAATGAACGACGAATGAACTTAATGCTGAAGTCCTTCAAAGCTCAGTTATTCAGACGATATACTGCGTTTAGTTAATTCCAGTACATTTTATCAAGAAGTTATTCATATTAGTATTCATATTCATGTTTCCTTAGATTTATTTATATTTTTAAGGAAAATCCGGCAAGAAACACGGAGGAAGTTAAGTGAAATAGAGCCACCACTTTTCCATTTTTTTAGACTTTGAAACTCAGGAATGAATTATTACAATTCGGGAAAACTATGAATTTAACTTTAAACTTCTCGTTTAAAAAACTCAATAGTATGGCAGCTGAGTAAGTTTACGGCAAATACCCAATAAAATATTATATCTAGTTGCCAGTTCAGAGTATTGTAGAGATTTTTAAATGAAATGATATTTCATCATTCAACATGTACTGACATAAGTAAATTAATATGGATATCAACAACTTTTTAGAAAATTGAAAATTTGGAATTTGAGAACCAACAAAGCTCGTTCTATAATTCAAAAGATTAAGATTATTAAAGCTATTTATGTCCGTGTTATGTGGTCTCCAATAACGAGGGACATCGGTCGGTACCTATCGGCGCTGTTTTACATTTAGAATATTGGGACATAAAAAAAATGATTAGGATAATATTGGTGGAAATAAGTTATACAAAGGTATATCTGCAATACGAAGGGAATGATAATATTTAATTATTCTTCGCAGACTTTTGCATTAAAATTGTTAAAACTATGTAGATGCTGTAAAGGACGTTAGATGTTTTCCTGATTTTGTTTTTCAATTGCGTCTACCTATCTATGTAGGGAAGTTGTTATGACGATGTAGTAAAATATAACTGTATCACAGACTGACAAACGACTAAATAGTAAAATCACGTGAAATTATGCCATTTGATTCCAATTGCACTTCTTACAATTGTGTTATTAAAGTGCGGTCGTATTAGGAAATCGACCGAGCGACAAAATGACCTATCATTAGGTTTTTACTCGAGAAAAAACCGCGACTGGGGAATTAAGTCGAGCAATTGTCAATGGGAATAAAAAAACGGTCGCTTTAAGCTCAATTAGAGAAACTCATGCGCAAGAGTCACCTGCTTTGTTGTCTGTTGGCCTTTCACTTTGTTATTGCTTTTAGCTGTAAATGAAGCTTTGTGTTTTTCACAGCGGAATTAACTTTAGGACCGAAATTAATATTAGAAGTAATTTTAAATTTCTGTAAAGAGAGTGAATCCGAAGAGATCCTTCTTTGATTGTTGTGTAGGTATAATCAAGTGTCCAACTTGAGTAAACCTGGTGTCAGAGTTTTCGAACCGCCAAAAGGCCTCTGAGTTGGTTTAACGACTGTAGTCAATCGACAAAAGCCGAGGTAAAGCCATGAAATAAAATGATAAGACAATTGATATCGGCAAATAAATGGACTAAATTGAACTAATAGACAAAAAACAAGCTTGGTAAGGATCTCATCTGATAATTACAATATTATTACCTGTCTGCACGAGAGTATATTTATAAAGCTCCATATCGTTGAGCATGCTTCCCTAACACATGTTTTAACACATAAACACAACAAAATTACGGGAAAAGATAAAAAGTCAACAATTTTGCCATTACCTAATACTGAATTCGCTTTCTGCTTATGTGGATCAGTTTATGAGTGCCATATTGATAAATACGTTACAAGAAAATCTGATTAACCGAACACGCAAACCGCATGCGCTTGCGCAGTGGGAGGATAGCTTTTTGCACCGTGAGATAACTTGCACAACTATCAAGTAGAGATGAGCTATAAGTACTTTATTTATCATCTAACTAGTGTGTTGCCTTTAATTTAGATAAAACGTTACAAAATACAAATAGCTGTCTTTTCTAAAAAATACACAATATTCGTCGAGTCCCTATAACGCTCTTTCTGGGCATTTTTCTAAAGTCTCTCCAAAAGGCTTCCAAAAACTAACCTTCCAAAATATACTGGATGACTCTGAATTAGCAAGCGAAAAGTAAGGATGTGAATCAGCTCACGAAACTGAACAACTTTGCACAAGGAGCACAGGGCGATGAACACATTTTTGCCTTTTTATACAACTTATGCGATCAGGTTGTGTGGGAAGTCAAATTTTTTTTAAAGAAAAGTTCCTTAAGTTCCAAAGAAAAAGAAAATTAAAAAATAGGTTCCTTGGAAAAAGTTATTCAGTTTCATAGAGGGAATCGACATCTCCTAAAGTTTCGCTAGCTAATACTATGAATTTAACTATAAACTTCTCGTTTAAAAAACTCAATAGTATGGCAGCTGAGTAAGTTTACGGCAAATACCCAATAAAATATTATATCTAGTTGTCAGTTCAGAGTATTGTAGAGATTTTTAAATGAAATGATCTTTGATCATTCAACATGTACTGGCATAAGTAAATTAATATGAATATCAACAACTTTTTAGAAAATTGAAAATTTGGAATTTGAGAACCAACAAAGCTCGTTCTATAATTCAAAAGATTAAGATTATTAAAGCTATTGATGTTCGTGTTATGTGGTCTCCAATAACGAGGGACATCGGTACCTATCGGCGCTGTTTTACATTTAGAATATTGGGACATAAAAAGAAATGATTAGGATAATATTGGTGGAAATAAGTTATACAAAGGTATATCTGCAATACGAAGGGAATGATAATATTTAATTATTCTTCGCAGATGAACATGCGATGAACACATTTCTGCCTTTTTATACAACTTATGCGATCAGTTTGTGTGGGAAGTCAAAATTTTTTTTGAAAGAAAAGTTCCTTAAGTTCCAAAGAAAAAGAAAATTAAAAAATAGGTTCCTTGGAAAAAGTTATTCAGTTTCATGGAGGGAATCGACATCTCCTAAAGTTTCGCTAGCTAATTAAAAGTTACAGCGATCTCCTTAAATTCTCCATAAAATCTGACAGTTGTTGGGACTTATTTCCAGTCGCATATTTCACCAGCGTTATAGAAAGGCGAAGTTATTATGTGAGGCACCTCTTACCATAATACTCTGAGACTATGAATCTAAGTTCTAAATTAATGTGCTTCTTCCTGATAATGAGTAATTATTGCAATTAATGTACGGTCAGTGCGTTACTTTGTTGTATTTCATTCCAGTGCTTTGCCTAATTAATTATAATTACCAGATGAATGTTAAACCGACGATGTTATGTTAACTTTTTTATAGCTTTATGAAAATACTCTCAGGTAATAATAGTGTTTGCTAACGTAATTAGTGCGGTAGTAACAACTCGCGTTTTAACTAAAATTGTAACAATAAACTGTACCAATTCTAATGTTTAGACAGAGTATTTAAATTTAACAAAAACAGTTTGGAATGTTCATATTGCTTTTCAAGTTTAAAATTTATTTTTAAATAGCCTTTTTAAAATATAAATAGAAGCTCTATTTTTGAGAATTCGTTGTTGTAGGCGTTTAGGTATGTAGGAATATGGAAAATCCACAGACATATTGTCTTGTTTTCTGGTATTCTTGTCGTTATCTTGGCAGATAACGTTATCAGATACATTGTATATTTATAAATTGGTGACAAATAATTTGCTGTCTGTACCGCGGATGCAGTGCGCGACACTATTATGTCATCTTTGCACATCGGTGCATCACGTGGGAAGTGGGACCGTGTGTCAATCAGACACTCCACTCCACTCTCGCATGACTAAAGATCATAAGGAAATTTCATTAAATTGCCGCTTACCACTACTAATTGCAATTATGTAGTGGTTCTAAGACCGATGGATGCTCTGCCTTCAACGATAGGGAATATCCAGAAAAATATCTTTTCTATAGGGAATATAGGTCGACAGTGTTTCTTGTTGGTTTAGTTACTTTTTTGGACTACTAAGACTAAAAAAAATATTAGCAATTCGTGTTAACTGTATGGCTGTGTAAAAGTGAAATTGCAACTTCACTAAAATTACAACTACTGTAATTTAATTTGTCATGATAAATTGTCATCTTAATAAAAGAAACAGGCACGGAAAAATAAAAACTTGTTTACTAAGAAAATAGCGGCGCTTTGATCACAATTGAAATGTTCACTTTAGTAAATACGATAAGGCACACGTTTCCTGCAATAAATACTTAGTTGATAATGTTGTTTTTGATGAATTCATAAATAACCGCTCCGGAAATCTAATAACAAATTATCAAACCGGTTAATTAAAAGTAGCAACGGCTAGAAATTCTGCAGAAATGGATTGGAAAAAGTTAGCACGATACCAGGAACGGAAACGGACGATAAACGTTCTCGGTGCTCAACTCAGACGCTAATAAATTTATTATCATTTAAAATTATCATATTTGTAGTATAAATTGCGAGTTCTCGTCATAAAAGCGCGATTAGAGTTTTTCAATGCGGCGTCGGGCACCGTGAAATTACCGACGTACACTTACAAGCAAATTGTTTTTGTTTCCACGGGTAGGTAAGTACTCTAGGTACCTACATGTAATACTGCTGCAGTATAACGGCCAGCCGTCGTAGAGCCTATAAAGTTTAAGCTTCTGGCATTTTTGATTTAAATTTAGTACCCACACTAGACACTACAGTAGGTACTGTGGTATGCAGTATACAAAATGTAATATGTTTGTTGAAGCAATAAATATTTTCATTTTCATTTTCATTTTTCATTTTCATTTTCATGCAGACCTTCATGGAGGATCTGGCATAACCCAACTCCTTTCCCAATTGATCATTTCGAAGAAGATTATTCGAATATCATTTAAAAGATTAGGAATGGTGTTCGATGTCAATATTCGAAATGATTGAAGATCTGGTCTTCCGACATTCTTAGGAGAGAGCTCGCGGAGTAATTTCGTGTATGCGATCATAGGCGTGCAATTAGCACTTTTTCAGGCGTTATTAATAAAGTGGTTTGTAACTGATTAAATAATATAAGTGTAATAAAACGAAATTGTATGGAAGTGCCAGTATATCATTCATAAATATACACCTCACAGAAGAGATACGTCTTTTACTCATTGCCCCCTGAAGAGGTGTTATAGTACACATCAGACTACACAACTAATGTATTTACAAAAAAAAAAAAAAATACAATTAGAATATCAGTTATCTTTGGGGTTAGATGGTGCTGTGTGAGTTGTCCAAGAATATTTATTTATTAATCATCAGTAATGCCACCTATTTCGTGATCTAATGTGTTGTCTGTAAGTAATTCCTTCTAAGGAAAACCTTACTTATGTGACGAACGGGTTACTTTTGTAAATTGTTATCCTGCTATCTTTCTATCCGTGACTTCGCTCCCGCGTGAGGTTTGAAAACTTATTTTATTTTTACTTTATCGATGGGTTCGCTCTCGACCATAATCTAGCATATTTGAATGAATGAATGAAACTTTAGGAGACACAGTAATTTTTCTTAAATCTAACTTAAAATTAAATACAAAAATTTTAACAGTGACACTCAAAAAGGTGCTGGCTCAGTTTTTGTAACAGCGGCGAAGCGTAACGCTGTTTGTTATTTAGATGCAATAAGTATTAAGGAAAAATAACAAGTCCTATCCACCCATGCCTACTTCGTCACAGTATTACAATATTCTGATCGCGTCGATCAGTGGGTGATCGGTTGGCCCTCACAATAACACAAAACGGCTCTAATAATTTTGATAAAGTTCACGGGTTCTATTTATCATTATTTTATTTTTAAAAACCCTAAACTAATAAATTTTTTGACGAACTTGAGAAAGTTAGTTCCAAAAAAGGATAAGAGATGGCGGTCTTGACAGAACCCGAGCTTCAGCCAATGATGCCATTAATGTTATGTGTCTGTTTTGGTATTTATTAGGCTCTATATTAAGTAACTTTAAATTACTTAGCGAAAAAGCGAATTTCATATGGATTCATTCGGGAAAGTTTTCAGTTTCATGTCCCCCCGCCACCAATCATCCCCTAAAGTTTTGCACTCCATACAGTACCGAATATACGCGACTGTCTCAGGTAGATACTTTTACTCCTACACATATCCGGGCCTACACATATTCTGTAACTTCAATTATGTGTCGATGGAATGGAGGCCGTTTTATCTGTTCAGGTGCGAAATTTAGAACTATTTAATTTTAATATACTTGCTGACAACCACCCCGTTCAGCAGCGCCACCGCCAACCGAACGTAACGTTGCAAACTACCTATTAACTGAAAATTAAGTTGTTGGTGGCGCCACCAGTTAAAGAAGCCGTCATTAGATGTATGAAATTTTGATAGTTCTCAATTTCGCCACCTGAATGGATAAAATGGCTACCATTCCATCGACACACAACTGAAGTTAGAGAATCGGAGTCCTAGTCATACTAAACGTGCACACATGGACACTTCTTTCAATAAACACTTAGTAGTCGTAAGCTCAACAAGTGATTAAGAGCCCACGCGACCATGAAATGAAAATCAAGATGCGGCGATTTAAAAATCGCGGGATTTTTTCACCTTCATAACTTTTAATGGATCTCTTGACCCGGGAATTAATGCTTAATACGTTTTCATCTTCATTCGTTATTTTATAAACCGTATCGAACAATTAAATATTTTTTTTGTAACTTTGATAGATAGATAGATAGATAGATAGATTGACACTTTATTCAATTGTCATAAAACAGCACAACACAGTAATAGACAAACAACAAACATACAAGTAAACATGAATCAGCAAGCAAACAATGAAGTAAACAGACTAATAAACAGAAACAAATAATTTCATAAAACTATTTTACACCGTGTTATCTGTATCATGCCAATCAAATTGGCGCTGACTCAGCATATTGCTGCAGTACCAGACTGCAGCGCTGGTATTCTGCTAGTACCAGTTTGTTCAACGTCCGACACGCTATCGAGGCAGTTAACAAATAAAATAAATTGAATTTATTAATTAATTGTATTATGCGAATAAGAAGAAGTAGTAATGTTGATATATAAAAGCTAGTAATATATTAATCAATAATAAAAATTAAATAAAACAAAAAAATAATATAATAAAATAATGTATAACGCAACAGAGGGTGGGCTGCAGCTTCAAGCAGTTGATTCCATTTGAAGAGCCAAAAGATGTTTACGTAGATCATTTTTGAATTTGAATTTTGATATAACGTTACGAATAGGAGGAGGAATATCGTTCCACACTTTTGTCGCCGCGTACTTGAAGCTGCTTAAATGTTTTGAAATATTGGAAATTCAAAGTTCAAGGTGTAGAGGTATAGAGTTCCTAGCAAGTACCTATAGGTATGTGCTTTTAAAAATATCGCTCATGTCAAAGCTTTAAAATTAAAAATGGTATTATTGCCACTGGCTAGCTGAGGAAATAATAAAATATTCTTGACTCATTTGATAAAGTTTCCTTTTTCAGATTGATGTATCAAACCGTTTTTAAGGTTCCGTAGTAAACTAACAACGCTTGTAGTTTCACCATGTCTAGTTGAAAGGAAAACTATCACATCTCAAAAAAGCTGGATTTTCAAGTAATAAAATGTAATTTTTAAACCCTACACTTTGCGTGGCCCGACACTGTCTTGGTCGGTTTTTTGCTCTGCATGCATATGGTAATAGCAAAATCGCCATTTACTTATATTTAATGAAGTTATTGGTGAAATCTTTATCCAACCGAAAAGCTTGAAATTACACTAAAACAAGTACGGAGGGTCGCACTGTCTCACATCAGGTTATCACACGCATGCACTCTATGCTGTTGCGATAAGAGCGGTTTTGCAATGAAAATGAAGTAACCTGATCTGCTGGCCTCTGTACAAAAACTCGTTAAGGTTGACACTGGACTTTCTTCTTATTCTTATGCATGAACCTAACATTACTATTCTAGTTCTAATGTCGTCTACATAAGAGTTTAAACCGAATATTATTGAAATGTCCAGTGATCTGCTCTTAAGTCTAATAACACCCAGAATGATGGTCAAAAGTGGCGTCAAGTGGTTCTCGAACTACATAACGTTCTGCCTATCCTGAAAGGGATTATAGGCGTGGATAGATGGAAGTATATCTTTTAAGCTATGGGACCATCCATAAAAAACGTCACACGAATTTCATGATTTTTTGACCCCCTCCTTGTCACAGCCGGTCACAATTGTAAGACTCCCACCTCCCTAGCGTGGCGTCACATATTTTGCATATTTTCCATTTTTTGTAATTTTCTAATAAAAGCAGTACTTAATAGAGTTGTTATTTTTTTTGGGAACTCAAAACTCATTGTCTCACCAAAGTAAAAATGTAAAAAGAGTGCTTGGGACTGAGGAAATTAAGTTTGTCGTAATACACTGGGCGTCAAAAATAAGTAGTACACTTTTCAAATTGCAATTACTCCTAAACTATAGTAGTTACACTTATGAAATAAAAAGCAGTTTATAGTAAACTTAACGAAGTTTATTAAAGTTATATTTTATTTGGCATGAATAAAGTTTCAAACTTAAAATTAAGATAAATACTAAAAAGTATCAATTTTTAACGATATGTCAACCACTTAATTTTCACGTTTTGGAACTTTTTCACAATTTAATAACTTGTGTTGCCGCCTCGGGCTCTAATTACAGCTTGGATCCGGTTTGGCATGCTGAACACTAAGTTTCGGAGGCGGTGTTGGGGAATATTTTCCCATTCTTCTATCAGCGCATGTTTTAGAGCCCTGAGTGTGGCAGGAGGTGGATTGCGCCTTCTGACTAGCCTCCCAAGCTCATCCCAGGCGTGTTCAATCGGGTTGAGATCTGGGCTTCTCGATGGCCAAGCCATCAAGTTGATGCCAACCTCCTGAATGTACTCTTGTACGTGGTGAGCAGTGTGTGGCCGGGCGTTATCATGCATTAGGATGGCTCCATCACCCATATTTATTAAATATGGCCCTGCATACTCGTTGAGGATCTCCGAGGCATATCTTTCACCAGTCAAAGTCCCATTTTCTATTACCACAAGCTCTGTGCGACTCTCTGAAGAGATACCAGCCCATACGTGTACAGAGCCCCCGCCATATTGGACTCTTTCCGAGATACAAGCTTGAATGTATCGCTCACCGGGTCGTCTGTAGACTCTCCGCCGTCCATCTGAAGTGTATAAAGAGAATCGAGACTCATCTGTGAATAAAACTCTAGCCCATTCTTCTTCGCCCCATTGTACGTGTTGACGGGCGTAGCGTAGTCTTGCTACGCGATGCTCTGTCTCAAGTTTGGGGCCATTTGCTGGTCTTAGAGGCTTCAGGTTAGCTTCAGCAAGTCTTCTTCTCACTGTACTCTCACTGATGTAGTCTGTTCGGGTCCGAAGAAGCTGTTGCTGAACCTCAACTGCATTAAGGTGTCGATTTCTTAACACAGTGGAAACAATAAAGCGATCTTCTCGGGTACTTGTGCACCTGGGTCTGCCATTACCTCGTCTCCTTAGATGGTTTCCAGTCTCTTCGTACCTTTGCTTTACTCGCTGAACCGTTCTTAAAGTTACACCCACCCTCCTTGCAGTACGACGCATACTGATGCCCACTTCGAGAAAAGCTAAGATTCTTGCACATTCTTCTGGTGAAAGAGGCATGATTAGTCAAATTTACTCTCTGAAGATACCTATGCTTTTCAATTACAATTGCTTTATCAGCAGCGAATGTGTCAAACACAAAAATCCTAAGTAAGACAACACCTTTCAACAGTTTAAAAAAAGTGTTTTTATTTATTCGTTTTTTTTAAAGTCAAGCATTATAAGTTCTTATAATGCATGAAGTTTTTATTGAATAAGATTAAATTTTCTTTTTAACCTTTTTTGTTTCAAAGGTCTAAGTTTTATAGTTTGGGAGAAATCGCAATTTTAAAACTGTACTACTTATTTTTGACGCCCAGTGTAGTTAACACGTTTTGATACTCATGAAATGTGACGTCACGAATTTTGAATTATGACGTCACGAAACTTATGACCCCTCCCACCCCCCACCCCAGTCACACAATGTCACACTTTGTCGACCCCCTCCCCTCCCCTTAACGTGTAACGTAATTTATGGATGGTCCCTATTCAAAAGTCTCTGACTGGAGTAGAGAGAGGAGAGATGCATAAATGCAGATTTAACGGCCGCCATAACGTTTTCATGATGGCCGCGTGATGCGCTTGCGCACGAATCGACGTTTACACTGCATTTAAGCATTTATCCTCCGATTGGCCTTCTTGAATTATGTAGAACAGCCACATCATTCGAAGAGAGTATTTTCTCCGTTTATGGCGGCCAATTGATGGTTGAAAAGTTCCTATCGATTTATATATCTACTTATATTCCTTATAGCGATATGGATAGTATGCACAGTTGTTTATATGAGTAGGTATGCGAATTTCTTAAACGATACGTATATTCATAAACGCTAAAATTAAAAAAAATTTTACCACCTACGACGTTCATCGCCTGCAACTTTTAGACCTCTGAACTGCTCTGAACCGATTTTGATAAATAACCACCGCTAAAAAATCTGCTTTGGAATATAAAAAACCACATCCATATCGTGTGCGTGTGGTGATCGCATGAGAATAACACTACCCCATCTCTTTCCGTGGGTGTCGTAAGAGGCGACTAAGGAAACACAAATGAGACCTGCCTCCTAGTAATCCATCCCAGGCAGCGACATTCCATTTTTTTCTGAATCTGAGGTGTCGTGCGGTGTGGTCTCATGCGGTGTGGTAGGCTCAGGGCCGTCTGGTTCGCGACCACCATCTTACCGAAGTCCGACGCCAAACTGCTTGCTGTGTTCCGTCGGAGCATGGGATTACCAGTGCCTTTAAAAGCATTTTCTGGGTTAACTCGCTCCATCGTCGACCTCATCTTTGACCTTTATGGTCAAGATTGAGGTCAAGAGTTAACCCATCTTATAATAAATAAAAAAATATCGTTTTAAGAGCTACGGTGCCACACACATACACACGTATTGGTAAAACTGATAACACCCCTCTTTATGCGTTGGGGGTTAAAAACACTACCTAGTCGCTAAACGTTATTGGACGACTCACGCGTAGCCGGGACCTTCCCAAGCGTATTTGGAGGAACAAGGAGACATACGAGATATATATATTCCATTAAAATATACAACTCTATTTTTTATACAAAGTGTAAATCTGCAAGCTTGCCATATTCACTGAGGTCATTGTACTGCTTGTAAAGAACTAAAATGGAAAAAAAAATAAAAAAAGGAAAGTCTGAAATCATTTGTTTTTTTGCTATGTCAATACTCAATACTTTATTGCATTACTCTGATTTAAGACACACATACGAATATTAGGTAAATTTCTACCTCTCCTAAAATTAATATGGACAGGAAAAACATTTATGTAGTTTATTCCGGGCCACAATTTAAAAAAATACTTTTTTTTAGTTTTTCATAAAGTATTCCGTTTTGAAAGTTATCGAATAAAGTAGGTAACATGACTTACTATCACGTCGGTGAATATGGCAAGCTTGCAAATTTATACCCTGTATAATTTGCGAGGAGTTGATAGGAAAAATGAAGTTGAAATACTCCGAGAGTTAATTTGCGTAGATTATTAATTCTTTCAAAAATGTAAAAAACTTAAAGTCCCAAATGAGATCAGATACTCGTAGATAATAAATACTTTATTGCATACAAAGATAAAATAAACCAGCCAAGTGCGAGTTGGACTCACGCACCGAGGGTTCCGTATAAACCTGTAGGTATATTAATTAAGTAAAAGTTCAATTTAATACCTCTACGCGTTCATGAGGAAAGGGGTAGTAAGTTTAAAATTATTAAAAATATTGTTATTATATGATGCAACTAAACATTTACGGTTTTCGCAATTTTCTTTTATCTATGCTATAAGACGTACCAAATTTCAAGATTCTGAGTTCACGGGAAGTACCCTGTAGATTTTGATTCCCTTGCGAGTGTCGTTTGCGAAATGCGGCATAAACGGCTATATCTTTTGATTGCGTTGGCTTAGAAGTTTGATCTTTTCACAGCTCTACGGGACAGTAGACCGGAGTATTTGATATAAATCCAGCTTGATACCTCCACGCGTCCTGAGAAAATTGGTCTTGACCGACATACAGACGGACGGACTGACAACAAAGTGATCCTATAAGGGTTCCTTTTTTTCCTTTCGAGGTAGGGAACCCTAATACATATGAACAATTTGCGAACCTAGACTCAAAACTAAAAACACAAAACTGGGCTAACACTCACCACCCTTGTCCCGGGACGTCTCCAATTCCAGCTTATAGTTATTTAGATGCACTTCCACAGGAGTTTTAGTTTATTTGTAATTATTTTAGTCTGAGACTGCGTTTCACACCGCGTCGGCTTTTTTGCTCAACAGAGAGTGGCGCCACCAGTGGCGGCCGCGCGAATCACACGCATCTTTTTTTTTTTTATAGCCCAAAACCCAACATTAACCCCCCACCGTGAATCGCCCGGATTCACCAGTTTCCAAACCAGGAATGGTTTATTTTGGTAGAGTGTGTGGACTGTATCTGTAATGAATGAGTAATGTCTAGTTAACAGGGAGTGTGCAATGTTGAGTATGTGCTGATAAATAAATGAATAATGTAAGTTGTTGAAAATTAATACTTATTTCTACGTTTATAAAGTTATATTCTAAGTGATATTAAAGTTAAAATTTAATTTTAAAGTTAATTATTTGAAACATTATCAGATTCAATAGGAAGCGGACTGAGTTTGACAACTGGACGGATGAGTTCTCCGTTTCTCGTCCGTATTTTCACAACGCGAACTACTCCATCATGACCCGGATGGAGCTCAGTAACTCGTCCAAGGTGCCATTGCAGCGGTGGCGCTTCTGAGTGAATCAAAACCAGTTCGCCGATTTTAAGATTTCTCGATTTGTTGAACCACTTTTGCCTTTGCTGTAGTGTATGGAGATAATCTTTACGCCAAAGTTTCCAAAACTGCTGGGAAGCCTGCTGAATTAACTGCCACCTTGTGAGAGAGTAAGCCGGCTGATTAGATAATTCGTATTCTGGCACAGCCAGTAACTCGCGCCCCACTAAAAAATGTCCGGGAGTTAAAGCCTGAAACTCGCTCGGATCAGATGATAAGCTACAGAGGGGTCTTGAATTAAGTACTGCCTCGACACGTGCAAACAAAGTGGTAAGTTCCTCGAAGGAGAGAACCCTAGTTCCTATCACTCTCTTCAAATGTTGCTTAGCTGACTTTATAGCGCTCTCATACATTCCTCCAAAATGCGAACCTGTAGGAGGATTATAGCGCCAATGTACCTTACGATCGTCGAATTTGTTAGAGAGTTGATCTTGGTTTTGACTAAGAAACTGAACTACTTCAGCGAGTTGCCTGCCCGCAGACACAAAGTTAGTACCGTTATCGGAGACTACCGTGTGACAAAGACCACGTCTCGATGTGAAACGGTCGAAAGCTGCCATGAAACATTCAGTGGAAAGGGCTGATAGTACCTCTAAATGTACCGCTCGTGTGGAAAAGCACACGAACAGACACAAGTAGGCCCTTGACACCTTAGCGTTGCGGCGATTGCTTTCTTTTGTCGAGAATGGACCTCCGATATCAACACCAACAGTGTGGAATGTGTGAATGTCTTCACTTCGAAATTGGGGCAAGTTTCCCATAAAAGGCTGTAGTGTTGCAGGATTCACCTTAAAGCATTGAATGCATTTTGAAAACACTGACCTTATAACACTACGAGCGGAAACAATCCAATATTTCTGACTAAGCAAACTCTGAAGCGAGCGAGGACCAACGTGTAGGTAAACTTTATGAAAATGATTGATTAGAATTTTTGTGAAATTAGACTTTTTTGGAAGCAACATGGGATGTTTCTTTTGGTAGGGAAGGTTGGAATCAGTCAACCTACCCCCCACCCTGAAAAAACCACCGGGATCGACAAAAGGATTAAGCTTTCTCAAGTTCTCACTGCAGCCGTTTCCTTTTTCCAATGACACAATATCATTTGCAAAGTGATGTTGTTGGACTATCTTGACTATAGTGTCCAAGGCTTTATTTAAAGCGCTCAAGCGCGGAGAACCATAATGACGCTCCTCCCTTTTAGAACGGCAGTTATCCATAAACTGGTAACAACGAGCTACAACGCGTTGCAATTTTGAAAAACTTGAGAATTTCTCAGTAAGGTCATAAATTATATTTGACTCCTTAACATTAGTTGAATTTGATGATTGAAGCAAGGTAACCCGTTTCAACTCAGGAACGTCACTATTTTTAAAATGATCTATAGATTTGACAGGCCAATCCGACTGTGGTGCTTGGAGCCATTGCGGGCCACTCAGCCACTCGGGCATCGCGAGAAGCGCGGAGGGGAGTGCGCCACGAGAACACACGTCAGCGGGGTTACAAGCGCCTTCCACGTGGGACCAAAGCTCATTAGGCACTAGTTCTAAGATTTTGGCCACTCTTGTAGCAACGTAAGTTTGCAGTTGGTACGTGGGGGTATTCAACCACGCCAACACCACAGACGAGTCAGTAAATAGATATATGTCATTTATTAAAATCTGGTTAAGTAAAATTGATTTGACATAGTCAACTAGCTGAGCTAACAGCAGCGCACCTTGTAGCTCTAGACGCGGGATGGAAGTCGTCTTTGTAGGAGCGACCCTCGATTTAGCGATCAGTAGACTTATCTTGATTTTGCCGTCGCTGCTAAGTGTACGTAAATAAATTACGGCGGCAAAACCCAGAATCGACGCGTCACTGAAACCTAAGAGCTGATAATGACAGTGCTGCGATACTGCAGCTTGGCGTTCATGTCGAAATGTTGATAAGAGATGAAGCTCAGATGCGTAGGTATCCCACTCCTTCTCCAAGTCTGGGGGAAGTCTGTCGTCCCAGCCTATTCCTTGAAGCCAGAGCTTTTGCATGATGCATTTCGCATAGAAGACACAGGGCGCGACAAATCCCAGAGGGTCAAACTGACGGCCTATCTGAGACAAGACGCTACGCTTTGTAATCACGCTGGAGGGGGAACTCGTCTGAAACGAAAACGCATCTTCAGCGGGTATCCACTGCAGCCCCAACACCTTGATAGAAAGGTCCTTGTGATCCTGAAACTCGACAGGGGTCTCACGATGGTCGACAGGTACGCGCTCTAAGAGCTTCGGGCAATTGCTGGACCATTTGCGGAGTTCGAATCCTCCAGATTTCAACAAGGCAATGAGCTCGTCCTGTAATTGAAAAGCCTCATCCTGGGTGCCCACCGACCATAGAAGATCGTCAACGAAGAACCCTTTTTTCAGCACTTTAGAAGCCAGCGGGTAACGATCAGCTTCATCATCAGCTAGTTGGTGCAGCACACGGATGGACAGGTAAGGACTGCTTGCTACACCGTACGTCACGGTGTTCAGTTGATACACTTGAATTGGTTGATCTTGAGAAAACCGCCATAAAATATGTTGATATTGTCGTTGAGATTCGTCGATCTCAATCATTCTAAACATTTTACGAATATCGCTTGATAAACATATGTCATGAATTCTAAAATCTATTAAAATCTCGTTTATGTCTGCCTGAAGTTTAGGTCCGGCATATAAAACTGAATTTAGTGAATTTCCATTGGTAGTTTTGCAGGAGGCGTCAAACACCACGCGAAGTTTCGTAGTGGAACTAGAAGGACGTAAAACGCAAAAATGAGGAATTAAATATTTCGACTCGACTGTACTTTGGTCACCCAAACAAGTCATATGGCCCATTTCTTCATATTCAGACATAAACGAGTGATAACCTTTTTTAACATCAGGGATTTTATTCAATTTATTTTCTAGATTTATGAACCTGCGTTCAGCCTGAGCAAATGATTCGCCTAATTCGAAGTCAGGAATAAAAGGATATTGTACTGAGTACCGCCCTGTACTATCGCGCTTCGTTGTTTCCTTAAAGAAGTCTTCCACATACAAGTCGTCAGGGTTCAACGGAACGTCACAGGTAACGTTCTCAGTCTCCCAAAATGCACTCATTATTTTTTCCATGCTGGAAGTAGTGGCTAACAAACTGCACGACGCTGGCTTGGTAAGAAGCGTACTATGCAGCACAGCTTGTCCGGTAATAACGTAACCGAAAATAGAGTGCATCGCGACAGGTAAACCCGGCTTTCGCGGTAGTATGTTGCGACCGTCGTAAATGTAAGGAAACAAGTCGCTAGCGAGCAATAGATCCACCGGCGCAGGGGTGTGGTAGCCAGGGTCAGCCAGCTCGAGTTTATTGAACTCGTTTTGGACGTTTTTTGACAGCGAAATTGTAGGTAAATTACCCGTTATTTGAGAAACAACTACAGTTTCAGACTTCAGTAGAGGCCCGGATGAATTTCGTGGTTTGATACATGACGTAACCACACCGAAATTTTGCACCGGTGTACCACCTAAGCCAATCGGTTCAAAGGTACACTTTCGCCGTGTCAACCCCAGACGTTGCGCACACTCATGCGTCATATAGCTCGACATCGCGCCGCTATCGATAACTGCACGTACAGGATGATATTGCCCAAAGGAATCGGCAACGTGCACTACCGCTGTTCCCAACACTACCGTGGAATTTGATGTACAGGTAAGTGTCACGGCTTGGCCTTGACTCGCGTGCGAACTATTATTAGAATTATTTTTATTTGACTCGCCGACATCAACGTGCAACGTGTGATGATGCATTTGTTTACACACAGAACAACGAATCTTAGATCCACAGTTCGATGTCGCATGGTTGTCACGTAAACAATTTTCGCACAAGCGGAGGTCATTGACCTTTGCGACGCGCTGTGACGGAGTCAAATCTAAGTACTGGAAACACTTATAGATTGAATGAGGCCTACTACAATACAAACACGACTTAGTATTAGACTTCGTAGTATTATTATTACTTGAGTCACTGGGAGATTCGACATTACTAACAGCTGATAGGCACGGCTTTTGGGACTTTGACTTATTTGAATTATTATTGCTTTGCTTAAACGAACCGGCCTTGCTTGCACTAGTCGAATTAGAACTTTTTTGAACATTTGAGACTTTAGGTATTTGTAAACTCGATTCAGACATCTCTAAAACACGTACGTGTTTCTGAACAAATGAAATCAGCTGATCGAAAGTAGGTATTTCGTCTTGTTCCAGGCTTTGCTCAAACTCACGCCGCGTAGTACAGTCCAGGTTACGTAAAGAAATGTAAAACAAAAGAAAACCTGACATGTCATCAATTTTTAACACATTTAAGGCTTTGACACATTCCTGAAATGTTTGTAAGAATGCATCAAGTCCGGCGGCGGATTCACTTTGCAACGGCTTGAATTGAAACATTTTATCTAAGTAATTTGTAGCCAAAACGCGTTTATTTTCGTATTTTTTTACTAAAGAACTCCATATAATAGGATAGTTATCAGCTGTAATAGGCATACTTTTTACTAAAGTTTGGGCTGAGCCGCTGACGGCTGACAATAAATAATAATACTTTTCGATGTTACTTATTTCCTTGTTGTTATGGATAAGACTGGAAAATGTATCGAAAAACGTTTGCCAGTTTTCCAGTTTGCTATCAAATGGAAATAGATCGAGCTTAGGTAACCTAGGCTTTACGCATCGTGAATCGCCGTTGGAGTTTTGGTTAGGATTAGGTACATAACCTGTATTGCCGCCAATGTTGATATTTTTCCTGTCTGCGCAATGAGACTCGGCTACGCTCATTATGTAAAAATACAACTGATCGAATGACTTCAATTCCTGATAATTAGAAATGTATTTCGGTTTGTATTGATGACATAATCTATTTATCTCAATGACCGCGTCTTGGAAAGTCTCGCGGCACCTATGTATTTCACGTAACCGCAGTTCGAATTCGGGTAAGACGGCAGGATTCACGGCAACAGTCTTGGCAATATCATATAGTGATTGAATACGCATAAAATCAACTTCTTTTTGAATCTGATAAGGTCTCAACAGATCGTCGATATCTCCTTCCGACGGAGCGGCCGACATCTTGAATTGTTACCTACCTACTTGCAGAATAGGTTAAAGATGCTTAATTACGCGACACTTTATTAGGTAAATACGATCTCCGACAGACAACTACGTGATATGTGTGTGATTATGTTTAGTTAAGCATGGTATCTTGACTTGAAAACTGGAAAAATCCGGCCGAATGACCATGAACAATTTGCGAACCTAGACTCAAAACTAAAAACACAAAACTGGGCTAACACTCACCACCCTTGTCCCGGGACGTCTCCAATTCCAGCTTATAGTTATTTAGATGCACTTCCACAGGAGTTTTAGTTTATTTGTAATTATTTTAGTCGGAGACTGCGTTTCACACCGCGTCGGCTTTTTTGCTCAACAGAGAGTGGCGCCACCAGTGGCGGCCGCGCGAATCACACGCATCTTTTTTTTTTATAGCCCAAAACCCAACAACATACAATACCTACAAACCCGCATTCAAGATGTTGGTTTTAGATAAGCTTGGTTGAAGTGAGACTGGGCCGGAGATTCCGACGCTGGGCAAAAATTTGCCGCCAAGAGGATCCCAATCGACGGCCGGCCGTAGAAGATGCTGTCGCCCACGGAGACACTAGCGAGACCTAGCTGTATTCACTACCCCCTGAAAACTGGGTAGGGATGGCCCAAAATTGGACAATCTGGCAAAAGAAAGGAGAGGCCTTCGCCCAGCAGTGGGACACATCCCCTGGGATGTTCATAAAAAAGTATAACTCTAAAATTAATAATTTTATGTAATTCCCGATATTACAAAATATAAAACTAAAACTAATATTATGTATAAAAATAGCTGTAGGATGGACATAGATTTCTGCCTTTCCCGAAATTGATAAGTTATACAACAACAAGATGACATGAGTCAGTTCAAGAGATCGTCTAAGTGGTGTTCTGATGTTTTGTGGTAAAGCTGTTATTGCTTCTCAGTATCGCATAAAACTATAACTCTTATGGATGAGCCAATTTTGGTACACAGACATACAGCCGTTTTTTTTGTCGGGGGTTAAAAATTTCCAATTAGTATTGCAAGTCTGAGATCACCTTGAAGACCCCATAGGATACAAGCACGCAGAAGAGGCTAAATTCATGATGTACCCATAACATTAAAAATTATTCACCAACGTACTTTTTAATGCCCGACCAATAAAGAGGAGTGTTATAACTTTGACGAGTGTATCTGTAATCTGTGTCTGTCTATGTGGCTTCGTAGCTCCCAAACGTATGGATTGATTTTAATACGGTTTTTTTTCGATAGCCGGCATAATTTTTATTTATTTTGAGATGGTTCTTAGCTGTATTTAATTAAAACTGGTTCAGCCTTTCAAAATCTATAAGCTATGAACTTATAGATTTTGAAAGGAGTTATACAAGATTGAATATCGGGGGACGATGCAGCGCGTGGCTAAAATAGATAACCCACTCATTACACTATGAGATGCTAAGTTGGCAAAGCGGCAAAGTTTTTCCAACTTAGCATCGGACAAGGTTTTAAAAACAGCATGAAAAAAGATGCTAACATACGAGATGACAATGATACGAGGGCAGTGGGTTTACAAAACTTAAAAAAAATTACGACACCTCTTCTTCTAAGGTCCCACACGCCGCGGATAAAATGGAGAAGCGTATTATGCCATGTTTCTAGCATATAATTTGACAAGATCCTACCTTCCATATCATGTAGGTATAATCAAGTATGTGGCGAACTTGAGTAACCCTGGGGTGAGAGTTTTCAAACCACCAAATGGCATCTGACTTAGTTACTCGACTGCATAGTTAATCAAGAACAGTCGAGACTGGTGGCTTAACG
>OX465248.1:6942548-6999929 GCA_949987775.1 Aproaerema taeniolella
AGTACCAGCACTTAGCAGTACTTAATTTGCCATTCTTATTATCATTCTGCAATTGTGAAACCTAATGAAACTTGCTGACTATTAAAAATGTTTCGAAACTTTTTAATCGTGCTAAAACATGCAAAACACACTATTTTGTTTTGAAAGTAGGGAAAACTCATACGGGCGAAGCAATGTTGTTAGTGCTGCTACATCAGAAAAAGTTTTGCAAAAATGAAAATGTGTAAAATCCGACTCTCAAATATCAAAAACAATAGCCGTTACTAATTTTATGGAACGGTCTTTGAAAAGACATCAACGAGACCGGGTCTACTAAGGTTTCTCAAATAAGCCTACGCATACTCGGGATACCAATTTTCTTACAAACAGTAATAGTAGGCTGAAGAGGTTTCTCCTTTTTTATTATTTTTGTCTTCGAATGAGGTTTAGATAGACACCTTAAGGTGATCTAAAGTCTCGACCAAATTGTAGATTTAAAAAAAAAACAGTAATCGTTTTTTTTGTTTAGTTTCATTAATTAGGATGTTGAAATAATTCAGTATTAGTTCAGTGTTATATTTGATTTAGTTAGGTATCTATTTTTACACGTAAAATTAGTTTTTTTAAATAATTGACAGACTGGAAATCCATTAAATTCGTTTTTATAGATATATTTTTGAATGTTGAAAAACCGTACATTCGAATAAGAAAAAAAAAATTGTTGATTAATTAGAAATTTTGGTTTTATTGTTATAACTTACATCAATTAATTACGCTATAATTTGTCTAAATAATCAAATCTTATGTAAATGTATTATGGTTAGTTAATGTCACAAGTCACAACAGCGACAAAGATGTGTTATGCAAATATATTGTAAATTATTAGCAAATTATCTACATTAATTCACGAAAAGGTGTCTCACCTTGCCGTTCCACACCTTGTCCAGTTTATTTAGTCTAATTTTTTGTAATCTTTTACACGTTAATATAAAAAATCGTCTTCTATTCATTTTTATTAATGTCAAAACATTTAGTGTATTTTTTCCCAAAACTGGATAGAAGTATCGAGCAATTTTAAGCGGTCAGACGAACTGGTGTTTATTTTAAGATAGCGTTCCGCCCACGACTTCCACGTTTCGTCCACGAAAAGTAACCTATGCCACTCTTTAGCCCTTCAACTATTCTTGTGCAAAAATTCACGGCGAACCGCTTCTCAGTTTCGACGTTAAAGAAGGATAACGAACACACTTTTAAATTTTATAGTAACGACTCTGGTGGATGTCTAACCAACTAATTTTATAGTCTACTAGCATTCCACTCGTGACTTCGTTCCCGTGGGAATTCGAGAAAATTATGTAGCCTATGTCCATCAGGGATAATGTAGCTTTCTAATGGTGAAATTTTTTTTCAAAACGGTCCAGTAGTTTCGGAGCCTATTTAATGCAAACAAACAAACAATCAAATATTTCCTCTTTATAATATTAGTATAGACTAGTAATACAGTGCAACTGAAGTTTGGGTCCCGTGAAAGCCCCAGCCCTAAAGGTTATTCCCTTTATAAGCTCTTTATTGTCTACTAAACTCTGATTTAGGTCAAGAATAAGTAAAAAGATTTGATTGGTGATCTTCCATTACTCTCTCTCACAATAATACCCTACGCATAGATTTAATGTTATGAGAGTCAGCAAAAAACTTTGTTAACACTGTTTTTTTTTTTTAACTCTTTACTGGGTTAAAATGGTTACAATTAATTCCTTGTGTATGAACACAAGAATACGTTAAATTTACAGTAATTCTGTATAGAATATTATTAAACATATTTAAAAAAAAATGTAATTATATAAAAGTGCCATTAAAGTGAGTAGGTAAAGTCGGTGCGACTTCAGTCGGGTTATTCTTAAAAAAAAAGATCTGTGATTATGTATGGGTATAAAAGCTGATTGTGCAAAAATATTAGTACCTATCTAAATGTGACTATCTATTAAAAATAACTTTGAGGCAGTCAATAAGAGCGATTAACATAGCTTGTTACATTAAATTTTCACTCTTAACAACTACCCTCAAAGTGGTCCCTTTTAACAGACACAGTCACAAATACATGCTAATATTATGGACGTTGGCCAGTTTTCTTTTTTTCTAAATTTACCAATTGACAGACCTACGTTTAAATGAGCATTTCATAGTTGGGGCTGGAAAGTCTCTCAGGAGTCTTTTTTTTGCGTTTCTCTCCACTATTTTAAGAACCCATTTTTCATAATATTGTAGTTAATGTCTACGAGTTTCCACTGCTGGGAAAAAGTCTTCTGGTAACCCTCAACTTGTGTCACATGACGTAATTTTATTATAATGGAGACGTTGTAAAAAATTTATAAGCAATTTGTACCTGTATTAGTTTTTTTTTTAACTTGTAAATGAGCTGATCAAAGACGATGAATTATTCGTATAAGTAATTGCGAAATAGTTATTTTTATTCATTCATATAACTCCCATAAAACATACCTCACTTGAAAAACACTTTTGATTTTCAAAACTAGGTTAGCAATAAAGCAACTTAAAATCAAGTGACAGGTATATTGTTTTGCAGTCAGTACTAACTATCGCATGGTTTATAATTTTCAATTTAATTTAAGGCGTGTGTAATAGTGACTTAATTATAATTCCTCATTAGTGGTTAATAGCTTTAAGTTATTCACATGCTCCTAATTAGTATATCTTAGACAAATGCATTATCAAGATTAAATCGACAACATGCATAATTTTACCGCTCGAGGGCTCGACCAAAATATATTTAACGATGATTACATTACCTTTACAACTTTAATGGCCCAACGATTATTAATAATATTTAATATCATAAAATGATGTTTTGTTATTATATGTTCTTTATTTTTTTGAATATTAGCTTGAATTAATTGTGCTAAAACTATGACATATAAGCGGACAAGTTTACTTCAATAAACGTAATAAAAATAAAGCAAATGACACTTATAACGAGACAAACACGAAAATAAACATTCCATACGATATACAATAAATTCCACGTCGAGATTAGTTTTAAATTAACTTGGAAAATAATGGCCGTTTAGATATCTCTCGACTAAATAATGTTTGAGTTTCGATCGCGTTGCCCGGCGACAATTTAATAGACAAGCCGATAAGCCGGAGGTGTTAAATAAATTAAATAATAAAATGCATAATGGCTGCGATAAATACAACCCGTTCTCAACACGGCCTCAGATAACTAAGCCCTTATAAAACGCTCCAAATTAATCCTGCCTGAAAGGATCCACGAGGGAAAAGAAAAAAAAAGTGACGTCATAATCAGCTTTTTGTCAAATGTCAAGCTACGTTTGCTTTTTAAATTTTTAAATAGCTCACCGAAATCCACTGCTATAGATGGCAGTTGGTACAGTTGGGCCCACAAAAAGATCAATAAATTAGCCAGTAAAATAACGATTTCTTTAATGTCGATGCCTTAAACATCAGTTATAAAACCGTATTGCTGTTTCATCATGTACGAGAGTATAAAAAGTAATTTTGCACAAGTCACGGCTATTAAGACAATTTTTCCGTCATGAAACTTCTTCGAAATGGATTTCGCCAACTTTATATGTAACTGACCAGTTATCTTTGCGATTATAAAGGAAAAATACCCTATGGTTAATATTTATCTTGGCCATATACGTTATCTCACGAATTTACCTCCCAATTACTGTCTTCAACATCCGCTGGCGGCAATTAAACGTCTCAAGCAACTGTAAATACAAAACTTCTCGCGTCGTAATTTGAAAAACCCACTTATACCTACCGAGAATGTGAAAAAATACAACGTTTATAGCAATTAGTGCTCGTACAAGCCCGGCTGACAATTTAACTAAGTAATTAATCTCGGCATAATGATGGGGTGCCCGTCACACCATCCGACTCCTCGGCTATAAAAAAGGATTAAATGTATTACGTTTTAACAAAATCAACCAATGGGTTAAATTTTTAAGTAGGACGATTCAGAAAAAAGGATTTAATTTTTGTAAATTGTAGGCATTCATTTCAAAACGATGTGGAAATTAAAAACAATTTGTCGTCGTCAGTACCACCAGTGCTGAGGCCGGGTGCCACTGTCTTGTTACTCGAAACGTCAAATGCAACCTCAAATGCGCGCCAATGCTTCGCTAAGCCTCTTAGCATACCTGGCCTGACACTTATGTTGATCGCTTTTAGCTGCATAGCAATAAAGTAAATTTTAGATTGAGAGAGATTCGTGACTTTTGGCATCGCGATAAGGGCGAGAGGAAGGTGACGATTCTTTCACGCACTCGATAACATCAAAACTTTTTATTGTGACAATAAATAGATTAACATTGATATAAATAGGGCCTGTTTGAGTTCTCATAATGCGACTCCCATTCGCGGCTTTACGTCGCGTTTGACAGGCGATGCGAGCTGTGAAATTGAGTTCGATTTAAAAATAAAAGTTCGTCTCAAGATACGATTAAAGCTTTTTTTACTGAGGGATTATTTACAGTTTGTTTAGTTGTACTAATGTTGGAACTGTCAACCGGGTAGCTCGGTATTTGGATGGGAAACTTAATTTAAAGGACCCCACGAATTATGACTTTATTAAGATTACGAGATATTATCTAAGCATAGCTTTAACTATCTTATTAAAAGGAATCATTTTTTTTATGTTCCTGTATTATTTTCTGTTTAAAATATTATGCTACACTATGCTACTATTCGTGTATGTTCAGTTTTAAGTATCTACATGACTTTAAACCATTAATTATAAAAAATACCCCCACAATTTCGAGAACGCCATATTTCCGGCTTATTACATTGCATAAAGAACGTTTTGTTTACGTCACATCGTATCATACACTACTAGCGGGTGTATAATCCGTGTAATGGCTTTTGAGCGTCCATTTGTATCGGAAAGCATCGCAAAATGCATAATTTTTCATCCGATTTCACATGGACATGCCTAAAAATATTGCCGCTCGAGGCCGCTTTGACATTGGTTTGTTTATTCGATACATTTAATATGAACCAGTGTGGCGTAAGCAGTTATTTTACGCTTGTGTTCTTCGAGGGTTGTTAGAGGGCGGATAAATACGTACATACGATATTTACTTACTGTTTTTCTTTACATATTTTATGCAATTAAAATTTTGATTAGCGTCTGAATTTTGTAGAGTTCTTAAAACAATTTTGATACCTTTAATTATTAATAAATGACTATCACGAAAAATTATTTTCAAACAAAATATGACTTATGCTTTATTCAAGATACAAAATGATACTTTGAATTACCTTTTAGAACGAAGCCTTACAGTTTATTTAATTTGTATGGCAATATGTTGCGCAAGGAACTAATTTAATAGCAGCTTTTCTAGGTAATTGTACCGCAGCAAAACAATCGACTGCCGTTGGATTCACAAGTGCTAATAAAGCGATCGTAATCGATTCATTACCGCACATGGATGGAATTACTCACTGACTGTTGGGAAACTATTTGTAGAAATTTAATTATTAAATATCCGGTCGTATAAATTATTGTTTTGTCATAGGTAATAATATCAAATAGCAGCAAGAACCACTCCGTGTAATCTTTTCGTAGGTAAGTAAATTAAAAGTTAACTTAAAAAAGTAAGACTCTAAAAGATGAAACCTTATTTTTACTATAATGTATAATGTGATTGCAAACTCTTTTAAGTGCTCTAATTATTTAATCTATTAACGTACTTAAAGGAATGTACGGTCTGGGTAATGTTCATGACTTTACTTACTGACATCAACAGACAAAAATGCTCAAAACTGCTCAGCATGATTCCATGCCTCTCGAAGTAGTGGTAGCATAATAAACCTGCGCGGGAGCTCACGCAGAGCCGTTTGAGCACTCAGATTATTAGATCCGGAGTAGTACAAAACATTGCAGTGAAATTGTGCTACTAAATATATCATAGTGAAACTTGAAAATTTCAGTAGGATATAAATTAAACGATTATTGAAGTACCTAGAAAATAATTTTAGTCTTTATAGACGTCACACTACACACGAAGTAGTTGAAGTAGATGCTATATGTAGTACACACTACACACGGTAGCACAGCAGGCTCTACACTATATGTTAACTTTGACGCCGCCGTTATCTCGTACGTAATGCTTGGGGTTGGGTTGTACAACATCAATAAAACATTACTTACATGTATGAATGCAGTAAGTGATCAAAGAAGAAACATATTATTTTTTTATAATTAGCTTAGTCGTAGGTAGAGTCATAAAGAAAACATTTTTGTATTTAACGGACAAATATTACTTTCGTCTATAATCCACTATCAAGGTATACCTATAGAGACACACACATGGACATGCAGTGCCAAAGCCTACTTTATCAAAAATACGTATGCTCTCTTCTGTTCACAATGCTCTAGTCCCAGTAGATGAAACTCCCGCGCACGCGGAAAGTAAACGGTGCAATTAGCCGATTGTTTGACGCTAAGGCGATTACCGATTACCGATGTGATCTTTTCTTTCCGAGATCTCGATATCATAGCGGGCTCGGGTAATCTGCGAACTCGGCTCCAGCGGAAGAACCGCTATAGTTGTTGTTCACAATTCATAAAAATCTTAATATGAAAAGTTGCAGGCCCTGGACTCACATACTCATCAATGCCCAAACTAAAGCCTTGAACTTAGAAAGCTGAAATTTGGCCCAAAGGTTTCTTTTATAACGTAAGCAAGGAAGATTGAAAAATTTTAAGAAACCATGGGAACGAATGTCTTGAGCATCTTGTAGTAATATAAGACAAAAACAAAACAATTATCGGGGCGTAGAGTTTAGTCTAATCATAGGAAAGACGAATCGTTAGTTTTTCTATGTGGCACAAAACTGATTTTCTACGTTCCACATTAACTGTAGCTAAACGTAACCAATTAAAAAGAAAATTAACAAAGATATTCAGATGAAAAAAGTTTCTGATGACTGCCTCTAAGTTAAATGATTTCCTTATTGGTGTAGGAAAATAACGATAGTTAATCTGTACTTTCCAGGCTAATCCGTGATTGTCCTACTTAGATCAGTGGTTCTCAAACTTTCATGTATTGTTCAGAGATTTTTTTCTGAAGCTACTCTTAGTTTTAACTTTTGTCCTCGGAGTAGTGGCGAGCTAAGAAAAAATTGTATTCTTTTGACGGGAGACTTATGTAGGCTACATTTAGGTGACTGGAGGTTGTTTGTCAATTAAACCTTTGCGCGATTCTTGCACACGCGTGTGTGCAAGATTTGAATCGCACGCGCCGTAAACAAGCGCGCGTCGAGTTAAGCTACTTTTGGAGAGTTAATTCATTAAAAGTTACTAGTTCTGGCTATTTTTTATGTTGCGTGAAGAGAATGTCTGTATTTTGATAAGTAAATAATGAAGACCATACACTGAAAGGCCCAAATGAAAGGTGGAACTTGAATCGCAGAGGCCTAACACACAGGGTGTTCTGGTTCAACATCATCTTAATAAAGCTTTCTTCAAACATTACTTACTTTAAACCATCACTGGATGCTGGCTTTGAGTATAAATGAAGAGTACTATTTGCCAATGCTACTAATCTACTCTCCTATTTCTTACAAAATAAGGTTTATATTTTTATAAAAATTCCTTCTTTGCAAGAATAATTTACTTTCAAAGTGATAATTTTCAATTAATAACTAGAATTTCCCCACTCATTAATTTCTAAGATGACAATAGCCTTAAATTGTTATAGCTGGCAAACTTTTAAAAGGTTAATGTGTTTGAGACATGACACGGCGTTCTGATGAAACGATTTAACATCATAACGTAATTGCATAGTAACAATTAAAACGTTCCTAGCGTTACATTGTATGACATTGGTTTAACTTACATTAGACGTTAAACAAAGAGAAAAACGTAAAGAGAAAGGTAACTGAAGACAAAGGAAACTGAAAATGCGTTTTTCCAGATTAAACTTCAAAATTCAAATATATTTACAGCAATAAATATTATCTGCGATGATATAACCTTACTAAAAATCTCTTTATCTCATTTACTCTTTTTTATTCTTAAACAGAAAATAACGTTATTAAAGAATTCTTACAGATAAGCTCACAATATAATAAAATTCACATTCTTTGATTTGATATCTGTGCTAGCGAAACGGTCTTGACTCAGCAAATGTCACATCTCACTATGATGTTGGTATTCTGTCAGGACCTTATAAAATACCAGCACATGAGGAATAGGCATATTCTGGTTGAGCTTGCTACATCCTCGACCACTTCTTTGCCATTTAGCTATGTTAAGGTCGGAAGAGAAAAAAAAAAGAGTTGTAGAGTGACCCGGATAAAGCCGAGGGTCAAAAGCTGTTTATTAAATAAAAAATACAATTTGTATATTGATATAGATTGATTGCATTGAGATTAAGTACATATTTTCTTTAGTAACTAACACCCAGCATGTAATTAATCGGCGGCAAGGCCAATCCATGGCTATTATGTATATAAATGAATCAAACACCCACGACTACATTAGTAAATTGATATTTACATTTAATGTCTACTGTAATTAGTTTATTTATATTTACGTACGCATACTGTTTTATTAAAGAATCGATGACAACCTTGAAATTGAAACTAAAGGTAGCTACAGATATCTTGCTCAAATAATAGGTATGTAATTTCCATACTAATCACAAGAGAAGTCAAGATAATAAAAATAAACTTAGAATAAGATAATAATTTTGATAATTAGCAAAACCATGGTCAACTGTGCAAAAAGTGTAAAATATTTCTGCATAGGTTTTATTTTTCACTAGTTTTCTGCTCAGGACTTCGTTCCCGGGAGAATTTGATAAAATTCTGTAGACCGTGTAGACCGTCTAATCTACACTACTAAGCAAAATATTGAATACCTAGCTTTCCCCCTGCGACTTTGTTCCTGTGGGAATTTGGGAAAATTATGTAGCTTATGTGTTAATCCAGAGTGTCAGCTACCCCCAGACTCAAAATTGGTCCAGCCGTTAGCGTGTGAAAGAGTAACAAACATCCATACATCCACACAGTTTAGGTAGTTATTTATGCACATTATTGCCTACTTAGTTAGGTTGGATCTCTATAATAATATATCAAAGGATATGATTGTAAAAAAAAATATTTTTGTTTCGTTTGTACGTCTGGTAGTTCCTCATGAAACTCGTTATACTTAAACATAATTTTGAGTAACCGCTGCGTTTTATGATTAAGATAACGTTCATGAATATTTTATTTTTCTCATATTAAAATGATTGAATTAAAACATAAAAGTGAGTTCAAATTAACATACTTAAACGCATTTGATTAAGCTGCTGGGTACAGTCAGGATTTTTTATTCTCTTTTCTTTGGTAGTATTTAGTGGTCCGATTATTATCCCGTATATCTACGGGACTTGAGATTACAAGTTCTAAGTGATTAATTTAGCTACGACCTTATATAAAATTTTATCGGCTTAAATGTTGTGGTAATGCTGGGTTACCACTTTAATACCGCAAGCAAACCCATGAATCGCGCCTCCTAAAATGACTATAAATGAATTTCTGACTATGGTTTCTCCCAACATTTAGGTCGCACAGGTTTGTGTGATGATCATAATGAGTTTTAGAGAAGTAGGTATTTGTGTTTGGGAGGTCAACAATACAAAATTAAGACTGAATAATCTTATAAATTCGAAAGAGAGCGAGGTCGCAAATACACTGTTTCAATTATAAACACATTAGTAGTCTACTCCTACGCATGTTAATGTATCTTATTCGCGCCTAGAGCTGACAGGTGCCTTGATTTAGAGGGACAACCCTATTGTCCCGATTTTCAAGGGGCTCTGAACACCTGAGTCACGTTTTACGAAGCCACCGCTCTCATGTATCAAAAAAGGTTTAAAGATTTGAAAAAATATTTCGCACAATTTTTTCTAATAAAAGAAAATTATCTGTGTGTTACTCGAAAAGAAGCTTCACTTCTCATGTTACATATTCATCTAGATTACGTAGGAAATAATTAATTGACCTATTTTTGTGAACAGTAAATATATATTTGTTGGTAGGTTCACTTGTTTGTGTTTAGTTTTGGTGACACCAAGAAACAAGATTCAAGGGATGACTAATATGGCTACTTCCTATGTGTGCGCGTTTAAGATGTAAGACTTTAAGATGTTTTTTATAATAAATATTATTATTTTAGAGTTTATGTCTCATATTGTTAGTGCGGGACTAAGAACTTCCCAACAATATTAGCAACACTCACTTGACCCAACAAGGGTCAAAACATCAAGATAATTCCCAAGTGTTTATGCAAAAACATAATCACTGTTAATGTAAACGTTTATTTCCTATAATAACATAAAATGTATTATTAAAAAGTTTCATTACTGCTCGTTGTTTCATATCTCGCTGCCTTCTCGTTGCAGTTTAATTTGAGGCCATTGTTTGTTTTTAATAATGGGAAAATGTACATTATAAAATAATAATACGTATCCATAGACATGTAAACATACGAGGTAATTTTATTGAAAATTTAAGGAAACAGGATTTACACATGAATGAAATATCTCCCATGAGATTGATTTAATAAAAATACCTCATGGATTTACTTTATTCCCTTTAAATGGGTACAGATCCTTGCTCTAAACAACATACTATGGATACAAAATCGATGTTTGAATTATATCTAAGTACAAAAATCACATGTGACGCCAAACAGTTAAAAAAAATTGTACAGAAAATCCTCGAGTCCTTTGACGATTCTCTTAGCATGTTGGTGCGTTCTATTGGGTGACTTAATAGCTATTGACAATAACGTAAAAGGTTTTTTCTAGGAATATGGCTCTAAATATTAAAAATCAAATAAATTCCGTAGAATTCATGCGATCAGCGAAAGGCAAATTAGACAAAAATATACACTATTAAGAAAAAAATGTTAAGTCAGCCCATGTGTTTTTTCCAGAGTTCAGAGTGGTTTATGGGCGTTTATAAAATCTCTGAATGTGGCAAAGTTACAGTTCATGCAATGTTATGCATGTTATGATATTCGATAAACCTTACATGTTAAACGATCGTTTATCACAGTTTACGACCGGATCGAAGCATTCAAGCGGTTTCTACTAATCGATTCGTAAATGAGCCAGTTTTGCAACCGATTTTGTTAACTTTTTTACAACTTGTTAGCGTAGCGTTAACATTAATATGTTACACTTCGTCGATCTACTTTTAATAATTTGTTTAAGAACTGAAAATAATATTTTTAAAAACACAAAAAGTAAATATTTTACTTTTTGTAATTTTTTTAGACACTAAACGGGAGGCACAGAAAGCTTGACTGACAACTACCGTTAAATGCAACAGAAACAGTCATCTATTCGGAGAAAGGCAACCTTGGTCCCCTATAATACGATTGAAACTGTTAAGTTTGATGTGCTGTTAACTGTACTGACAAGGCAAAGAGTTTACTGTCGAGCCACTGGAAAACGTTGTCTAAGTAATTTTGATAACAAGCTTTATGTTCTCTAATAAAATACAAAATAATTGTTTTCACATACATAAAGTATGAAGTTGCGTGCAAAAAGTTGAGTATTATTTACATATAAAATGACTTATCTTGAGATCGCTAAATGAGCACGGAAGATCATGTGACAATTATGACTATATAACCTTTGTGGTTGCGGATTCACTGAATGTAATTATTTTAAGTACCTTCATGTATTCACTTTTATTGTGATTACTTTAAGAACAGCCAGTTCAGAGAATTGCAGAGATTAATCTACTTTAATTGTCATATGGTGCTGGTTGCAAATGTACCCGGTGTTGTAAATGCACCCTTTTTAATTTAACCTCTTACTTTATTAACATAGTGACGCTGCCTCATAATCGATTCATGGTCGGCCCAAAAATTCTGTAAAAAGCAAATAATTGTTTTCAGCTCTGGTATCGATTGTCGGCCTTCTAAGAGACCCACGGCTTAAGGGAAATCTTACAGCATGAACCTTTGAGTGTGTGATGTTACTCTTTGAATCCGTAATTACGACAATACCTTTGTTTCCCACTGCGTTTTTTAATGAGTTTGTTCTAGACCGAAATGTGGGCGTAGAAGAATATGAGCATTCAGAGACATGTCAATGAACGACTCTTCGTGATATTGTTATTCAGCATTAATATAATCAACGAAATAATATTATTTCCTTCCGAAATTAAAATTCAAAAACAGAGCCACGTTGTAGGCTTTGCGAGCACATTATTGTCACTAATGATAATAATTTTCACGGTCGAGCGAGTGTGGCCGGCAGTTGGACCTTATTACAATAAATTAACGGTGGCGTGCCCTAATGGCCACTCATAATTACACTGAATACTAAAAGGCCGTTGAAAAAATCGGCAAACTCTCGTGTACACTTGTTGGAGTCATGCTTAAGTACGTAGGTACTACCTATACTTAGAATAAACGGGTTAAATATGTGTAAATATGGCAAACTTGAACTATTAAGTATTCTTTGCTTGATATAAAAAAACAAGAAAAGGTAGAGCCGCATCAAACAAATTTTTGTACGAAGCATTGTTAGGCTGTTTATGTTATAAGCAGCCTAACAATGATTTGTACAAAATGTTGTTGGTATGTGTTTACGAAAATATGTAAATTACTTGTTTCACGTTTATTTATTTCTTAGATACACCGACTGGTTTCAATTTTACATCGTCTTCAGGGTTTACGTGTTTATTAGATAAACTTTACGAGCATTTTACGGTTTCATTGTTTACATCTTAATAATGAGATTGTAGATGGTTATTAATGTAGATCCCGAAGTTTAGGGGACTTTTAGTATAGACAAAGATTTTTCATTTTAATAAGACTTATATTTTAAACTTTAGTCAAGACCACGCTCTTTTTTCTCCAATATTTTATAAGTAATCCTTAAACAGGGTCTGGTCAGTCGGGTTATAGCTGTAAGCCGGGACACGGGTGGCAAACCGCAACCACACGACACTCCACTGCACAGATTACTTTCCTTACACACCGTGCGATTAAGCCAACCTTAGAGCCTGAAAATGGGAAGTTAACATACAGATAACATTATTGCACACACAACAATCAGGTTACATTAGGTACTCAAATACATAAAAAATATAAAAACTGAGGCGGATTGGTAGTGGATCACCCTAGATTAGACGGAAGTGGGTTGATGGTTCTTCACGGGCCTTTTGAATCGCCACGTTGAGCAGGCGGGATATAGTAATAGCAATAGTGTTCCTATAAAGGTTACGCTGCTGCCCATCATCAGTCCCTGATAGTTAACGGCACATACATCTCATAGACAATAATTGTCTAATCTGCCGTCACTACACTGGTACATCTTCTCACAGTTTTATGATCATTTATATTATAACACCTTATGGTCATTTGCTCTATATTTCCAAGTTTTTTTGTACAACATTCTATATTGAGCATCGCATTGGGGGTTATAGGTTTTATGGCTAAACTTATTTTGTTTAAGAAATTGAGGTGTGATTTCAAAAACAAGATAACTATTATTAGGTCAATAGAACAAAACCAACAAAAAATTTAAATCGGATTTAAATCCTACAAGAGATTTTATTGTTTTATAGCTTCATTTGTTTCCAAATAAGTCTATCCTAAGTTTTCCCCCTTGATGGAGGTGTGCATAAGTGGTGGGGGGTAAAAATGTACCTCAAAACGGATATTTTGTGATTTGTTTCGGTTATATCTCGTAAAGGACTTACAATATCGAAAACTGTCCTTCATAAAAGTTAAAGGGCATTTAATCCTGAATAGAATAAGACCAGATTCATATTTTTTGGACTACCCGTTCTCATGCTTTAGCTCATCAAAGTTGGATAAAAGGTCAAGCAGGCTAAGCGAACAAGAGTGGCCCCCTAACGACGGATTTGGTCATTTTTTCAGGTGGTGTACTGGCAGGCCCTAATAACACTCTATGCTTAATATCAGTCCTCTATCCTCTATGTTAGGATAATGTCGAAAAATCAGGGTATCACTTAAAGTGTCATATTTTGTAAACTGTTCAAGTTAGATTAACCAAACAAAATTATGTGTAATAATAAGGAAATAGACTACAAAGTGCATATTTTTAAGAACGGGTTGTCCAAAAAATATGAATCTGGTCTTATTCTATTCAGGATTAAATGCCCTTTAATTTTTATGAAGGACAATTTTCGATATTGTAAGTCCTTTACGAGATATATCCGAAAAATTGCAAAAATATCCGTTTTGAGGTACATTTTTACCCCCCACCACTTATGCACACCTCCGCCGAGGGGGAAAACTTAAGATAGTCTTATTTGGCAACAAATAAAGCTATTAAAACAATAAAACCTTTTGTAGGAATTAAATCCGATCTGAATTATGAGCCAATTCAGCTATATAGTGACAATTTATGTCTATGCTAATGTAATACAATATTTATGCAATGAAAATTCGTCAAGGAAACATAAGCAATGAAAATTAACAAATAAAACAGGTTTCCCTCTTTGATAAAATCAAAGAAAAAACATTCAGCTAGTAAACTAGATTACGTTTGTAATACTAACATAAAATGTTACGTTTTCCATCAAAAATGTATGGATTTTAAATTAGTGGGTCAATTATTGAAACGCTTGTTTCACATAACAGCTAGAAAGCAAATAATTTAAAGCTCAAATATTCGTTTACACGTATCTGATGTTCAATTGTTACATAAAGTCGGAGTAAAGTCGCTTAGCGTATCTTAGGTGAAGTAAGTGTACTTATTCTTGAATACGTGGTATTTTACATAGTAAGCAACAAAGTATAATATTGCATGAGCCCAGCTAATATGTTTTTAAAAACATGTTAAAAAGATGAAATCTCGATGCCACATTTGATTACTGGTACCGAAGCATTATGTGTTCCACAGAGTTATATAGGTTGGATACCCTATCCTTAAAATAATGTCTTATTTCATACACTTAAGAGAAGTACATTACTAAATATTGATTTTTACGAAACCTATGTAACTGATAAACTTAATTTATGTTTGTCGAATTCAAATTATCATACAAACTAGCAAACTTGTTTACAATAGTCTATGGGATACAACTGCTGGACAAGTTTAAAGAACTAACTGATGACATCATTAATTTTACCTAGGTATCTGATAAATTCTCTGACGTAAGGGGTTGATAACTTTACGAAAAGTTTGTCGAGACAATACAATACAATAGACTTTATTGCACACCAACATTATAGAACAAGGTAGGTACATAGTAAATTATATCATGGACAGTAATAAAGTTGTAGCTGAAGTGAAACGGCTTAATTTAAAAAAGAGGATTTCTGTTACCAAGTAAATATGACTTTACTTAAGAAGTGGAGTGCAATGTTAAGGAAGCGAGGCTGACCGCAGAAGCCCCACGAGTTCGGCTTCGCAGTTCGAGGCCACGGCCGGACAGCTTACACCCGAACTGATACAAAATGCTCTACAAATATACCAAACACTTATTCATATTTCAAATTACAAATAGCTTTATTTCATAAAACATTCAGGATGCTTCTTAAAATAAAATATTTAATGTAGTCAAAGTTACATTAAATACATACAAACATATTCGTTCAATCGGGATGTCACATTAAAGGGTTTATATAACACCTGCTCGTCAATGCCATATTATGTGTCATGCAAATCTAACCTAAAGTAAGTCATTAGACCCCCACGGTCTAGCCGGGTCATAATATTGTACTGAATTTCCCAAGACAAATAAAGGTGTATTTGTCTTGGGCGATCTTGATCTTTAATATAGCGCCCGTGACAAAATACACTACTTTATCCCCTAGTTGCATAATCAACTATTAAATACATACTACATACATACTTATTCGTTCTTTTGAGTCTGCTGACTCTACGCCTATTCGCAAAGGTGCAGTTTTCCCCGGAGAAGAATAGGCAAAAAACATACTTTTTAAAGATGTTAATGATACATTTTACGTTGGACTGGGAGTGAAAGAAAAACATAAAATATGCCAGTAGCCAACTCCTCCTATACGTATTGCAAGAGGCAGTAATCCATCACCACTATACTCATGTGCCAACTAATAACCCTCAAAATATATGTCAAACGTGGTATGAAGTGGTTTAAGAACCTCATGACGCACTGCCTACCCCAAAAGGATGTAAGACGTTAGTGTATGTATGTTATGCCATAATTTCAGTTTTTAATCATTTACATTTTAGTATGGTTTTTAGTAAAATCATACAAATCGATAAGAAAAAAACAACCAGTCCTACAGAGAAACCAATTATCTGTATTTTATGAGCTAAATACCTAATTTAATGGATTACGAAAACAAATCGAGTACCGGCAAAAGCATATGACGTCACAATCTCAAAAGGAGAAGATTTAAAAGCAGGTTTTCTGTAGGTGTTTCTTAGCTAAGTTTCATCAAATTCGGTTTAGCTGAGATAACTATACGAGTTTAAAGTGACAAGTCGCGGGTTTTTCAACTGTTGAAGTTGTTCGTTATTATAAAACAGTGTTGTTGGTTTAAAAAAATAGTTTTTTTTACACTTTCTTGAACAAAACGCCACAAGTTCGGTTCACGTTATACTCTGGTAACAGTTACCCTCTTTGCAGGTGTAAAAGATGACTCAGACGACGTGTCAAGCAAGAGCTGCGGCGGCGACGCAGCAGCGCTGGCGAAAAAGCAGCGGAAGGCGCGGACTGCCTTCACGGACCACCAGCTGCAAACCCTCGAGAAGTCCTTCGAGCGGCAGAAGTACCTCAGCGTCCAGGACCGAATGGAGCTGGCAGCCAAACTGGGCCTCACGGACACCCAAGTCAAGACGTGGTACCAGAATCGGCGGTGAGTTTTTTTATTGCAAATTAGCTTTCTGCCCGCAATTTCGGTCGCAAGGAAAAATAATCTTTGACACTCTCCGGCATGTGGTGTCAAATGTGCCTACCTCGAGAGGCATTATAGGCATGAGTGTATGTTTTATGGATGGATTCTCTGGCTTTTCAGCTAAATGGGGGTGCCTGTAAATTAATAAGCGAAACTTTAGGGGGTAATTTTCCCCATGAAACTGAACAACTTTCCCTAGGAACCCATATGAAATACTGAAAAAATTGTTTGACCTCTCATACTGAAACAATCAGCTGTGATCGCACAGGTTGTATGAAGAGGCGTGACTTTTTTATTTATTTTGATCTATGTTCCTGGTGGAAAATTGTTTAGTTTAGTGGACTGATTCATAATATCCTTAATTTTCGTCATAATTTTGTCTTGTGCACTGCTACATCTTGTAAATATTAGAAACTTCTGTTGTGTCAAACTAATAGCGTTTATACCTAAAAACTAAATAAACTAGCAAGTTACAAAATTGGAATTGCAAAGAAAGAGGCATTAAACTAAGCATGAAAGCTTGAACTTTGCAAAGTCCATAAACTGGGAGGCTGTAGTACCCTGTGGTTTGGGTGCGTTGATCCGCTGGCGCTCGTGACTCGCTCCGGGCGAGGAGGGGAGGGGCAAAGGCGGGGGAGGTTATTACCGGCGGCCGTGAGACCTGCGCGGGCGCCGCTTAGCCACCGGACTGCTGAGTCAGCGCTACTGCTATTGACAGAAGTCAAACTAATAATCCATGCAAACCAACTCTGTCCTATAAACATATTATTTCCTTAATATATTTTGCACATTGTATCTTTAATCTAACTTTTTATCATGGATGTATAATGACGAGTTCGTATTCAATTTGATCAAGGACGTTACAGTTATTAATAGTTATAAAAATTTACTCAGTGTAATGGAAATTCTTATCTTTTCTCTCATATCAATAATGTTAAATTGTGTATCTAGTCCTTCCGACAAGATCGACGTACAGTTATATAACACAGGGTACATACTGTTGGAGAGCTAAAACTAATATCAACAAAGTCACGGATGGAAAACTAGTAAAAATAAAATACAGTTGATCAACCGAAGCCGACATCAGAAGGAGTTCGTCTCCGTGTGATTATTTCTATAAAATATGGGGAAATAATGAAACAGTTCCGGCGGCGACTGTACCGGCGGCTATTTCAAAAACAAACGCCGGTAATTAGGCCTTTGCCCGCCGCTGCCACGCCGACAAAAACTGCGGTAGCTAAAAACAAACTACATTAATTTTCTATTGATTTAATAGCGTTTTTAATCAACTGCTATATTTGTTATTTTTTTGTATCGATTTTGTTCTATTACAAAGTAACATCACAGCAAATTCTATTTTCAATAACACATAATGGGCGCTCGGATGAAGAAGCTACTATGTGCGTAATTAAAAGTTCTGGGTATATATTTTTTGGTGCTTTAATTTTTTAAATTATAATACGCCTAGGTACATTACTGTTTTTCAGTAGTTGTCCTAAAAAAATGGTTCCACATTCCAGTCTGTAGAGATTTTTCTACTACAATAAATTTTAAAAGTATTTTTCTGAGGAAGGAAGAGGTAGTGAGGAAATTTATCATGCGGTTCGTAGAACTCTAATCTTGAATCTGTGAAAATTTGACTTGGTCTCCCAAATCCTAGAGCATACAATGTTACACGCTGACTGTTAAATCTGTTTTTAAGATATTGTTTTTAAATAAGTAGTGCTTGTGACACTACGTCAAAAGATGTCTTTTACGTGGGTGCGCAGGCGCCGCGCCGCCGCACGCGGCGTCCCGCCCCGTCTGGGGCTTTTTGCTCAGCTTTTTGTTGGTTTCTATAATTTCGGTAAACTAATGTTTGGCCTTCGATTTTTCGGTTCGTGAAAGGGTGTGAAATCGGAATTAATTGTAGAATGTAATAGCTTTTGTGTGCGGTCATTTTCTTCTGTTTTTATATCGCCGCTCTACCTCAAAGCCGCACTAATTTCTCTTTGGGGCGGACCGCGGACCGCATTACACGCATTGTGCTTAGTAATTGTCACTTTTTATAAAACACTAGAAAAACTACTATTACGAAAGTCATAATTTAACAAAAGGCAACCTGTTTTAATTATAGATCCGTTGCCTTTTAAATGATTAAAAACAACGAAGTAACTAATTATATTCATACTTACAAACTTTTATTACGTACTTACTTTAAATTAGTAATTGTTATTTACTGAATTTTTTAATTTGGTCTTATTTGCATTTATGTCAAAACTTGTGCTTGGCTAGACGTAACCGACCGAGTAATAATATTTATAAAAATAACTCATAATTAAAAAACATATTTAAAGTGAATTTAATATTTACTTATACAAAAACTTAAACATTATTTAAGTACCACCAAATTTTCTATGATTTAATTATGATAATATTATAAATCCCACAAAGCATTTGATTAATTAAAATGTTAATTGCCTAATTATCGTAAACATCGTTAAGTATTTTTTTCCTAATTAAAAGTTAAAGAAAACTTATAAAAGTGTATTCAGCTAATTTATTTACCTTTGGTAATTTATTCTATATTTATATATCTACAACGGCTTACGTTAATTGTGTCACATGATTTTTTTCATTAAAACACCCCTTTTTTCTACTTTTAAGCAAATCCAACTCGAAGGTTTCAAAATAGAACCTGAGAATAAAATGTTTCAAAAACTCTATACATTCAAGAAAAAAGTTGAAAACTGGGTAGTCAATTCAAAATTGTAGGACGTGGGGGCAGTGTGATAAAATAAATAAGGTTGAAACAGGAAGATCCATAGGAATATCAATCAAGAATCACATGTCGAAAGGAAGTAGCCGCTTGCTGCCTCTTTCATCTCAAGCCACGCTAGAGATTGACAAATAGCCTGCGAGTGTTCACACGTTCCATCGCTGCAAGTCACGGCCGCGGCGGCGCCTGCGCAGCCGACCACTCATTACCTCCACCCGACACCATTATTTGTGATAGGCCCCTTCTATATGTTTAGTTAATTGTTCTACCACTTTTGGACGCGTAATTCGGGAGAAGATTCATTTAACTAGAATCTTTAAGTTAAAAGTTTTATGTTCATTTTCAAAGCAGAAACATATACGAATGAGAAGTTACTTTAAAAAAGCTGCTATAGGTACTTTAAAGTTATTTTACAGAAGATTTTTTTATCCCCGAGCCTTCACAACGATTTATCTTGTGTATTGCAAGAAAGAGTGTATAGGTGCTATACAAGAATACAATGCGTTGATGTCGAAATATTAAGAAACAAAAGTAATACCTTTTTCCCTGCTTACAAATGAAAAGACATCCATGTAGTATGAGGTTGTTAGTTTTAATATTTCCAAAAAGGCACTAAAATCGTTACCGCGAAATATTCACACCAACAACCAAGAACATTAAACATTGAATTGAAGCTTTAAAACAAATTAAAGGCTTTGCCGACAGATCCAAACGTTTCGCTGAATCATCAGAGGAATATAAAAACTAAAGATATATCGTAAAACCCCACAAGATTGACGATTAGTCAACGTTTAGCTTGGCCAAATAAAAGAAGTGACCCTTGTATTACTGCGGCTTGAGTCTTTAAGATCCGCGTCTAGTCAAATGATAAACTACCTACAAGGTCACTTTAGGTTTATGCCGTGTGGTGATCGGTTGAGAATAACACCACCCCATTTCTTTCTGTGGGTGTCGTAAGACGCGACTAAGGAAACACAGATGAGACCTGCCTCCCATTAATCCACCCCAGGCAACGACACCTCAATTTGTTCTAAATCTGAGGTGTTGTCATATGGTCTCATGCGGTGTGGTAGGCTTTGTGAAGGGCCGTCTGGTTCGCGACCACCCTACTACCGAAGTCCGACACCAAACAGCTTGCTGTGTTCCGTCGTTACGTAGGAGACCAGTGAATTATAGGCATTTTCTGGGTTAACTCGCTCCATCGTTGACCTCATTTATGACCTTGGTCAAGATTGAGGTCAAGAGTTAACCCATCTTATAATTTAAAAAAATTAAAATGTACAAATCTGTAATATCAAAAAATGTAACCAACTTCAAAAAAGGAGGAGGTTCTCAAGGTTCTCAAGTTGACTTTGATGATATCTTTTTTTTTACATTTCAGGTCCCATATAAATTTTAGCGCTTTTCGAAAAAAAAAACAATAATACATTATACAAATGATGTTTAAGGTTTATGGTTCCTTTCAGAAGATAGGCATTGTTGGAATTGAAGTCGGTTGATTCTAACGTTTTTAACGTAGAAGATTATTAATGGGCTCAATTCTGCTATACAATACAGTTTAATTAGGTTAGCGGACATCAATGTCACCAGTCCCTGTCTTTCTACTAATAATGTGAACTAAAGTTCGACTAAATTTTTGTCCAGACCAGTGGTATAAAAAAAGTCTGTAATTTTTTAAATCTTATGCCTATGGCAAGCTAATTCGATGGGGTTTATTAAATTAAAAAGTGCTGAAAAATAGAATTTATTTAAACTATGTTCGATTCCATGGTATAACAACGTAAATTATAAATTTACGCACATGTTTATTAAGATATGAATTTTCCCACTACACCGAATTTTCCTGTTTAAACAAATTGTTGTATTTCGTTTTTTTTTTACAAAAAGTAATCTAACCTTAAACTAAGCAAGGATTGTTGATTTTTGAAATTGTATATCAAATATATCAGTAAGCCAATAAATATAAAGTTAATCCAGAAAATGTAAGCAGTAACAGTTACGATATTCAGATTGCCGACAGCGACTAAGCGAGTCCGTCGTTCGTCAATTTGTATCATTTTAGTAAACGGCGCGCGGTGGTAAACAGCCACCTCAGCCTAGGTACAGGAGCTGGATTGTAATACACGGGGGGAATTTATGTATGTATGTATGTAAATTCTTTATTGCTCAAAAACAGTGTTATACATAACATTTTATAGGTAATTTAATAGCAAAGGCGGACTTATCCATGGAGGGATCTCTTCTAGTCTACCTTAGAGTAGTTGAGAGGAGACACAGGTGACGCGGGTTACGATGCAATTAAAAAGATTTAAAAAATAAAAATAGTAGTCAGAATTACTATTCTAAAGCGGAACAAAACAAGTAAATACCTAGTAATATAATTGGCTCCATCAAGATATATGAGAATACGTTTTCTAATTTAACCAGGAGGTCATAAAATATTTCCACAATGGACTAGGAGAAAAGAACAACTTGGAGTGTGACAGTTGCCAGCTCTTATCAGGTAGCAAAACTCTTCCCACTGGCTTTTATAGCATACTTTATCAAACATTCATAAACTTGACATAAGAAAACTTAACATACCTACTTAAAATAGAGCTGCACTTTTAAGTAGTTAAATTGAATTAACATTTAACGTAGGGCTTAAATATAATAATATTACTGTGACCTTTTTTTACTGTTTTTTTTGGAAAACCTTGTATAACCCTCAGAATGTAAATAAAGGTGGGGTCAAGTGATTCTAGAAGCACATGATGTCCTGCCTATCCTGATAGGGATTGTCGGCGTAAGTATATGGATGGACGGAAGTTATAAAAATAAGACTTATCTTGAGGGGTGCTGGTGTAATGACGATGTTGTGCTAAATTAAGTTTGTATTTTTAAATTAGTTGGTGAACCTTCTCATGCAACAACTTAACCAAGGAACCCTGAAATTCTCAAAAAATGTCCTGCTTCCACATTATAGCAATCAGGATCGCAAAAGTTAAATGGGAAAAATATATTTTTTTTTCGTATTTCAGTCTATGTTCCTTGAGGAAAGTGGTTCATTTTAGTGCGCTGATTCACATCTTCAATTTTCGCCAAGTTGAAGTCACTCAATATATTTTATTTTTAAATTCTATCTCTACGTCTACATGCAAAAATAGTCAAAAGCAGATTTTACGTCCTACTCAAACCTAAAACAAGTCTCAAGTGAAACTAGATATGAATCAGTTTAAAAATTGAAATGCCATACGTGTGAGCACACATCCCTAATGACATAATACGCAGGTTCCGTAGCTACCAAGAACCAGACTTAATCGGTTAAAGCGAACCCTCCAAATTACATACGGCAGAGACACGGGATTCAAACCAAGGACGCTCAGGTCGCCTGGCTTATCATTTAACCACTAATCATTATACTGCAAATGCCATTTCAGTTTTGGCTGGGTTTTAATAAGCACACTCCGCGATTAGGCACTCAGACTTGTAATTTAGAAGTCTATCTAAGTTTATATCTGATTTAAGGCAAAGAAGGGAGCGGTTGCCTTACATGATTTAGCACTTTTAAAGTCGATCGCAAACAAAGCCTTCGTTGACTCATTGAAAATAAAAGATCAAATCGATACAAAAAGGATAAAGTAAATAAAAGTACACTTTGTCATAAGTTATAAACAATCGCCCTTCGAAATGAGTTAGGTGACATAAAAAATGTTTTCGTGTATCATGTTATGTAAACACAATACCCCCACAACAATAACGGCGCTCAAACTTCAAACAATTCCCATAAGAACACTCGTACAAACATGTTTCTGAAACTCTCTAAGCAGCGTATAAATAAAGTTCGAACAAAGCTCAAATTGGTGCGGAGCTGGAATCCAGAAGGGCGTAAACGTCTCGAAGCAAACACTCCGATCGATGAAAGTGCTCTTTGTCTGCCGGATACACAAGCCGAATTCGCATCACGTCGTCCAAAAACCGAAATCGAGATAAACAACCTCCCCCACGGAGAGGTCGTAAGTGGGATCGTTTTACCGGACGATTTTCGTCTTTAACTTGAACGGTTAAGGCGCGTTTTCGGACGAGCATTCTCGAACAACAATTGAATCAGTTCACGCAGCATCAAATCACTAAACCACTGGGCGGAGCATACTCAGACTCCGCCGAGGGACGGGGAACAGAGACAGCAAAACTGGTTCCAGCACTGCATCGTGTGAGTCGGAGAGAGAAGTGGCATTGTCTGTTGAGATGTCTTGAGATTGCAGTCCAAATTTAAGAGCGCTTGGAGAGCTTTTTGTCCGGAGCGCTCAGGGGCAATAAAAATAATAGTGTCACTGAGCAGACTGCCTCTCATTCAGCACTTGACAATTAAATAAGTGCTCTTGAATAGCATTCCTTAAGAACCGGCCGTCGCGTCATAATAATATGATTAATGTGAGCCCGGACACTTTCTATCGATCACTTGTCAGCTACTGATAATTAAGAGTGGTATTTAAATTACCATAGCATTACCTTCGAATAAAGTTACGAATAGATAACCTGAAGCAAGCATACATTTGAATAGATAAGCGGAATGACACACCAGCAAATCTAGAGTGGCACTTTGAATGAAAAAAGTATGTATGTATGTATTTATTCTTTATTGTACAATGATAATACAGAGGATAACAAGTTTACAGTAATAGGAAGTTTACAAAGGCGGACTTATCCCACGAGGGGATTTCTTCCAGTCAACCTAGTAAGAGTATTTAAGAGAACACAGTACTACTCGGCGTAATGACAAATTAAATATTTTTGTACACAAGAAAAAAAAAAAAAAAGAAGAAAAACATATCAGTCAGTAAGTAGGTAGGTACTTATTTAAAATTATATTATTATTATAAAAACGAATATTATATTATATATAAGTTTATACTATAATGAAAATATACTACAAATACATATAAATAACATATATGCTACAATATATAATTATAAATATACATATATATACATATAAACATAATTAAGAGAGATGCCTTTAAAATTCAGCTCAGGGCTTCAGCGTTGAAGCCAAAATGCTTTTTCAGTCTCAGTTTGAAGCTATCCGGTGACGGGGACTGACGAACTGATACTGGCAGATTATTCCAGAGCCTCACAGCGTGCACCGTAAACGATCTACCATAAGTACGAGTTGTATGTGGTGGCATAGTAAGAGCGGAGTTAAGGCCAGAGCGCAAACGATTGCCGCTGATGTCGGCTTTGAGTTGAAAACTTTCCCGTAGATATGAGGGAGCCGAAGATGAGTGGAGGACATTAAATAGGAGGGAAAGAACATGCAAGTCCCTGCGCAAGCGGATGGGGAGCCAGTTTAATCTTGATCGAAACTCCGAAACGTGGTCAAACTTGCGCAGCCCGAAGACAAACCGAATGCACACGTATCAAGCGTGACAACAAATTTCAAAAGTAGTTTTTAATAGATAATTTTTATCTATTAAAAACTACTTTTGAAATGACGTTCAATAAAGTTAAATGTACTCATTTAAATTATACATTTCAAAAACATGGAATGTTTAATAGATCCGATGATTTTCAAAGAAGCATGGTTAATTAATTACTCTAATAAAATAATTTTACCACAGTCTTGGAACCCCAAAAAGAGTGGTTATAGTTGATAATGAACGAGACAACATAAATCATCATGAGGCGAGTAACAAAACGGACTCCCTCTAATTTACATTTAATAAAATTAAATGATCCATTTAGAGAAATTAATTAATGAGGTAGTCAGTGAAGCGTCTGGTAACCGCGGGCGCAGACAATGGGGACCACACAATAATGCCAATGATAATGCAATAGCAATGATAATACTGCTCCTCGCGAATAAACTCGCAGCTCTCCCTTCAATAACAATAAAAAATTCACCGACAATAACTAATCGACAACTCGAAACGAAATTAAATTTTATAAAGGGGATGGTTTACGACTGATATTAAAATTTTGTTTTAAGTGCTTTCGAGTGTTTGTTTGCTTGTGGCTTGAACCGTGTTTATAGTAAATACATACGATATTTTATTTACTTTCCTATTACTTGTGTTAAATTAAACAAGCAGTCACAGAACATACTTTCATGTTTGTAACGTATTTTGGCTGCCTAAACAAACGTAGGTAAGTTTTTCATTTGTTAATATGTATCTATAGAAAAAAGTACATACATAATTTGCAACCTACTCTATTAATTATTTCAATTTGAATCGAATAACGGTTTAAAAAATGTAGAGACGCACACTTTAATGTTTTAATTTAGTACTTTAATGTTTAATTATAATTTGAAGTGAAAAGATATGCGGTTATAATAGCAGACAACATCATCCCTGCAGTAATACCGAGTAATTTATACGAGTTCACCCTTTCCGAGCGAATCAAATAAATCAAATTAAAGCACTCGACCACGCTTCAGCGCACACACGAGTGCCCAAGACGTTTTGTCAAATTTATTATTTTATTTATATTTTTTATTACTCAATCCATTGCGACTCCTTCTTTGTACTCTCGAGTGGTCTGTGACAAATTTGATGACGATTGGGGTCACAAACTACAGGGTTAGTGATCTATGAGCTCGAGGGTCCCATAAACGATAGTTTACAAAATTTTAGACTCGATTTGAGGTCGTAATGTGTGGCATAAATCGTTTTTGTGTAATATCTTGTGGGATTTTGCTGTAGTGCCGTTCATGGGTATCGATTTATTTGAGTTGTTAATGGACTGTGAACGCTTTGTGAATTTCTTTTAAAGTTTCGCAAGGTTTTTTGCCGTTATAAATAAATCATCGTTTGAATCTTAAGTACTTTTGTACGAAAACTTATTATTTTATATTTTAAGCTGTTATTTAAGCTAAGGTTATTTTAAGGTTATTATTTTAAATGTTATTTTAAGCTAAGGAAATCATTTACCATATTTCAGAAAACAATTTGAGATCTTCTAAAGCACTACGAATTTATTTAAAATTTTGTCGGAATGAGATTCGGAAGCTATAAGTTTTGGTCAGGCTGAAATATCCTTTACACCAGTGATGATTTATACAACGATATACTCTTCGGAGTCACGATCTAAAGACCTTATTTCGTAGCAATTCATAGTGTAACATGAAACGTATACTTCCCTATTCGTTGTAAGGTGGTGCGTGGAACACAAGATGCAGTGTTCTTCACACATAATAGTATTATAATTTTGCATAATTGTCAACAGGACGAAATGGAAAAGGCAGACAGCAGTAGGATTGGAACTGCTAGCAGAGGCGGGCAACTACGCGGCGTTCCAGCGGCTGTACGGGGGCTACTGGGCCGGGGTCCCTGCGTACCCCGCGCAGCCCGCGCCCACTGCTGACCTTTACTACCGGCAGGCAGCTGCCACCGCAGCTGCTGCTGCCTCCGCCTCTGCTAACACGCTGCAGAAGCCTCTGCCTTATCGGTGAATAGTGATTTTCTATAGTTGTCGTATTTAGTTCGCCTGGCCTACAATGCAACTCGCCAGGCGAGGGTTTACCCCTGTAGAAGTTTCTCCTTTATCAGTTAATTGATATTAATTTTACCAGTACCTTATTACTATTATTAGTAGTACTTACTATTACACTATCTTCTTTTCAAACCGTTTGTGGTTGGCAGCTGATGAAGACTTACCTTACCTTAGTACCTAAATAATATGTTTCTGACGGACCTATTCATCTCTACCAGGTTATACCCGGGCGCGCCGCTGGCCGGAGTGCCTCCGTTAGGGCTAGGGCTGCCGGGTCCGTCCGCGCACTTGGGCTCGCTAGGTGCGCCGGCGCTGGGTGCTCTGGGGTACTACGCTCAGGCGCGGCGCACGCCCTCCCCCGACGTAGACCCAGGCAGCCCCGCGCCCCCGCCCCGCTCACCTCGAGAACCCTCCCTTGAGAGACGCTCCGATGACGAAGATGATGACGAGCCCATACACGTCTAATGGTTCCGAACACCCAGTGATTTGCTCAGTGACAATCGTTTGCGAAAATTATGTGAAAACAAAACATTTGAAGATAAATACAAATATTACCCTTAAAATATGACACTTTTACAAGAAAACATTCAAAAACTTTGTGTATGAACAATGATTGTGCTTAAAAATCACATTATGTACAAAATAATACGGAGAAGCCATCGAGTTTGGGTAATCTTTAGTTGTTGTTGTTGTATGGTTTCCACTAAAGTATTGAATTTTCGTTTCCTTCAATGCACTAAACTTCTTTCTTTAATACAGCTTATTCGTATTTGAACAGTTTTTGAAGTTGTTCGTGAATCGTGGGCAGTGATTGTCCGATGTGATATTATAAGCTATTGTTGTAAGAACCTATGTATAAAAATTGATGTCGTGTAACTAATGGTAAATAGATTAAATTCGCTTTGTAAGTAAATAGTTTCTAAATAAAATGGAAATCGAAACATTCCATTTACACCTATTAATTTAATCGTATTTTAGTATACGTTTTGTGGGTAGCGAGCTAAACGTCAGTCTTGTTACCGTCAACATTTAGATCGAAAATCATTCCATGTTTGATTTGAATTTTGACGCACGTGGGTGTTATTTCAATGTTAATGGTATAAATGTCACAAATACAGTAAGTTATCTGCGATAAAGGCGACTTGCAACATTTTTTATTCCGATTTAGTTAGATTTAAATTCGTATTTACCATAAACCCGATTTAACGCCTAGGCGCCTAGTTTTATACTAGTATAAAACTTGATTAAAATTAAACATCAAAAAACGTTAAAGTCAAGTTTGGAGATAAATCTAGGATTCATAAAATCTTTATTTTATAAATTAGCTGCATGTCGCCCTTTTTGATGATCCCAAATGTAGAGATGCCATCACTCTCGCTGCTTTAAAAGAAGTTTCGTATCTGAAAATATTATCTATTTTCCGTCGAGCAATTTGCATTAGAGATCCCTTTTTTTTCAAATTTATCAGTGCAAGAGCTTGTATTCGATTTCTAAAGACAAGTCGTCCAAAAATATAGTGTACTTCGACAAGGACTCAGTGCAAATACTTGCGCAGATTGTTAATAAAATATTAGCAAGGAGAGAGACGATATATGGTATGCCATATTATGATAGAATATGTTATTTTATTTGGTGAAATTCCGAAAATCAAAATATTAAACCTGTGGTAATAATTCGAATCGCAATAATGCTTATAAATGAAATACACTTGATATACTTATAATGAATCAAAAGCAAACGTAATGGAAGGAAACGCTGTATATGTATTATAATTTATAATATATAAAATACATAATTATTGATATGTGTATTGTTAGTATTAAATACGCAACTTAAAGTATTAAATGTATGTAATAAAGTACCTAAAGCTATTATTATAGTTATGGCAACGTACTTAAGCAATCCGAAATGTGACATTTTATGTCTGAATAGATTTTGTGGTGTTTTGTAATTAAAATGTTGTCAATTAAAATTGGATTTTATTATGAGCACTTACTATTTTAACTATCGATCCACCTTGGTATGCATCCAAATGTAAGTCAATCAAAAGTACTTATATATTTTATGAGCATTTATAAGATCAAGGTCTGTTATTAGGTCTGTCCACATTGATTTAACTCTTGTGTATACCTTTATCAAGAAAGGCCTTTGCTTGGAAATTGCAAAGTTTTAGTGATATTCTCTATCATACATAAGTGATTTTTTTTAGAAACGAAATTCACAAATATTCGTACCACCAATAGGCACGATAATTACTCCAATGCGCCTTACTTTGTAGTCCAAACCAAACTAAGGTCGTAATTTGAGCTTGACAACAGTAGCCGTGCACATGCGAATGGAATGGAGATAGCACACACAATTTAACACAGGGTATTACGATAGCGTGACGTGATGGAGCTACTTACAGCTTACAGTGGGCAACACTGGCCGCCAGGATTGTTCGTTACACCTGCTTAACTGTTAAGCGGACGGGGTAAATGTTTTCTTCTGAGTGTAAGTACAAATGTTTCAAAGAACAATTCTTTGTAATTAATTTTATTGCACCGAGACACGAAAGGTAGAATTCAGCAAGTACAAAGATAAATATACTACGAGTGATGTGTTCCAGTTATATTAGCCTAGTGTTACTCTTATTTATTTATATTATGAAGTAAAAAAATTCAATTCGCAATAAATTTGTCACAGCTTCGTTACAGCATTTGGCTGCCATTGATTTGACATGCACCACAAAGATCATTTTGTGTAACAAAACATTCGTGTAGTAAATATATGTAAGTATTTTGCAATGAATTCTGATTTACGTATGAATAAAGGAAAACCTTAAGAGGATCGACTACCGCGCCCATGTCCATACAAAAAGGGAAAACGTTTTGCTACCCCTAAATCTTCTCCGATTTTGATAATTTTTCACTATGTTGTTGTCCCTATCAAAAACTATGCCTCTATGTTTTCCTTTTTTGAAAATTTTGTTTAGATAAAAAGTTATAAGGATCTGTAATCTTGCTTTATTGGGTTTGAAAAACATTCATTTTAAATTCATTGTATTTCAGAAATAAAGTAAATTTTCGGAAAAAACAAAAAATAGAGGCATAGATTATATTCTGCTGAAAAGATTGATACCAAAAAGTAGTATATTTAGTACAGTTTAGGGGTTGGGAAACGTTTTCCCCCCAAACGCGATTTTCGACAAAAAAATACCTAGAAACACAGCCGAGCTGCAACTGTCTCTATCGCACGTTTGCGAGCGGGGCCGAGCGCGGTCGCGACAGAGAATGATTCTCCAAATACCTATTTTCCTACGCTCGCGGCGCTGTAGAATAGTCTTAATGGATATGTATATGTATTGTCACGTTATGCGTAACGAATAAATCTATGATGTTGCACATTTACTTACACAATGTTGTGGAAAATTTACGGTCGTCGGCTCGCATTTTACAAAACAACTTGTCCTTAGAGTCCTTCACGGAACTTTCGCTGGGCTTTCTTTGATTCCCTTTGAAAAATTTTCGTGGGTATAAAAACCTATTTAAAAAGCAATCAGTCAGGGCTCGCTGATTGCCCGCGCCGCACGCCACCGGCCGTGTTCACAAAACGGAGCAATTAACAACAGCCCCTCTACCCCACACCCCTCCTTCACCCCGCGCTGATCTAATCGCAAAACGACCGTTTTCTGGAATCGCCTCTACAAACTATTGCGTGTTCTATCGCGGGGTCGCCGGTGGCCAACTTGTGCTTCTATACATTTCGAAACTCGTTATTTGCCCATTCGCTGTATCCTAACATCTATTGATCGAGCACTTAGATAAAGCCTGCGTGAAATAGATGGCCAATCAGAATCTACTCTAAATCACATTTAAGGGGGAAGTTGTGGCTGTTACTACTGCAAAGGTCAAGATAAAATTTCATTGGTTACATTGTAACATAAAAGGTCGCGTTCTCACCTTAGAAGTGTTACAATTAAATAATTACCCTGAATTGCTTGACTGTTAATTGTTGAAACTCAAGTCAATCCATTTGTAGAGCAACAACTGTGAAAAAACTGATAAATGTGTTTGTTGGTGACGTTCTTAGCAAATTCCCAAGTTAAATGGTCAAGTTCATTCTAATTTGAACCTTATCACCAGTAGACAAGAAATTGCTTAATTGAGGGAACAGAATGTATGAAAGTCTAAAGATCATTTTTAATCTAAATCTTCAGTTTCATGGCTACAGTTTTTAAAGTCTTGAGTAGTACTATTAAATTTCCCCGTCATCAAATTAATAAAATCGTAAATGGCTCGTTTCATGCAGTTGTTGGCGCGGCTAATGAATTCAATGTTTTTTCAGCGCGCACAGACCAATTTGCGGATAAAGCATTCCATTAGTTATAAGGTAAATATGAAGTGGGCACGCAGACGTAGTGCAACCAATGAATATTAATGCCGGTTAAACGTTCTCTAATCACGACTATCACGAAGGGTTTTTGTTGTCTGCCCGACGAGCATTTTGTTCGAGGTAAATTGATTCTTTCAATTTACACTCAATTGCCTATTCAACTAACTAAAAGTTTATTTCTAACTAGTCTTTTTACTAAACGTGCTTGGTGATTTGGGACACCGGCGTATATTAAAAGAAAAGCCCTTACTCACTCACTCACTGACTCATAAATTCCCCTTGGACCTAAAAACCTAAAATTTCTAATTTTCTTTAGATCAAAATAAAGTAAGAATTTTTCTAAATCATAAATGGCGATTAATTGTTATTGCTTTCTTATTTTGTTTTGGTTTTATTTTATTTAGAAATCTTACAGGTTATAGAAATACATTTAGATAATAAATCGGGTGACAAAAAGCCAATGACAAGATTCCGCCATTATAATATTTAATTTTTGGACTATTATATAGAAATTAAATTTTACTGATGAATAACAAAAAAAAGTAAGTATCAGTATGGATTGTTGTGGAATGCGATTTAAATAAGACTAATGCTGACCTTAGTAAGCTAGGATGGTCCAATATGAAGCAAGGTCGTAGTGCTGTCTACTTCATTTTGAAATACTGTAAGAAATCTTAAAATTAATTATTTTATTCATCAAAAACATAAGTGGTGTATTAGCAAGCGTTTTGTGTTACGGAGCGAATCAATGATCTAGCTGCGGCGCGGTGTAGATCTGTATCGCTTCCGTCGCTCGCGCAGCCAAGTAATTACTCATTGCCGACATAGATATTATAATAAAGAAAACCATACATATTTACTAGCATTAATATTATAACAAATGTGAAGATGCCCTATGTTTATACTTCTATCTCGTTGAGCAACGGATCTAGATGATTTTTCACATAATTAAATACGATACGAGTATATGACCTAAGACACGTCTTACTAAATTATTTTGATATTGAAATCTGATTATATAAGGTTATTTTGGTATGTTTGTAACGAATAAACTCAAAAAGTACTAGACCGATTTTAAAAATTGTTTTCACTAATATTTTTTCCGAAGATCCGGGCGAAACGCAAGATCTAGATAAATTACAAAACTTGCATATTATCTAGTTTTAGATACATCTAGTTTTAGAAAATATGTAGTAAGTAATTTATTTGAAGTTACAAACATCTAAAACTTTTGAATAAAATAAAAACCGCTGTCATTACATGTATTCTATCATTTGAAAACAATACTCCAGGAACTAGAGACGAAAAATGTGCAACATTTTGGAAAAATTCCAACCAGGCTGAAAATGTGTATACACGTTACGTACCTTTTAGCTCCCCAAATAACCTCTGAAAAGTTCCACGAATCCAGGGGTGGGCATAACAGGCTGTCAAAAGGGGCATAACTTTTGACAGCCAAAAAACAGTGACCTTTTTTCGGTTTTTTGCCTATATCTTCGTTCCTATCGATCTTACCGCTATGAGGTCTACTTATGAAATAAAGAATGGAGAAGAATGGAGAAAAAAGTTTATTGATAACACTAATAGTTTTCAAGTAATCGGCCATTGTAACTCCGGTAAACATTTTTAATTGATATTTTAGTGCAATTCATGATCACTGCTACAAACAACAAAACATCAGAAAACAGTAAAAAGGTTATTTCAAAACATTAAATCTACTGTCTGAAAAACTTTTTATAGAATTTATAAGAAGTAAATCCAAGTACTGCTAGCTTTATCACAAAGTAGCTTTCCGCCCGGGACTTCGTTCCCGTTGGAATTTGGGAAATTACGTAGCCTTCTATGTGTTAATCAAGGGTGTCAGCTATCTCCATACCAAAATTTTATCAAAATTGGTTCAGCCGTTTGAGCGTGAAAGAGCAACAAACATCCATACATCCATCCATTCATACATCCTCACAAACTTTCGCATTTATAATATTTATTACAAATTTTCTAATAAATATAGAATTATAAGGTTATTAAGATCAAAAATAAGTATCAGGTGCGTGATTCTGTAACGTGACGTGTTGAAACTCAATCCGATGTTTCCCACTTTTTCCCGTGGAAATGACTGATTTTATATCGATGAACTTTCATAACCTTTTTTGTAGAGATTTTTTCATTCTTTCTTTTATAGGTACACCTCATAGTTGTAAGATCAACAGGAACGAAAATATTAGCAAAAAACCGAAGAAGTATCATTTTTATCACCGTTTTTTAGCTGTCAAAAGTTATGCCCACTCCTGGACTCGTGGGACTTTTCAGAGTTTATCCAGGAAGTACACAAATTTTCAGCTTAGGTGGATTTTTTCCGAAATCAAATGCTAAAGTTCCTGTAGTACAATGAGCTTAATAGTCTACTCTTTTTTAAAAATTATTTTATTATGCATAAATATGTTCGAGGTGTCTGTTCCATATAGCAAACATCATAGACCATCGACTTCAAAAAATTAAGCCGTGCAATGTAGATTAGCATCACTTCCTTGTAATTTACTGATTTACGAGTATGTTTAATACTTTATAGCTGATTCGGTTTCGTTTTCTTCCTTAGTGATGTCCATAACTGTTCTAATGACTGCCTAATTATCTCTACAACTTTGTGTTCTATGTACAGGATATTATTTAATGAATTTATTTCTGTGCTAATGATTTCATGATAGAAACGTTATCTAAGATAAAGTAGCACAGACGAATGTAATTAAAATCTAAACGTGCTGTAGCAGTTGTGTTTAAATTAGTCAAAATAGGATCACCTTAAAAACATTTAATTATTTTTGCCGTGGTGAGCCCTACTTCTGAATCTAAGGAGACCTTTTTCGATTCCCAACTAGAACAAAAAGGTGGTGTAGTTTAACAGCATACTTTTTTTTAGTTTGGGTCTGAGTGACGTGTTTTATGTCGGTGTGTGAATGCTTATCCATGTGCCTAATGCATTCTTTTAGAATGACTAGACGTAAGTTTGTATGTTGTTTAGTACACAACAACAGGATCAGTAGGTGTCAGATCACTTTCGCCCCTTAGATAGATTGCGGCCAAGAGCAAACCCATTCTTTACAAAAAAAATATATTTCATTTCCGTGTTTTTAACAAGTTCCGCTATGGTTTACGGTAAAACAAACTAAGTTTTTCCTTATTTAAGTGGAATACTGGTAGAATGTCTGTCAAATCGTTTTCACTGATCGCCAGGCCGCCGCGGTAGATATGTATCGCATTTGTAATTACCCATTCCCACCGACTCTACCGATATTGTCTGAGTAAGACATAGAGTAGTGACTACGGTAAGTAGCCAGAGAGCTTTTGATGTCGAAAATACAATCGGCATAAGAATAAACTATTTCACTAACCGATCTTTTAAGCAGTTGAACATAGGATTTGTTAATAGAATAAAAAGTATAACATAGTTTACTAGATAATCGATGATTATTTAAGTGATATAGTGAGTTCCCGCCGGGTTCAAATCGCTTGTGTAAAAAGCAGACTTTCATTCCAGACTTTATTGTCTGTTTTTGTGTAAGTAGGATTATTAATTGTTTTATTAAGGTAATGAAGCGTTAACCTATTATGATAACTGTGGAAATCTAAAATGCGGATAGTTTTTTTTTTCATCATGTTGCTAACTTACAAGACCTCAGCGCACAACATCACACAAATCGAAAGAAATTCAATATATTAACAAATTTTTTTTGCATTTAAATTATTCAAATTTATCTATTAGGAATACTGTATAATTAATTACTCTGTGCTAACAGCAGTTCACAGGGTGACGTCATTTTGACACTGGTTTCTAAAATGAAGTTGGACAACCGTTTATCAACGTTTTTAGGGGAAAGCATAATTAGTGTGAGTATTGTGCTTTGTATGAATTATTTTTAAACCTGTATGTGTAGGTTAGGTGATATACTTTTTTTGTAGCTCCGTTGGTTAGATCACCAGGAGATCTAGTCCTGGGATCGCGGGTTAAAGTCCCATTCGCCCAAAATGTTTCTTTCCCTAAAATTATTTATTTCTTCAGATTTTTTTTATTTATAAATAAACTTTCTTTGAGAAAAATGAAGTCACGTAATTTAAAATTATCAAATAATAATTTTATAACTTAACAGTATTGCGTTAATAATATATTTCGGTATGGATATATCGGCGTAGGTTAGTAGCACCGCGGTACAAGCACTCTAATGATTTGCATATGTAATACACAACTGACAACTAACTAATAATAATAGAAGCTTGTTTTTATCGAACTTACCGTTTAACATGGACACCCTATACAACATGCGGGAAATTAAAATATTAATGATAATTTGCATGTTAATGTGGCCGACGTAAACGCACCTAATCGCCATAATTATAATAGTAAAACTATTCACTTCATATTGTGCGCATTTACTATTTTATACCGAGAATAGGTTCTCGAATCACTAGGATATTTTTGTGCTCGAAAGTGACTAGGAGAAACCACTATCTGTTAATGAGAAAATCGTATCATCTATAGATTTCATAAATATGAGTAAGAGGTAAGCCTTCGTTATCAATTCATTAAAGTTGTTTATTCATAGTTCTTAATTATTATTTTTTAACAGTAAGTAGTCTCTACATGTTGTAGTCTCTACATTAAACTATGGCAAAATAGACTTGGAGAGATAATACCTATCCAGATAAAAGTTAATATATAAGAGTATGCGCGTCTTAGATTAAAAACACAAAAGTCTAGAGATAAAAGTATTCAACGAATGTTAAACTTCATTTGCAACAATAAATATGAACAATTTTAAGGAAAGAATAATATTCGGCGCAAATGGAACTTGAACCCACGACCCCAGGATTATATCTCCTGGTGCTCTAACTAACCAACTGAGCTATCGTGCTTTCAAGTCAAGCGGGGAATTTTTAATTCCCTTACTAAAAACATTACGTTGTAATTCCCTAAAATTATTCGTGAATACCACTCACGCGGGTAAGCGTTTTAAAAAATCTATATTTACTATATACTATATTACTTTACTATATATAATATTATAAATGCGAAAGTAACTCTGTCTGCCTGTCTGCCTGTCTGTCTGTCTGTCTGTCCGTCTTTCACGCCTAAACTACTGAACTGATTTTGATGAAATTTGGTATAAAGATAGATTAGAGCCTGGGAAAGGACATAGGCTACATTTTATCCCACAGATGAGCACGATATAACCTGTAGTCCACGCGGGCGGAGCCGCGGGCGGAAAGCTAGTACTAAATAAATGTGTATAAATCCTAAAAACAAGCTGAGAAATCTTACATAAATGTATTTAATATCTATCGATTCACGAATAGAAGTGCTGTAATAGCCTCGCCTTACATCCATATGGAAATCATTATGTATTACACCCACTACTTACCGCTTGCTCTTTTGTAATGCTATATGATGCAGTTTGCTAAAACGATTGCTCATAATTTTTGTTGCATTCTAATTACACAGGTACTTAGATACAATTTCCTCTTTAATTTGTCTATGTGAAGTATGTTCTTAAAGTTTCTGAGTCAGCTCAGGAGTTTATCTAAACGAAAAGAAATAATTTCATGCGTAATTAATGCTAAAAGATGATTACTGTTGAGTTAAGACCGACGCTATTTCTTTCGCAGATTGTTTTTTGTGTTTGAAATAGCCAAGAGAAGATTTGAAAAAATATTTTTTTGGGAAATTCTCCAGTGAAGGCAGAGACCGACTCAAAATTTTGAATCAATAAGGAAAAAACCGTTTTAGTGCTCCTATTTTCTTACTGTATCTTATGTTTTCTTATGTTTATAACAAAATTGTAAGGGAAGTCCATGCCCCCTCGATGGGGACGGCTAACAAAAAATAAATGATAAAGTTAAAGTTAAAAAATCATTGACACAAATGTTAGTGAATATGTCATATGATGAAACTGAAGTTTTACTGAAGCACACAAAATATCAGTCTCTTTTTAAAAACAAATTCTTCCATTTATCGCTCCCACTATACTATACAAACATTAACAATTACGCACACACATACACACACCACACACACACACACACACACACCACACACACACACACTACACACACACACACATACACAGACAAATACTTTTTTGCTCAACTAGAAAATCTATAGGTAAGAAATTTCCCTGTTTAATCATTATGTAAAGATAATCACGACATAGGCCTAGCCTAGTGTGGTTATCTCAGTAAAACTATGTTGTATTAGTCGGACAGTTTAATAAATCATTTATCATTTTAAAAAAAAAAGTATGTAATACTAAATTTAAATTACTTAAGGCGATAAATTTAGGTAAATTCGGAAAATTTAAGATTGCTGAAACACAACCAGCAGCTCGAGCACGATGACAATGGCGAACAACTCGCACGGCGCGCCACTCGGCTGACGATAAAACTTCACTTTGATTGTGAGAGGGCTCCGCGCAAAGGCTTGCTCGCCCTCTGGCATTGTCAATGTGGACATTTTGACATTAAACCGCGGCGCTATACGCGCTGTCACCATCGTACTCGAGCTGCAGAAATTAAAAGCATTGCATGTAGGTAATCGTAACCTATTTAAGTCCATTAAGTAGCTACAATATAATATTTTATAATAAAGCTGTCACGGAAGTTGCGGTCAATAAAGTTTTTTAATAGCTCTATTAACTAAAGCTTAATTATCAATAAATTAAACAATGAGAATTGTATACGCAATCTCAAAGCAATAAAACTCGAGAAGAACTCTCATACCATGACTTTTTTGTTTTTATGAATTTAACTGTAAAAAAAAACTATAGTAAACACCCCACAAATCCATGATTATATTTATTAATAGTAGCGGTAATATATGATTTTTTTTCTATAGAGAATTGCTTATTATTTTATTTTAAATATATCTTTTATTTAAATATTGTAATAGTTATAGCAAGAGCGGCGCCTCCCAACACAGGTATAAACATCTTCTTTATAAAAAGTATGCATTCTCTCGTAAAATTTAGTATAATAACGCCTACAACATCGATGTGATTATGATGAGGATATATTAAGGTGCGCAAGCGCACATAGTATCCTAAACAAGTAATAAGTAGTTGACATTTTTTTTTAATTTCATAGTGTGACAAAGTGACCTCACAAGGTGGTTAGCAAAACACGTAAACCTCGTTTGAACGTGAAACCTACGAAGCAATTAAAAGTAGACTAGCGCGGGGGCTATTCGTGAAGGAAACGAATGCATTTCATTAGTAGACATGTAATCGAGCGGGCAGTGCGATTTGAATAGCAAAGCGGCAATTTTTACACCGTGCGATACTATCAGGTAATTAACCGCTCGTTTAGTCGCGTTCGTAAACGATCCGCGGGCAGAACGCGAACCAAACCGTTGTACGGTATGCCTATGAATACATTGCACGAATACGTTTGTTTCCTGTATTAGTTGAACGCACTATTCGTAATTACGAGTGATTGATAAATTGATTAGGATCTGTAATAGGTTTAAGCCGTTTCGACATGATGTACCACTAGAATCACTATGTAGTCAGTGTTTATTCACTTTTTATTGAGTTTGACACACACACTCAAAAACTGCTAGTCCTTACTTAGATCGCAAAGTTTCAGAGTTGGAAATCAAATATCAATGTAATACCTTCCATATCTGAAACTTTGTAAGTATTCAGTTGATACTAAAAACATTATCAGAAACTAGAGGATTCCCGAGACTTTGTTCCCGTGGGAGTTTCGTTAAATCCTTCCTCCATCCTTGTCTAAGTTATAAATTGAAATCATTTATTTGTCAGGTACTAGCTTGTCAGGTATAAAGAAACCCTTGTGCCAAATTTCATCTTTTTCGATCCAAGGGCTTTTGACCTTGTATGAATTAGTAAGTGTATTTTATATGTATATTAAGAAAATATAGACACATTAAAACGCATAGAAAGGCATAGAGGCATATATCTGAATAAAAAGATGTCCAGGCTGGCAGCGTTTGTTAGCTGATTAGCTGAAAAAAAGAAATTCTCTGGCAGAAAAAGCTTTCATCTCTCGATTAAATCGAGATGCGTAAAATAATTATACTAACATCAGTTGCTACTTTAAAATGAAACTAGAATTTTCATAAATCATCATCTAGTCAGACATAACTTCGAATAACCTGACATAAATTGCATTTATGTTTCCACGAGACATATAAACGTGTTGCTAAAATAATTATCTTATTAAAACTAATTAAGGTACTTAATAATTCAAAACATTTTAATGAGTACTTATTTAAAGCAGGTATTTTTAGTTCAGTAGAGTTTCTCAAAGTTTACTGTTTTTTTTAAACTTTCCAGTGAATATACTCGTACCCAGTTTGCTAGACAAACTTATCCTAAGAAAAAGAAAAGTTGATTAGATTAGTATCAAACATACTCATATCAAAAAAATCGCAGTGTCAATATACAATTTTCAACTAATAGGCAGCATCTGTATTCTCATGGACTAATTATCAGGTTATTCGAAGTTATGTCTGACTAGATGATGATTTATGAAAATTCTAGTTTCATTTTAAAGTAGCGACTGAACTTAGTATATTTTACGCATCTCAATTTAATTGAGAGATAGAAGTTTTTTCTGCCCGAGAATTTCTTTTTTTCAGCTATTCAGCTGAAAAACGCTGCCAGCCTGTACATCTTTTTATTCAGATATATGCCTCTATGCCTTTCTATGCGTTTTAATGTGTCTATATCTTCTTAAGATAATTAGTCCATGGTATTCTCAACAGCCAGGTAAAAATCGCTAATCGATGAAATATTCACTATTTTACAATTTTCTTTAATAATACATCATAATAAAGTAACTAGTTACTATTTATAACATTATTTCAATTTCAATTTAAGTTTGAGAACCTTCAGCTTACCTTATTCGGTGACCGGTAGTGTATGACTTCATTAACTTTTATAGTTGCAGGTTGTTTAAAATAAGATCAAACTATTATAATGAGTGAGTACCTATATTGTAAAATTAGACTTAAGTATATTAGATTTGTTTACAATATAATATTTCAATAGCTCAGTATATAAGACTGCCGATTTCAAAATGGCCAATATAATTTATGATTACGGACGGAGCGATACTTTAAATTAATTACCTAATGAAACTCTGGGACATAGATGTACAGAGGCCAGCGCATCAGGTTACTCCGTTTTCATTGCAAAACCACTCTCATCACAACAGCACAGAGAGCACGCTTGTGGTAACCTGATGTGCGGCCGTCCGTACATACATGAAACTTATAAACATGTATGTGAAATTCTTAAACAAAAATAAAGACCCTTATAAGCAATCCTTTATTGTCGTACAAGTTCCTTAGGAAAATTCGTTCAATATAGTAGGTACTCGATTTTTAAAAAGTACGGAAAAGTATTTAGAATAGTTGTCACTATTCGCTGTTAGCTGTAGTGTTACTGAGTCAAGAAGCTGGTGATAGAGCGGCTTTTTACCATTTTTGCAACCGAACCCAAATAATTAATATTTTCTAAAGACTTTAGTGGACATTTTCACACGACAATAATACGTAAATGATATAATTTTAAAACTATTCCATCGAGTTTCATTAAAAACTCGTTGTGCTATCGTGCCGCGCGCAAGCGCAGATATGATCAGTTGGTGAATTAAAGTGAGCCATTTACTGTAATATACCTTGTTCCGCTGTTACAGTATTGTGTGTGATAGTTGTTAAAAATGTAAAACATACATATAAATAATGCCATATACGAAGTAGCCTATGACAAAGATCATCAATTAAATAACTACATAAAGAAACGAATAACGTGAATTACACCTTCGCCAAATTAATCTTTCCCTGTAGCTAAAACAAACGTGAAAACAACGCCAAATGTCAAAATGTGTCGAAATGAGCGCGATGCCCTCACGCAATCAAAGTAAAGTTTTACGAATTTGTCACAGGCCGTTCTAGCTATGCTGCTGTCGCCTGAATATATTGTCACTTCTCCGAGATTATAAATTCAAATCCTTTTAGTCCCGATAAATAAACAACGAATGTACGAAATTCCTTACTGGTTCCTTGGATAAAGATTTTGCCCAGCAGTGGGATCAAGTAAGCTGTAATAAAAACTGCTGAGCACTGGAGATTGCCTATGATCCATTAAAGCAAATAATAATAACGCGCCAGGTAATTATTCGTTTCATTTTGAACGTGATATGTCCACTGCACGCCTCATGCACTTTTTATAATTATTTTTTCCATCGATTCGCTGTCGTTTATTGTCTGATTACATCTGTCTGCTTGTTCGTAGTCATGTAAACGCAAACACAGTCATTGCTTTGGTTGGTTATCGACATGCTAATTTACCAGTTGCAAGTAAATTGGTGTTTACTTACTTACATTTTCTATGAGAACTCACTTTGAAGACCGTAAAATTATCATCTATTTGTGGAGTGATTTTAAATATGCGAAAATTAACGGTATGAATCTGCCAATGACAACATTAGTCCCACTCCCACAACACAACTAGTGCAATGAGCTGATTAAGTTAATATGGAAAAAAAACTGAGTTTCTTGGGAAAAGTTGTTAAGTTTTATGAGAGATCGATACCCAAAAGTTTCACTACCTTAACTTTAAGGTAAATTAATTTATGTAGTTCTCTGATGATCGCTACTGGATGTAGTATTTTGAAGGTAATTTATAATAACAAAAAGTAATCATCTAAATTAGCTTCCATTTAGAGGTAAGCAGTATCACTGTGCGCGAGCGCATATTTTTGACAGGCAAATTGGATAATGCGCGGGAACACAGCGCGCTTATTGTTGTGCCTCTGTCGCGCGATTGTCAGCGCACTTTTCGGATTTTAATCTGCCATTTTGTGAAATTATGGAAATGAAATGGACGTTTCGCGGTTAGCTGCGTCCGGAGCGGCATTTTGTAATTTTATTGTTCTTCTATCTGAATTAGAATTATGTAGAGCAATGGAACTGAGCTGGTGTAACGATGTGACACGTCAGTCGCTTTAAGTGGCAATTTAACATACGCAGAACAATCGCGGATTGTTACGTGTATTTTGGAAAGTAAATTTGGGCGTAGTTATGTGACAAAGTAAATTTAGTTGTCATAAATATAGTGTTCCGAACTTCATCATTGTGGAGGTTAACAAAATTATTTTAAAAAATACGGTAGAGTTACTATTGCAGTATAACCATGACGAACAATAAACAAGGGTACATTTTGAAACTGTGTAGGTACTTAGTATAGTTCCCTCAAAATATTTGTTAGCTTTAGTACTTACAAAGTGGCTCTTTAGCTTTGTCCATTTGATTATATTATCTACTAGCCGCGATAGGAAACGAAAAGGCGAAAGACAATTATTAAAATATTCGGTTGTCATTTTATTTGTTTCAATAAAATGGTAGGTGGCGGTAATGAGCAGGCGATATCGGTCGTTTTGTATCCCTTATCGCGATGTTATCTCCCCCCGCCCCCCCTGAGTTACCGGACCGTGGCCCTCACCGGACATGGGCACCAGTGCACCACTGTCCAACTGACCACCTATCTCTGTTTCTTATACTGTTCCCATAAATATACTTAAACATTTTGTATTTTTTGTTCCTAATTTCTTATCAACTGTTGCTCCTCCACATTGAACTTTAAACACGCAACGGTTGACCTATAGGTAGAAGACCTAGAGACATACAATTTTCAAAATTTTCGATAGCGAATCTTAGTATTCCGAAACGATAATTAGAACAAACATTTTTTTAACTTGTCCTGCCTTCTTCTTCTTATCGTGTAGGTATAGTCAAGTATGTGGCGAACTTGGCTAACCCTGGTGTCAATGTTTTCAAACCGCATAATGGCCTCTAACTTCGTTTTAACGACTGTTATGTAGTCAATCGATAACAGCCGGGACCGACAGCTTAACGTGCCCTCCGAAGCACGGAAACGCTCGTGATAAATTGCCACTTTGGTCACCCATCAGGTTCCCTGCCTCTGTGTACGTTGCTTAACCTCACTGATCGGTTAAGCGAGCCACTGGGCTACTGTCCTGCCTATTGATATACAAAAATTAATTCAAATTTTGTAATTTCTACTTCTTATTTTGTCAAAACTGCCTACTTCCACTTCTTTACGTCTGCAGGATGCAATTTCTCTATAGCAACCAGCAGAAAGTAGTTGTTTCCTCTTCTACAATCTATTTTCTTCACGGTTAATGCCCCGTATAAAATACAAATTAGGTATACACAAAAACGCATAAAATTAAATTACATAAAATTGTAAATAAACAAATTAATAGATTGTCGCCCAAACATCTTAATCGAATGTCGTGTCAATAAGCTGGGATAACTCTATTATTATTATAACCATGAACAAACTAAAACTATAGATAACTCACTTTAATCGTTCCCACCGGTTTTGATGGATAATTGCCATACAAACTGCTTGTATTTTCATTTGAACGCCATTTTTGTTAATTAAGAACAATGAACTTGGATTTTAAGCTTCGTTACTTCGAGTCAGCTAAGCTTTTGTTATAAAAAACCATGAATGGTTAGTAATTATCTCTACATTTAAGCGAAGTGAGTATTATAGTAAAAATATATCCAGTTTGCGTTTTTTTCGGTAAGGTGGTATTTTGGTGTAGTTTTAGACTTTCTAAGAAAGTTAAGAATTTTCAACTACAACTATAGCCCAATCGGCTTAGAATTCAAATCGGATTTTATTCCTACAAAAGGTTTTATTGTTTTAATAGCTTCATTAGTTGCCAAATAAGACTATCCTTAGTTTTCCCCCTCGGCGGAGGTGTGCGTAAGAGGTGGGGGTTAAAAATGTACCCCAAAAGGGATATTTTTTCAATTTTTCGTTTATATCTCGTAAAGGACTTACAATATCGAAAACTGTCCTTCATAAAAGTTGGAGGGCATTTAATCCTGCGTAGGATAAGACCAGATTCATATTTTTTGGACTACCCGTTCTCATTCTTTAGCTCATCAAATTTGGATAAAGGGTCAAACAGGCTAAGCGAACTAGAGTGGCCCCATAACGACGGATTTAGTCATTCTTTCAGGTGGTATACTGGCGGGTCCTAAGAACCTTCCTTCGGGTCCTAAGAGTCCTTTACGAGATATAACCGAAAAAACGCAAAAATATCCCTTTTTAGATACATTTTTACCCCCCACCACTTATGCACACCTCCGCCGAGGGGGAAACTTAGGATAGTCTTATTTGGCAACAAATGAAGCTATTAAAACAATAAAATCTCTTGTAGGATTTAAATCCGATTTGAATTTTTTGTTGGTTTAATTCTATTGACCTACTACTCGTTTCCGTTTGTTATAGGTCCAATGAGGACAATTCAATGATAGAAGTCTACTGAATTTTATTATTGTATGATTCAACCTATACTTCATGTCCTAATCATAAAACACCAATATTTTGGACTTTTGTAGGCATTACTTATTTTATAGTTTAGTTATCAAGAGAGCCGCTACGTGTTTCTGTACTGAGAAACATTTTCAATATATTAACATCTTTTTTCGCCGACCAAGACTCGAATCTTCAGTAAAATGCAGTTATTCTAGGTTAGGTAAATCGTCACGTCTTGGCAAATAAACAATTATTCCAATTTGAAACAGCAAAAACAATTATATTTCCACTCTTTGCCGATAAGAATACTAAGTAAACTGTACAAATGAATTCTATAAGCGAAGACATGCAATTGTGAGCAAAGCGCACTTTTTGTTGCACACATTAGCGTCAAATTAATCGTGCAATTACTCCGCGATCGGAATGAGAATGTCTCTTTTGTTCCTATTCTGTTTCCCACCTAGTTGTTATTTATTGCGAAATAAAGCTTGATTTGTATGTGAATATTGTGAATATGATAGAGCTATTTATCGGTAATGGGTTGAAAATGGTGCAGTAAAGTAGCGGTTGATTTATAATGGCGACAATCATTGATCGAACAATGAACGCGAATGTGATACAACGGTTTTAATGTACGATTACAAGATGGTTGGTATTCATTTCATCTAGCCAAGTATAGATAGTCTTAGCTTGTAGTCTTTTTGTGTGAAATTAACTATGAAAATACACACATTCTTTGTTATTCATTAGAAGTTTAGGTACTTAATTAGATATGTTTTTTGTTATTGTTTATTCACAATGTGTTTACTCTTACTAATATTAATATTTTTTTCGTTTAGTGTCAGTAAATTAAAGGTTAAGAGTATTCAATCAATCGATCAACATTTATTTTGTAGACAATACAGTTTCTTATTAGCCAAATCAGTTAAGAAAAGTCTCTTCATACAATACGTTAGTTTAAGTAAAGTAACAAAAATAAGATGCACATGTAACCCATAAAATGTTATTTATATCTCTGTATTACGGATAACGTGAAAAGAAAAAACTAACAACGAAGTTATAAATTACACTTCCAAACAGTAACAAACCATATACGAAAAAATACAATTTCAAATTTAAAATTGCAAATTAAAAAAAAATACATTAAATTGCTACTATTTACCAAAAATATTGATACGATTTACATTTTTACCAAATAAAATAAATGATTTAATTACACACATGCATACTTAATATTACACTGTGTAGTGTAGGTACATTTCTATTTCGCGCGCGCGTGTGTGTGTTTGTCACTAATTGCCGCGTCCGGCGGAAGTGGCCGGTTCCGAGGCAGGCGTCAGGTGACAGTCCTGCGCCCACCTGTGTGACCAGAGCACAGACATGTTCTTAGTACATGCACTGTGTTTGGAAGTATTTGGGCAAAGTATTTGGAAGTATTTGGTATTTGTTTTTTAAACAGCATAGGTCTTGGTTAAAACTAAAGTTGTAAAACCGCCACCAGAAGCACAAATCGACTAGCAAAAAGCAATGGGGCCACCTTTTGTACCCTGACATATCTGTTCTGTATTATAATGTAACTATGTTCTGTATTTGTGTTGGAGTGCAATAAAGTATATTGTATTGTATTGTGAAAAAGCTGTCAAGCAAGAAGTACGTAAGTTACCTATATTTTACTGTAGACGAAGGAACTTGAAGGAAGGAAAAACCATGAAAAAGCAGAAGAAAAACAAAAGAAGATCATATTATTGAGTGCACATTATCTTCTGGGTGAGTTTGCTTCATCCTCAACCACATCTTCGCCCCTGGGCTAGATTGTGGTCAAGAAGAAACCAATATTTTTTAGGCGAGAACACTTTTCTTTTCCTAAAAATTATTTGTGAATATCTCTCACTCCAATACTAAACAAACCCATAATTTATAAAAAAAAAACAGAAACAAACTTATACCATACTGAATCTACCAATCTACATAAATCTACCAATCAGAACCACAAGAAACGGTGTCACAGTGTTTAAAATGTCCGTCACATTACAAAAGGGGAACGCACACAAGCACAACTTGCGTGTGTGCTTAGCTAATTAGCCAGTCATTGATTTTACGATTACCGCAATAATTAACTTTTACAATACGTGCGTTATTACTGTCAACTTACATATGTCGGTCGGGGAGAGGGGCCTACAAGCTGTTTTGAATAAAATAATTCCGTTAAACGTTTTATTACTTGATTTAAACCAGTGGACATTGCTTTTAGTCTACAAAAATTGCGGTTTCCTTAATGGGAGTTTGGATTAAGTTAAAATATTTTAGCTTTGATGTAGAACAAACTTCAATAAAACTATGAGGCTGATTAGTCTCTTACAAACACTACAGAAGCAAAGACAGCGAACTGTTAGGATAGAACCATGCTGGCTAATTCCATATTGTTAAGATTTTTTTGAGGAAATCCCGTTCATTTACGTAGTATAGAGTCATATCTTAGTTAATATGTTATGTATGTTCGCGTTTAAAAGGTTCTAAAGTCGCGTTTAAAACGTTTAAAAAATTCCTCCTAGTTTTAGTCCAGTGCTTTGTTATTTGCGACAGTAAATTCCTTAGGAATGCGATAAGCCTCTGTGCAATTTTGCGCATACTAAAAGGTAAAACTAATAGTCTATACGAAACACACTTTTTAGTAGCTTGACATTTTATTAATTCTCATTCTAAGTCAAACTTTGCGTAACATAATAGACTTGTGCTGTTTAGTAATTGTTTAAGTACACCGTCGTTGAATTTACGACGTGTATAGAAGAGCAAGTTTAATAAACAGTCTTTAATACGACGCATAACAGGTAATCGATCAAGTGGAAACACCACAACTGTCATATTTTTTATCTAGATTCCTTCAGCTGCATAGGTCATGGAGCTTTTAATGCCTGGGGTTTGGATCACGTACACCGCGGCATTGCGAGAAATCGATCAATAATTATTCTACTATGTTGCATTGCAATCCACCGCCAATTTAATACGCCAATAGGTCTTACGTGAAGGTGCGCCTACAGAATACCTATTTAATTCAGTGACTCATTTTTAATGTCTAAATTATAAGCCTTTGTGTAGCTCGCTTCACTTTTAAGACATTCACTATTCCTGTAGCTTATTTCAGTTTAACTTTAATTTTCATAGCGATTACGTAAAGATAGTAAAAAATGGAGCACACGTGAGAGATCCTTTTCAAACCTGTGATAATTTATTTTGACGCAGTAGGCAGGCTACTCCAGAAGACAATACGAAAGACAAATAAGGTGCTATACAAGAATCTGGAGGAAATGTCATCCTTAATATTGTTTGTCAGAACATCTTCGCGTAAAGAAAGAAGAGTGTTCGGAGCTACAGGTTTTTTAAATAATTTATATTAACAATTTAACACTTTCTATTTGCTTGAACATCCATGATTTTCGAAGAACTTCTTACGAACTAACATAATATATGTTTCTTTTTTCGTTTATAGAGTCGTGATATCAACTTTTCACAATTCTGTTTTTCTTAAATTTATTTCAATTTGTCCTTTGAGTTACAATCTTGATATTGGTTGATTTTGATATTTCGTCAATATATCAGTTACTAAATCATTTACTGTTTAATCTCTCCATAAGAAGACTCACATTTTTCACTAGTTCTTTTTAAGCAACTTTCTTTTAGATCGATTTATGAGCTTTTTTAGGGCATGCTTGCTGTTTTTTTAACCACTGGCCGCCCCCATCCCCCTATAAATTAACAATAATTCTTGCGGTTACCCTACAAACTAACGCATGAGTTTTGTACGAGAAAAAATGCATATGTTTTCACAGTCTTAAGGTACTTAGAACTTTGTATTATTGAGGGCTGAGTTTGATTCTCATGTCTACCGCAATATGCCAATACTTGTTTGATTTATAGATAACATAGCACCTCATTTGCGTTACAAAAGTCAAAAAGAACGCACACCTATATAACAAACGAGATAAGGAAAATGACAATAAACAGTCGTCGTTCTTTCGTATTGAAATCTAACCGAAGCTCTAAAGGTGGGGGATTCTACAAAAAATCGTAGGGAAACTTCTATATTCAGCATAGCTAACATAGATGCGTGACATTATTATGTCACGTCGATGTCGTTCTGCCAATTTCGTGCTGATGCTATGCGATAGAACGAGAGGGTAGAACAAGATACACACGAACAAATTATCTCAATCGTCCATGTTCTTCTTCTTACCGTGTAGATATATACTCAAGTGCGTGGCGAACTTGGCTAACCCAAAAATCGTCCATGTTAGGTTGGCAAGAGTCTGACCCACTAGGCGTCAGGGGATCACATCTGTTAAATTGCTATTTTTAAAATAAAAATGATAGAGATCCTTTACAATGTTGTTGGTAGACTCAGGCCATCACTTGCAATCGCCAAATTCTAATCTGCCCCCAACGATAAAATCGATGAAGAGTTTCAGAGTTATGTATCTATGGTTTGGTCGAGTGGTAGTGGCTCTGTGCTTCTTGATCGATGGGTCCTGGGTTCTATTCCCGATCGGAATTGTACAAAAAGCAAATATTTGTCCTCGGATCATGGGTGTTCGTGACTGTTTTTTGTGTATGTTCCAATTCCAAGGGACCTACGACACAAGGAAAACCTTAATATGGGCCTTTAGGCGTGTAGAATTTATTATTATTATCTATCCCAGTGTTTTTTAAACTGTGAGTCGCGACCCCCAGGGGGGACCCCTTACTCGGGGGGTCGCAGGTAAAAGAAAAAGACAATAATTTGTAAATGTTACACCAAAAAAAGACAATTTCAGTGAAAAGACTGTGCCTGTATAATGAATGTTGCCTACCGTCGCCTTCCGCGTCTACCCTGCGGCAAACTCTTTTATTATGTTTTAAAATCTCCGAAGTAGTACATTGATTTAGTTAGCCTAAAATTGCCTTAGGGACCTTAGGGGGTCGCCAGAACTTTATATGATCCAAAGGGGTCGCGAATTCAAAAAGAAAAAAACACTGATCTATCCATTTAACTTATGAACGATTTCGACTGCAGGAAGACGTTCTTTGTTGCATTTGATTCACACCTTCAGTTAAAAAAATGTGCATAAGTAATGTATGTATGAAATTGATACCACGATCTATGGTAGCCCCTGAGAGAAGAATGTTTTTGACATTAACTACAGTTCATTAAACCGTGCTACTTTTTGTCAAAACTAGTGATTATCTTTGCACATTTAAACTTAAAATAAGAAACTAAAAGAACACTTTAAATATATTGAAAAGAACCTGCTGGAGTGATTCGCATCCCTATAATTACGTAATTAGTGTCAATGTGCTGCGCGCATGCGCTGTGGCCCTTTTGTCCTCGCCATGCGCCCGCGCCGCTTTTGTTTAACGCCAACAGCTGTTCTACAAATTCTACAACCACTAAGGGCAACATCGTCACTCTAAATAAACCCTTATTTTCATACTATAAAGTTCATTTGTTAATTATAACATGTTGTGTCCATGCTTAAGGGTATCCGTAACTTTAGCACTTGTAATGACTTAAAATACTATTGCAGATATGTTATCTTTTACTTTACTATTCGATACTATCTGCTTTAATATCCGATAGATAAACTAAATGCAAATTGCATAGCGTGAATCGAATGCAATGTACTTTTGGAAATTAATAGGCACGTCCTCTCCTAACGTTTATACTAAGGATTTTTTTTCAAATAAATTCATTTGTAGTAGTAAAATTACTTAAAAAACATAGTAGTTACAGAAAACTTTTAGAAGGTCAAATAGTCCCTCGACATACCCTTATCCATTAAGTACGTCAGCTTATTAACTTAAACTAAAAAAAATCACGCTTTTGGTGTAAAACTTAGTATTGATAATTTTTTAAACAATGACCTATATCTCCGAAAGTAAACATAGAAAGTTTTTCTCCTTCTCGTATTTTGTTCAATGCGTTGTGATACTAATAAAAAACAGAAGTAACCCCGAAGTTTTTTCTCCGATACTTGTGTGCGGTGTACTTTTATACGAGTACGTCGCGGCAAGCTGAACATTACACTTTTCTATACATATAGTCAGGGGATAAACTCCTGTTAAACTATAGCATTTTTACTAAAAAAAAATATACAATACAAGTATAAATAAATAAATAACACAATAAATAATGAGGCTGGTTTCGTGGATTCCTTGAGCATACATGTGTATACAGGGCTTTAGGCCCTCTGTCCACTTGGATCTATTGCAATAGCTCCATTGATGGATCCTAGTACACTTTTTCTCCATTTCAATCCATTACGTCAATCCATTCGGAATAATGGATCCTAGGACACTCCAAAGTCCACTTGGCTCCTCTAAAGAGTTTTATACGCTAACTTCAATTATAACTCAGTTGACGCGAACTGGCTATTTAAGTAGCCACTTAATAATGATGTTAAAAGATAAAATTTCGTTTAATTTTGCGAAATGGAGGAAAATATGATGAAAAATGAAGACAAAGGGGTGGAATATATTAAAAAAAAGGAGGAGTAGTTCTCCTTCGTGACAGATACTTTCTACTTGTATCTGTCACGAAGGAGAACTAAAGTATCTGTCACGAAGGAGAACTACTCCTCCTTTTTTTTTAATATATTCCACCCCTTTGTCTTCATTTTTCATCATATTTTCCTCCATTTCGCAAAATTAAACGAAATTTTATCTTTTAACATCATTATTAAGTGGCTACTTAAATGGCCAATTCGCGTCAACTGAGTTATAATTGAAGTTAGCGTATAAAACTCTTTAGAGGAGCCAAGTGGACTTTGGAGTGTCCTAGGATCCATTATTTGGAATGGATTGGCGTAATGGATTCAAATGGAGAAAAGGTGTACTAGGATCCATCAATGGAGCTATTGCAATGGATCCAAGTGGACGGAGGCGCTTTAGGTATCTCTCTTTCAACCTCTCGGGTGGTTAATCAGTCCATGAAACTGAACAACTTACCCAAGAAACATAGGTCAAAACACGAAAAAAAAAATTTTGAGTTCCCATACAAACTTCATCAGCATATAGCGCATTTTGTATGGGAGATCAAAAATTTTTTTTCGTATTTTTTTACCTATGTTCCTTGGGGAAGTTATTCAGTTTCATGGACTGATTAGCCACCCGAGAGGTTGAAAGAGAGATACCTAAAGCCCTGTATACAGATACATATTTCAATGACTAGAAAACAAATATCTGCTATATACATTAATGTAATGTATGCTCCGACTAGGGATAGATACCAGGAACTTTAAGAAATCGTCAATTATATCTCCTTTTTTCTTGCTATTATTAATTATTTTGCGTACAAATTAGGAGCGTTGTAACTCTGGGGGGATCTTGATACATAATATTTTTTAACGCTCTCTAGTTTACAATTATGCTTTGTCAATTTAAGCCACACATTCCTAAAATTAATAATAGTAAACATCATTAAATTTCGATATGTAACGTCCACACCCACGTTTTCAACATATTGAGCTAATAAAAGAAGCAATTGGCCACGCTCTGCCGTGGAAGGGTTGATCGACATTTGGTGCAACTACGGTTTGCGGTCACACGCGTATTACGAACAAATTTATCATCCATCGACAGACTAAATGCCTGCTCAATGCATTTTTAATAATACTTTGTACACTTTTGAATGTCTTTAGCTACACCTAGAACGTTATTTTTGATGTCAACCCAAGTTGGACTCGCTTGGACATTCTATCTTATACCATGCTAGATAACCACGTTAAAAAAACAGCCAACATAATTTATGTTCCGTCCTACATTTTTTCACTGAGCATTTATCTCAAATAAATCTTATCAACTAAGTACGCCCCAGTTTATATTAGATTTATAGCGATTCAATGATTATTTCTATTACGGTTGAGTTCCGGCGCGTCCGAGCGCTGACCGATTCACCACGCTGTATCGACGCGCGCTCATTCATCATTATTATAAATGTGCCACACTCGCTTATTTACGGAAATCGATATTTTTTTCGGTGTCGATCCTGAATGTGTATTTCGACACGTTGGTAAACGTCACGCTATTGTCGAGTGACCCTACGATTGTGCGCGCGCGGCGGTGGCATGGCGGCCCGCTGAGCCATACACTCTATTACACGAAAGTAGGAACCGGTTGATTAGTTCCGCCTCTAGATAATATGATTCTGTAATTATTGATTATACCAGGTCACGGTTATTGCTGGATATCGATTTTAAAACAGACTCACTTAATTAATGATCGCTTCTTTGTTGGAATACTACTACCTTAATTAGCTTTCAGAAATAAAATGGGTAATGGATTGTAACTAATTTTTCATCTTTTGCGCTTCAGGTCCTTTCAAAAATTCCAATTCAATCGTAATTTAATTAAAGGAGAATTGAAAGTTAGAGAAATCTTAAAATTGCATGACTAGTTTTCGCTCTACCACATCAGCTATGTGTTTAGAGCAATTATTCACAACTTTAATATGGAGTCTTAGTAAAATAAGGTAGAATTACGAGTCGAGCTAATGTGATTATAGTATTGAGCAAGGAGTGGGAATGGTGCCGATACCGAGTGAGGCTAGATGAGGCATTACGTTCCGGACTACGGTAGATGGAATATTGATAAGCGTCGGCGGTCAATCAGCGCCGGCAATTTAAGGGCAATTGTCCGGCGAACGCGGGCGCACGCAAATTGGACTCGCTGCACAAAACGGACCTATTTGCAGTCTGTAACCACCGCCACCAGCCGTACAAACGACATAATAGCTCCTTAATATGAAACGTTTATGCCACTGATACACAATATCACACAAAATTGCTACCGATGCCATTATACAACTCCATTTCCCCCATCTATAACCTATAAGTAGCTGTGTGTGATTCTAATAAGACGATCGTGAACGAGGATCAGGCTCTCACGGCGGGGTCACACATAAATATCTAATGAGAAATACGATTGCGCAAGAAAATGATATCGATATCATTCGATATTCGCTCCAAAGCAATCACGAAAACAAATTTGCGTTCATTTCCTTTCCCTCGAAACAAACGTGGAACGGAGCCGTATCTTTTATAAGGCGGTAGATTGTAATGGAAACCATTTCTCATCAATTTTCTAAATAAAGGCGCACAGAAGCCAGCGGATAAAACAAAGCGCGAGCGCTCACGACATAGATTGAGCTGAATTATCGCTTTACCGCAGAACACAATCTACCCTCCGTTCTGTATCTACATCCATACGTACCCACGAACAGTCCTCACGTACGTACACGTAATTGTATCGAAGGGTATCTCAGCCGCTGTCGAACCGACTTGTGCACTTAGCCTGCACTAAGATAACACGTGTGAATAATGTTAAATCTAACCAGTTCTTTTCTCTTATCAATTTGCTACATTTACAGCGTTTAAAAGTGATTACATTAAAAGTGTGGAATTGTTTCAAGTTTTAGCGTGAGAAATCTTAGGTTTTAAAACTTGGAACTTTACGTATACTCTACCTTGTGACACATGTATATCTACCTAGGTAGAGGTTTCTTTACTTTCCGGGTAAGGCGATAATACGAGAAGTACAGCTAGATACCTACTTCCTTATAGCTTACTTACACAATTACACATCAAACATTACAACTAAAAGAAGTACTCAACCATTCTACGTATCATGTAGGTAATGAAATAATGCGAGTTCCGCGTGTGTCACAATCAACCAAATTACGCATCAAATAAATGGCGTATTTGTCTGTCACATCGTCGTATTAATGTAAATAAAAGAATCACATGTAATTCAGTGGCAATCATTGCGTCATAAACCAGCAAATTGGGTGAAAGTGTGACGGTAAAATTTCGGTCTTATGACAAATGGTCGCCATCTTGGGGCTAATATCTTCCCCTCGGAGGAAATTAAGCCTGTTTTTGTAGAAGTTCCTTCCTAACACCGTAAATCGTGTCAGAACTTTGACGATATATTTACTTGCAACAGGAGTTATTCGGATTGCATAAGATTGATATTATAATGGCTTTCGTTGGAATAGATTGAACAAGTCACGGGTTTTCACAGATTTCAAGATTTACATTTTCTTGTCTTAATCACACTTGACGTGTTCTTGTCTGTATTGTTACACTTCATTACCTGATTCTTCTTTTAGGTTATTAATTAATTAAGCTCAACCTCAGATTTGTCAGTTTGTTTAAAGAATGGCTTGTTTTTTTCGGGATTTCTACAGGAACATATATAGTGTGTGGTGTATGAAGTCTTCGTTGGTATATTGGGTTACTTTAAATCAGTTAGCGTATACAAGTTGAAAAAGAACCTCCTAGCTTTATTGAAAATCCTGAACCAGTATCACTTACTGAAGACTTTTTTTTTTTGGGGGGGGGGGATTTTTTTTTTCCTGAACGTAGACACCACTCGGGTGCACCCCCCGAGCGCTAACCGCACCCCTCGCGTGCCTGGTGTAGGAGTAATGTCTACGTTTAGGCAATAATAAACTATTAACATTAAAAAAATATCTAAATTTTTTTTTTATGACTGTGTTTCATGAGCGATACTGGTTCAGGATTTTGAATATAGCTAGGAGGTTTTTTTTTTCACCCAGTATACTCGTAAGGGATGTGAATTAAAATTTAAAATAAATAAAAAATAAATTTAAATTTTAAATGCTATTTAAAATATTTGCACTTCAGAATTGGCTAAATGTGAGATTCTACTTTGTTATAGTTAAAAAATGTACGTACCTATCTTAGCAACCATATTTTATACAAATAAATATATCTGAATCCGAATCAGCTCCCTAAACTGAACAACTTTCCTTAAGAAACATAAATTGAAATATGAAAAAATATTTTTGCCTCTTCATACAACTTGTGCGATCAGTTGATTATTCGAGTACGAGAAGTCGATTTGTTTTTTCGTGAGTATTTAGTTTGCGCGATTCTTTGTTCATTTTGTTCAGTTTTATAGGTATAGAATTAACTTCTCAAGGTTCGTAACTAATTTAAAGTCTTAATGGTGGACTTTTGACTTATAACAAAAGCATCACGTAAAGTAGGTTCCACAACATGCGACGATACTTACTGATCTCAGAAGTTCTATGTATACCTAGACAGCAGCAAGCCGAAGGCATTTCTATACCGCAAATACGACGCTGATTAGTTTACCTGTGTGGTGGTAATGAGGCCAAATCAAATGGTCGGCAATGGTAATTCGCATGTCACAAGTTTCATTATCATTACAGTCGATTTGGACCGCTAATCGTCCCAAATGCCACGCCCGTCTGTCAACTTGGGCAAATCGAAATAAACGCCTACAAGATTTCGTTTTTGGTTGATTTTGAAAAATAGATTACAAAGGTGGTAAATTTTACTGATGAAAAGAAATCTTATGCCTTGATCAAAACGAGAAATAACACTGGAAATAAATAAATAATAATAAAAGCCACACACTCAAAGTCCCACACTAGAGACACCCCCTTGGGAAACGTACGAAAATGGACACCAACAAAGTTACTCAGTATTTAATTTATAGACCAGGGTCGATAATTTTTAAAATGGTAAAAAGTGAAAAAAAAATTATAGTAGGATGATACCCATTGGAAAAGGTAGAGAATATAACAAAAACGAAAAGAAAAATAAATTACGGGCGATCTGAGGTCGGGAAGGGGGAGGGGGTGAGTTTTTAAGGGTAAAAAACGATTAATCTCGATTTCCGGTAAAACTACAAGTCTTATGAAAAAAAGTTAAATGGCAAAGTTGTAGGTAATAAAAAGATCTACAACTTTTGTATCGATACTTTTTTCACATAACCTCAAAATTTATGTGAAAAATTCGAATAACTGAGTTTTTGGTTTTTTATTTTTATCTTTTGCAAAAAAATTTATTTTTTTCACGAAATTTGGTGAAAACTTACCTTTGTATGTCCCAAACATACAGTAATTTTTTTGATTTAAAATATTCATTTTTTCACCTTATTTTGACTTAATATCGAAAAAGCACCCTAATTTTCAATCGAAAATTCTCACGTCAAAATATCTGCTTTTTTAAAAAAAATTGGTGTGTTTTTTGTTCGTTGAAATCTCTACTTTCTGATGGTATTAAAAAAAATATACATGACTATGGCAAATGTTCTCAGAAAATGCAAATAAAGAAAAAAACTCGAATCCAAATATTCTTTTTTGAATCATTATGTATAATTTTGAGCTATTTATTAAAATTTACCCTTTAATTACTAGAAAAACGTAAGATTTCATGTTAAATTGATAAACAAAAAAATTGATAATCGAAATATACTACTATAATGAACAACCAAATAAGTTAATAAAGTTAATATTTAATAAGACATCTACAATATTTTGAGAAAGTTTTCGAATCTTCTTTAAATTATATGCGTAGAGACCTATTTATTTCTATTTTAAGATTACTTATATGCCTGAGTGACCTTCGGAAAATGTTAGCCCGTCAAAAGTTATTTCATAGAGAAGAGGGGAAGGGGCTAGGAAGGTATGGGGTATAGAGACTATACAC